>OX403610.1:12108835-12611653 GCA_948107665.1 Lomographa bimaculata | reverse complement strand
AAATTTACTAAAATTTCAGTTTTAGTCTCAGGACAATTTCAATTGCACAGCGAGGTTCGCTGCGCGGGCGCGCGTCGATCGCCACCCTGAAAACGCCCAAATTCGACAAAAAATTTTTCATCATTCCGTAAAAAGTCGATGTAAGGCATCGAATTTCTCCATACATTGTCGAGTTTGGTAGAACTTAAGTACGTATATTGTAGACTGTAGTGCCCCGACCGCGACGTGCGTTACCAATTCGGAAGCGCCATCGCGAGCTCTCGAACGCCCTGCAACAGAAAAGCACACATTAGAACAAATTTCTTAGAAAACACCCAAAAACTTTCCAAATTTGCATTTTTTAACTTCAAAAATTTACTAAAATTTCAGTTTTAGTCTCAGGACAATTTCAATTGCACAGCGAGGTTCGCTGCGCGGGCGCGCGTCGATCGCCACCCTGAAAACGCCCAAATTCGACAAAAAATTTTTCATCATTCCGTAAAAAGTCGATGTAAGGCATCGAATTTCTCCATACATTGTCGAGTTTGGTAGAACTTAAGTACGTATATTGTAGACTGTAGTGCCCCGACCGCGACGTGCGTTACCAATTCGGAAGCGCCATCGCGAGCTCTCGAACGCCCTGCAACAGAAAAGCACACATTAGAACAAATTTCTTAGAAAACACCCAAAAACTTTCCAAATTTGCATTTTTTAACTTCAAAAATTTACTAAAATTTCAGTTTTAGTCTCAGGACAATTTCAATTGCACAGCGAGGTTCGCTGCGCGGGCGCGCGTCGATCGCCACCCTGAAAACGCCCAAATTCGACAAAAAATTTTTCATCATTCCGTAAAAAGTCGATGTAAGGCATCGAATTTCTCCATACATTGTCGAGTTTGGTAGAACTTAAGTACGTATATTGTAGACTGTAGTGCCCCGACCGCGACGTGCGTTACCAATTCGGAAGCGCCATCGCGAGCTCTCGAACGCCCTGCAACAGAAAAGCACACATTAGAACAAATTTCTTAGAAAACACCCAAAAACTTTTCAAATTTGCATTTTTTAACTTCAAAAATTTACTAAAATTTCAGTTTTAGTCTCAGGACAATTTCAATTGCACAGCGAGGTTCGCTGCGCGGGCGCGCGTCGATCGCCACCCTGAAAACGCCCAAATTCGACAAAAAATTTTTCATCATTCCGTAAAAAGTCGATGTAAGGCATCGAATTTCTCCATACATTGTCGAGTTTGGTAGAACTTAAGTACGTATATTGTAGACTGTAGTGCCCCGACCGCGACGTGCGTTACCAATTCGGAAGCGCCATCGCGAGCTCTCGAACGCCCTGCAACAGAAAAGCACACATTAGAACAAATTTCTTAGAAAACACCCAAAAACTTTCCAAATTTGCATTTTTTAACTTCAAAAATTTACTAAAATTTCAGTTTTAGTCTCAGGACAATTTCAATTGCACAGCGAGGTTCGCTGCGCGGGCGCGCGTCGATCGCCACCCTGAAAACGCCCAAATTCGACAAAAAATTTTTCATCATTCCGTAAAAAGTCGATGTAAGGCATCGAATTTCTCCATACATTGTCGAGTTTGGTAGAACTTAAGTACGTATATTGTAGACTGTAGTGCCCCGACCGCGACGTGCGTTACCAATTCGGAAGCGCCATCGCGAGCTCTCGAACGCCCTGCAACAGAAAAGCACACATTAGAACAAATTTCTTAGAAAACACCCAAAAACTTTCCAAATTTGCATTTTTTAACTTCAAAAATTTACTAAAATTTCAGTTTTAGTCTCAGGACAATTTCAATTGCACAGCGAGGTTCGCTGCGCGGGCGCGCGTCGATCGCCACCCTGAAAACGCCCAAATTCGACAAAAAATTTTTCATCATTCCGTAAAAAGTCGATGTAAGGCATCGAATTTCTCCATACATTGTCGAGTTTGGTAGAACTTAAGTACGTATATTGTAGACTGTAGTGCCCCGACCGCGACGTGCGTTACCAATTCGGAAGCGCCATCGCGAGCTCTCGAACGCCCTGCAACAGAAAAGCACACATTAGAACAAATTTCTTAGAAAACACCCAAAAACTTTCCAAATTTGCATTTTTTAACTTCAAAAATTTACTAAAATTTCAGTTTTAGTCTCAGGACAATTTCAATTGCACAGCGAGGTTCGCTGCGCGGGCGCGCGTCGATCGCCACCCTGAAAACGCCCAAATTCGACAAAAAATTTTTCATCATTCCGTAAAAAGTCGATGTAAGGCATCGAATTTCTCCATACATTGTCGAGTTTGGTAGAACTTAAGTACGTATATTGTAGACTGTAGTGCCCCGACCGCGACGTGCGTTACCAATTCGGAAGCGCCATCGCGAGCTCTCGAACGCCCTGCAACAGAAAAGCACACATTAGAACAAATTTCTTAGAAAACACCCAAAAACTTTCCAAATTTGCATTTTTTAACTTCAAAAATTTACTAAAATTTCAGTTTTAGTCTCAGGACAATTTCAATTGCACAGCGAGGTTCGCTGCGCGGGCGCGCGTCGATCGCCACCCTGAAAACGCCCAAATTCGACAAAAAATTTTTCATCATTCCGTAAAAAGTCGATGTAAGGCATCGAATTTCTCCATACATTGTCGAGTTTGGTAGAACTTAAGTACGTATATTGTAGACTGTAGTGCCCCGACCGCGACGTGCGTTACCAATTCGGAAGCGCCATCGCGAGCTCTCGAACGCCCTGCAACAGAAAAGCACACATTAGAACAAATTTCTTAGAAAACACCCAAAAACTTTTCAAATTTGCATTTTTTAACTTCAAAAATTTACTAAAATTTCAGTTTTAGTCTCAGGACAATTTCAATTGCACAGCGAGGTTCGCTGCGCGGGCGCGCGTCGATCGCCACCCTGAAAACGCCCAAATTCGACAAAAAATTTTTCATCATTCCGTAAAAAGTCGATGTAAGGCATCGAATTTCTCCATACATTGTCGAGTTTGGTAGAACTTAAGTACGTATATTGTAGACTGTAGTGCCCCGACCGCGACGTGCGTTACCAATTCGGAAGCGCCATCGCGAGCTCTCGAACGCCCTGCAACAGAAAAGCACACATTAGAACAAATTTCTTAGAAAACACCCAAAAACTTTCCAAATTTGCATTTTTTAACTTCAAAAATTTACTAAAATTTCAGTTTTAGTCTCAGGACAATTTCAATTGCACAGCGAGGTTCGCTGCGCGGGCGCGCGTCGATCGCCACCCTGAAAACGCCCAAATTCGACAAAAAATTTTTCATCATTCCGTAAAAAGTCGATGTAAGGCATCGAATTTCTCCATACATTGTCGAGTTTGGTAGAACTTAAGTACGTATATTGTAGACTGTAGTGCCCCGACCGCGACGTGCGTTACCAATTCGGAAGCGCCATCGCGAGCTCTCGAACGCCCTGCAACAGAAAAGCACACATTAGAACAAATTTCTTAGAAAACACCCAAAAACTTTCCAAATTTGCATTTTTTAACTTCAAAAATTTACTAAAATTTCAGTTTTAGTCTCAGGACAATTTCAATTGCACAGCGAGGTTCGCTGCGCGGGCGCGCGTCGATCGCCACCCTGAAAACGCCCAAATTCGACAAAAAATTTTTCATCATTCCGTAAAAAGTCGATGTAAGGCATCGAATTTCTCCATACATTGTCGAGTTTGGTAGAACTTAAGTACGTATATTGTAGACTGTAGTGCCCCGACCGCGACGTGCGTTACCAATTCGGAAGCGCCATCGCGAGCTCTCGAACGCCCTGCAACAGAAAAGCACACATTAGAACAAATTTCTTAGAAAACACCCAAAAACTTTCCAAATTTGCATTTTTTAACTTCAAAAATTTACTAAAATTTCAGTTTTAGTCTCAGGACAATTTCAATTGCACAGCGAGGTTCGCTGCGCGGGCGCGCGTCGATCGCCACCCTGAAAACGCCCAAATTCGACAAAAAATTTTTCATCATTCCGTAAAAAGTCGATGTAAGGCATCGAATTTCTCCATACATTGTCGAGTTTGGTAGAACTTAAGTACGTATATTGTAGACTGTAGTGCCCCGACCGCGACGTGCGTTACCAATTCGGAAGCGCCATCGCGAGCTCTCGAACGCCCTGCAACAGAAAAGCACACATTAGAACAAATTTCTTAGAAAACACCCAAAAACTTTCCAAATTTGCATTTTTTAACTTCAAAAATTTACTAAAATTTCAGTTTTAGTCTCAGGACAATTTCAATTGCACAGCGAGGTTCGCTGCGCGGGCGCGCGTCGATCGCCACCCTGAAAACGCCCAAATTCGACAAAAAATTTTTCATCATTCCGTAAAAAGTCGATGTAAGGCATCGAATTTCTCCATACATTGTCGAGTTTGGTAGAACTTAAGTACGTATATTGTAGACTGTAGTGCCCCGACCGCGACGTGCGTTACCAATTCGGAAGCGCCATCGCGAGCTCTCGAACGCCCTGCAACAGAAAAGCACACATTAGAACAAATTTCTTAGAAAACACCCAAAAACTTTTCAAATTTGCATTTTTTAACTTCAAAAATTTACTAAAATTTCAGTTTTAGTCTCAGGACAATTTCAATTGCACAGCGAGGTTCGCTGCGCGGGCGCGCGTCGATCGCCACCCTGAAAACGCCCAAATTCGACAAAAAATTTTTCATCATTCCGTAAAAAGTCGATGTAAGGCATCGAATTTCTCCATACATTGTCGAGTTTGGTAGAACTTAAGTACGTATATTGTAGACTGTAGTGCCCCGACCGCGACGTGCGTTACCAATTCGGAAGCGCCATCGCGAGCTCTCGAACGCCCTGCAACAGAAAAGCACACATTAGAACAAATTTCTTAGAAAACACCCAAAAACTTTCCAAATTTGCATTTTTTAACTTCAAAAATTTACTAAAATTTCAGTTTTAGTCTCAGGACAATTTCAATTGCACAGCGAGGTTCGCTGCGCGGGCGCGCGTCGATCGCCACCCTGAAAACGCCCAAATTCGACAAAAAATTTTTCATCATTCCGTAAAAAGTCGATGTAAGGCATCGAATTTCTCCATACATTGTCGAGTTTGGTAGAACTTAAGTACGTATATTGTAGACTGTAGTGCCCCGACCGCGACGTGCGTTACCAATTCGGAAGCGCCATCGCGAGCTCTCGAACGCCCTGCAACAGAAAAGCACACATTAGAACAAATTTCTTAGAAAACACCCAAAAACTTTCCAAATTTGCATTTTTTAACTTCAAAAATTTACTAAAATTTCAGTTTTAGTCTCAGGACAATTTCAATTGCACAGCGAGGTTCGCTGCGCGGGCGCGCGTCGATCGCCACCCTGAAAACGCCCAAATTCGACAAAAAATTTTTCATCATTCCGTAAAAAGTCGATGTAAGGCATCGAATTTCTCCATACATTGTCGAGTTTGGTAGAACTTAAGTACGTATATTGTAGACTGTAGTGCCCCGACCGCGACGTGCGTTACCAATTCGGAAGCGCCATCGCGAGCTCTCGAACGCCCTGCAACAGAAAAGCACACATTAGAACAAATTTCTTAGAAAACACCCAAAAACTTTCCAAATTTGCATTTTTTAACTTCAAAAATTTACTAAAATTTCAGTTTTAGTCTCAGGACAATTTCAATTGCACAGCGAGGTTCGCTGCGCGGGCGCGCGTCGATCGCCACCCTGAAAACGCCCAAATTCGACAAAAAATTTTTCATCATTCCGTAAAAAGTCGATGTAAGGCATCGAATTTCTCCATACATTGTCGAGTTTGGTAGAACTTAAGTACGTATATTGTAGACTGTAGTGCCCCGACCGCGACGTGCGTTACCAATTCGGAAGCGCCATCGCGAGCTCTCGAACGCCCTGCAACAGAAAAGCACACATTAGAACAAATTTCTTAGAAAACACCCAAAAACTTTCCAAATTTGCATTTTTTAACTTCAAAAATTTACTAAAATTTCAGTTTTAGTCTCAGGACAATTTCAATTGCACAGCGAGGTTCGCTGCGCGGGCGCGCGTCGATCGCCACCCTGAAAACGCCCAAATTCGACAAAAAATTTTTCATCATTCCGTAAAAAGTCGATGTAAGGCATCGAATTTCTCCATACATTGTCGAGTTTGGTAGAACTTAAGTACGTATATTGTAGACTGTAGTGCCCCGACCGCGACGTGCGTTACCAATTCGGAAGCGCCATCGCGAGCTCTCGAACGCCCTGCAACAGAAAAGCACACATTAGAACAAATTTCTTAGAAAACACCCAAAAACTTTCCAAATTTGCATTTTTTAACTTCAAAAATTTACTAAAATTTCAGTTTTAGTCTCAGGACAATTTCAATTGCACAGCGAGGTTCGCTGCGCGGGCGCGCGTCGATCGCCACCCTGAAAACGCCCAAATTCGACAAAAAATTTTTCATCATTCCGTAAAAAGTCGATGTAAGGCATCGAATTTCTCCATACATTGTCGAGTTTGGTAGAACTTAAGTACGTATATTGTAGACTGTAGTGCCCCGACCGCGACGTGCGTTACCAATTCGGAAGCGCCATCGCGAGCTCTCGAACGCCCTGCAACAGAAAAGCACACATTAGAACAAATTTCTTAGAAAACACCCAAAAACTTTCCAAATTTGCATTTTTTAACTTCAAAAATTTACTAAAATTTCAGTTTTAGTCTCAGGACAATTTCAATTGCACAGCGAGGTTCGCTGCGCGGGCGCGCGTCGATCGCCACCCTGAAAACGCCCAAATTCGACAAAAAATTTTTCATCATTCCGTAAAAAGTCGATGTAAGGCATCGAATTTCTCCATACATTGTCGAGTTTGGTAGAACTTAAGTACGTATATTGTAGACTGTAGTGCCCCGACCGCGACGTGCGTTACCAATTCGGAAGCGCCATCGCGAGCTCTCGAACGCCCTGCAACAGAAAAGCACACATTAGAACAAATTTCTTAGAAAACACCCAAAAACTTTCCAAATTTGCATTTTTTAACTTCAAAAATTTACTAAAATTTCAGTTTTAGTCTCAGGACAATTTCAATTGCACAGCGAGGTTCGCTGCGCGGGCGCGCGTCGATCGCCACCCTGAAAACGCCCAAATTCGACAAAAAATTTTTCATCATTCCGTAAAAAGTCGATGTAAGGCATCGAATTTCTCCATACATTGTCGAGTTTGGTAGAACTTAAGTACGTATATTGTAGACTGTAGTGCCCCGACCGCGACGTGCGTTACCAATTCGGAAGCGCCATCGCGAGCTCTCGAACGCCCTGCAACAGAAAAGCACACATTAGAACAAATTTCTTAGAAAACACCCAAAAACTTTCCAAATTTGCATTTTTTAACTTCAAAAATTTACTAAAATTTCAGTTTTAGTCTCAGGACAATTTCAATTGCACAGCGAGGTTCGCTGCGCGGGCGCGCGTCGATCGCCACCCTGAAAACGCCCAAATTCGACAAAAAATTTTTCATCATTCCGTAAAAAGTCGATGTAAGGCATCGAATTTCTCCATACATTGTCGAGTTTGGTAGAACTTAAGTACGTATATTGTAGACTGTAGTGCCCCGACCGCGACGTGCGTTACCAATTCGGAAGCGCCATCGCGAGCTCTCGAACGCCCTGCAACAGAAAAGCACACATTAGAACAAATTTCTTAGAAAACACCCAAAAACTTTCCAAATTTGCATTTTTTAACTTCAAAAATTTACTAAAATTTCAGTTTTAGTCTCAGGACAATTTCAATTGCACAGCGAGGTTCGCTGCGCGGGCGCGCGTCGATCGCCACCCTGAAAACGCCCAAATTCGACAAAAAATTTTTCATCATTCCGTAAAAAGTCGATGTAAGGCATCGAATTTCTCCATACATTGTCGAGTTTGGTAGAACTTAAGTACGTATATTGTAGACTGTAGTGCCCCGACCGCGACGTGCGTTACCAATTCGGAAGCGCCATCGCGAGCTCTCGAACGCCCTGCAACAGAAAAGCACACATTAGAACAAATTTCTTAGAAAACACCCAAAAACTTTCCAAATTTGCATTTTTTAACTTCAAAAATTTACTAAAATTTCAGTTTTAGTCTCAGGACAATTTCAATTGCACAGCGAGGTTCGCTGCGCGGGCGCGCGTCGATCGCCACCCTGAAAACGCCCAAATTCGACAAAAAATTTTTCATCATTCCGTAAAAAGTCGATGTAAGGCATCGAATTTCTCCATACATTGTCGAGTTTGGTAGAACTTAAGTACGTATATTGTAGACTGTAGTGCCCCGACCGCGACGTGCGTTACCAATTCGGAAGCGCCATCGCGAGCTCTCGAACGCCCTGCAACAGAAAAGCACACATTAGAACAAATTTCTTAGAAAACACCCAAAAACTTTCCAAATTTGCATTTTTTAACTTCAAAAATTTACTAAAATTTCAGTTTTAGTCTCAGGACAATTTCAATTGCACAGCGAGGTTCGCTGCGCGGGCGCGCGTCGATCGCCACCCTGAAAACGCCCAAATTCGACAAAAAATTTTTCATCATTCCGTAAAAAGTCGATGTAAGGCATCGAATTTCTCCATACATTGTCGAGTTTGGTAGAACTTAAGTACGTATATTGTAGACTGTAGTGCCCCGACCGCGACGTGCGTTACCAATTCGGAAGCGCCATCGCGAGCTCTCGAACGCCCTGCAACAGAAAAGCACACATTAGAACAAATTTCTTAGAAAACACCCAAAAACTTTCCAAATTTGCATTTTTTAACTTCAAAAATTTACTAAAATTTCAGTTTTAGTCTCAGGACAATTTCAATTGCACAGCGAGGTTCGCTGCGCGGGCGCGCGTCGATCGCCACCCTGAAAACGCCCAAATTCGACAAAAAATTTTTCATCATTCCGTAAAAAGTCGATGTAAGGCATCGAATTTCTCCATACATTGTCGAGTTTGGTAGAACTTAAGTACGTATATTGTAGACTGTAGTGCCCCGACCGCGACGTGCGTTACCAATTCGGAAGCGCCATCGCGAGCTCTCGAACGCCCTGCAACAGAAAAGCACACATTAGAACAAATTTCTTAGAAAACACCCAAAAACTTTCCAAATTTGCATTTTTTAACTTCAAAAATTTACTAAAATTTCAGTTTTAGTCTCAGGACAATTTCAATTGCACAGCGAGGTTCGCTGCGCGGGCGCGCGTCGATCGCCACCCTGAAAACGCCCAAATTCGACAAAAAATTTTTCATCATTCCGTAAAAAGTCGATGTAAGGCATCGAATTTCTCCATACATTGTCGAGTTTGGTAGAACTTAAGTACGTATATTGTAGACTGTAGTGCCCCGACCGCGACGTGCGTTACCAATTCGGAAGCGCCATCGCGAGCTCTCGAACGCCCTGCAACAGAAAAGCACACATTAGAACAAATTTCTTAGAAAACACCCAAAAACTTTCCAAATTTGCATTTTTTAACTTCAAAAATTTACTAAAATTTCAGTTTTAGTCTCAGGACAATTTCAATTGCACAGCGAGGTTCGCTGCGCGGGCGCGCGTCGATCGCCACCCTGAAAACGCCCAAATTCGACAAAAAATTTTTCATCATTCCGTAAAAAGTCGATGTAAGGCATCGAATTTCTCCATACATTGTCGAGTTTGGTAGAACTTAAGTACGTATATTGTAGACTGTAGTGCCCCGACCGCGACGTGCGTTACCAATTCGGAAGCGCCATCGCGAGCTCTCGAACGCCCTGCAACAGAAAAGCACACATTAGAACAAATTTCTTAGAAAACACCCAAAAACTTTCCAAATTTGCATTTTTTAACTTCAAAAATTTACTAAAATTTCAGTTTTAGTCTCAGGACAATTTCAATTGCACAGCGAGGTTCGCTGCGCGGGCGCGCGTCGATCGCCACCCTGAAAACGCCCAAATTCGACAAAAAATTTTTCATCATTCCGTAAAAAGTCGATGTAAGGCATCGAATTTCTCCATACATTGTCGAGTTTGGTAGAACTTAAGTACGTATATTGTAGACTGTAGTGCCCCGACCGCGACGTGCGTTACCAATTCGGAAGCGCCATCGCGAGCTCTCGAACGCCCTGCAACAGAAAAGCACACATTAGAACAAATTTCTTAGAAAACACCCAAAAACTTTCCAAATTTGCATTTTTTAACTTCAAAAATTTACTAAAATTTCAGTTTTAGTCTCAGGACAATTTCAATTGCACAGCGAGGTTCGCTGCGCGGGCGCGCGTCGATCGCCACCCTGAAAACGCCCAAATTCGACAAAAAATTTTTCATCATTCCGTAAAAAGTCGATGTAAGGCATCGAATTTCTCCATACATTGTCGAGTTTGGTAGAACTTAAGTACGTATATTGTAGACTGTAGTGCCCCGACCGCGACGTGCGTTACCAATTCGGAAGCGCCATCGCGAGCTCTCGAACGCCCTGCAACAGAAAAGCACACATTAGAACAAATTTCTTAGAAAACACCCAAAAACTTTCCAAATTTGCATTTTTTAACTTCAAAAATTTACTAAAATTTCAGTTTTAGTCTCAGGACAATTTCAATTGCACAGCGAGGTTCGCTGCGCGGGCGCGCGTCGATCGCCACCCTGAAAACGCCCAAATTCGACAAAAAATTTGCCCACCCGTCCCACCCTTAACCGGTGACAATAAGAATTTAAAATTTTCCATAGGACTGTACACTTAAGTACTCAAAATTTCAATATTTTTAAATTCAACCTACATTTTGTAGAGTACACATTTTTGAACACGGGACGGTACTTGACTTGTTTCCTAGTTAGTTTTTAGCAGATTTACGTTTATTTATATTTCTTTATAATATATTTTAAGAATTGACTATTTAGCATACTTAATTTTGACGCGTCACTATTGACGTTACGACTAAGGTGTTCTTATATTAGCATAATGTTTGGTATGCGAACGCCAGCAAAAAAGACGAAAGAGAATGACCCGGACAGATCCCCAGACCAGACAAGGGTGGCAGGACCATCACCAAAAGAAACGGAAAGGACAGTGACCTCAAAAGTGAGACGCAGTATAGGAGAATGGGAAGCGGGAAACATAGAAGTTGACTCACGTTTACATTCACAGACTCAGTTGGCCTCAAAAACAACGACATCGGCCAAAAACAGGCCTAAAATCGGACCTAAGGAAAAACCACAAACCGGAAGCCAAGAACCTGGTCAAGTGCAAGGTCGACGCCCGTCTACGGATACACAGGGTTCACCACCGAACGCAAGACCTAATGCAACCAAGCCAAGGCAGGTCACAGTGGTCCCGCTGGAGAACCAGGCAGAATCCCGACGCCTATCGGATGATGCTTCAGGAGGCCCACAGCCCGAGACTGTAACAGTACTGGCGGGGGCCTCCCTGAAGCAAAAACCGAACCCAGCAGCCCAGAGGGCGAGCTCGCCGCCAAAGACGACTCCTATTCCTAGAGTTGCTGAGGCAAGGGCATGCCTGAATAAGGCAAAGCTCCACCTCAGCAGCTCCAGGAATACAAAAACGGAGATCAAGGAGGGAGTAATCGCTTCGCTGGACAGGCTTTTCCAATTAGTAAAGGAAGCGGAAGCCGAGATAAAAATCAAATGGGGAAAAAAGGAAGGTTTGGGGAATGGAGTGGGGAATGTATCGGAGGGGTCTTTAGCTTCGCCCATTCAACCACGGGCCATACCTGGACACGAAGAACTGTGCAAGAAGCTGGAGGAGCATGGAAAATTGATAAAGGATAGCAACGAGATAATGAAAGAACTTAGGGAAAGCATCGGAAGCCACCAAAAAGCCTTGGATGGGACAAAAACATATGCGGGGGTGCTTGCCGGCGGTGGAGCAAAGAGGCCTCCACAGCCGACAGCACTACACTCGGTAGTTGTTACCTCCAAGGACGATACGGAAACAGGAGAAGAAGTATTGGACAGAATAAGAAAGGCAGTCAACGCTAAGGATGGAGGAATAAATATAGATAGAATAAGGAAGGCAAAAGATAGAAAGGTAATTGTGGGATGTGGTAGCAAAGAGGAAATCGCAAAGGTGAAGGAAAGGATAAAGGAAGGAGGGGGTCAGCTTAATGTTGAAGAAATAAAAAACAAGGATCCACTTATTATATTACTCGGCGTCCTACAAAGCAATACAGATGAAGACATAATTAAAGCCATCAGGACGCAGAACAAACACCTTCTAAGTGACGTGGGCAACAGCGAGGATCGCATTGAAGTCCGATTCCGGCGTAGAGCTCGGAATCCACTCACAGCCCATGTCGTAGCAAAGGTGTCGCCAACGATATGGCAACGGCTTACAAACGCAGGGACTGTCCACATCGACATGCAAAGGGTCAGAGTCGCCGACCAGTCCCCCTTAATACAGTGTTCACGCTGTCTGGGATATGGACACGGTAAGAGATTCTGTCGCGATGCGGTCGATGTGTGCAGCCACTGTGGAGGGCTACATCTAAAGACCGATTGCGCTGATTGGCTCTCCGAAACGCCCCCTAGTTGTACAAACTGTATTAAGGCAAAAATGGCCCGAATCGACCATAACGCCTTCAGCTCGGAATGCCCAGTGAGGCGCAAGTGGGAGGCACTCGCCCGATCGACCGTAGCATATTGCTAAGGTGGTCTACAAGTTTGTGCAAGCTAACCTCCAAAGGAGAAAGCTTGCAACAAACGAGCTTTTTATTGAAGCAAAAAACCAAAAGTTGGCTGCAGCGCTTCTTCAAGAGCCATATGTGGGCAGGGAAAGAAGTATGAGGAGTCACCAGGGCCTAAGGGTCTTCCAGTGCACTAAAGTAGGAGACGGGACGGTAAAGGCAGCAATAGCTGTTTTCGACCCAAACCTGGATGTCATCCAGTACCCGCAACTCACCACAAACAATATTGTCGTGGTGGGAATCCGAACAAGTGCCTGGAGGATCACGCTGGTCTCCTACTACTTCGAGCCGGATCAGCCCATAGAGCCGTACCTGGAGACACTGATTAAAATAAGTGCAGAAGTAGGACAAAAACGACTACTCATAGGAGGAGACGCAAATGCCAGCAGTACGTGGTGGGGAAGCACAAAGGTGGATCGCCGAGGCGAAGAGATGACAGGAGTTTTGGAGGAATTGGGACTCCAAGTATTAAATTCCGGGGAACTGCCGACTTTCGACACAGTGAGAGGTGGACAAAGATACCATAGCCATATAGACGTAACAGCCTGCGCGGAGGAGGTGCTAGATCTGGTGGAGGACTGGAGAGTTGAGGAAAATCTCACGAGCTCGGACCACAACGGAATAATGTTTAACATAAGACTTCAAAAGTCCAAAGGGACCAAAATTATCAGAACAACAAGAATCTTTAATTCAAAAAAAGCTAATTGGGAACAATTTCGTGAGAAATTGAACCAATTACTGCATGAACAAAATTTTACAAATGAGGCAATAGAAGATATAGAAAACAAAGAAGAAATAGAAATAGCAGTTAATAAATTCACTGAAATAGTAACACAAGCGAGCATACATAGCATACCAAAAAAGAATAAAGAAAACATACTTACCATTCCGTGGTGGTCCCAGAAGCTCGAAGAGATGAAGCAAGCAGTCACCACCAGAAAGCGCAGGATCCGATGCGCAGCGCTGGTCCGGCGAGAGAAAGTCGTAGCAGAGTACCTGAAATGTAAAGCGGATTATGAATTGGAGGCTCAAAAAGCCCAGACGGAAAGCTGGAAAGACTTCTGTGGAAAACAGGATCGTGAAGGCCTTTGGGAAGGGATTTACCGGGTCATTGGAAGAACGGAGAATAGGCAGGAAGACGTGCCCCTAATGGCAAATGGAAGGGTGCTGAATGAAAGAGAGTCGGCGATCCTGTTGGCAGAGACCTTCTACCCCGGGGATGCCGAGGAAGAGGACAACGCAGAGCATAAGCGTACAAGAAAGATGGCTACGCAAGTAAACGTACTGGGTCATAATGAAAATCATGACCCACCTTTTACCGCTGAAGAGCTAAAAATCGCAACAGCAAGCTTTAATCCGAAAAAAGCCCCGGGGTCAGACGGTCTCACTGCGGACATTTGCCAGATGGCAATAACTCAAGACCCAAGTACTTTCCTATCATTGGCAAACAAGTGCCTTGAAAAAGGCTACTTTCCAAAGGTCTGGAAGGAGGCTACGGTGGTCATCCTTAGGAAACCTGGGAAGGAGAGCTACCAAGAGCCGAAGTCCTACAGACCTATCGGACTTTTGCCGGTGATGGGAAAGATACTGGAAAAACTAATTGTAGGTAGACTGAAATGGCACATAACACCTAGGATAAGTACTCGCCAGTATGGCTTTATGCCCCAAAAAGGCACCGAGGACTCCCTCTATGATCTGATAGAATATATCCGCAGAAAATTAGCAGAGAAGAAGCTAATTGTGATGATATCGTTGGACATAGAGGGAGCCTTCGACAGCGCTTGGTGGCCAGCATTAAAGGTCAGACTGGCTGAGGAAGGATGCCCCATAAATATAAGAAGGGTAATGGACAGCTACCTGGAACACAGAAGGGTCAGAGTGAGATACGCGGGGGAAGAAGTAGTCAGGGAGACTACGAAGGGCTGCGTACAAGGTTCAATAGGGGGTCCGATTCTTTGGAACCTGTTACTCGACCCCCTGTTGCACGCATTAGGAAATCGGGGAGACTACTGCCAAGCATTTGCCGATGACGTGGCTCTGGTTTTTGACGGCGATACCGCATTGGAAGTCCAACGACAAGCAAATGATGCCCTCGCCTATGTTCACCAGTGGGGTGTCAGAAATAAGCTCAAATTTGCACCGCATAAAACCAACGCAATGCTTATAACGCGGAGGCTTAAATTTGACACCCCGCAGCTGAGCATGGGTGGGGTCAGCATTGCAATGTCACCAGAAATTAAGATCCTGGGGCTCATCGTAGACAATAAGCTGACTTTCAATAGCCACTCTACATACGTATGCAGAAAGGCTTTGAATATATATAAGCAACTGTCAAAAGCCGCCAGGATCAGCTGGGGACTACACCCGGAAATAATCAGAGCCATATACACAGCAGTAGTCGAACCGGTAATAATGTACGCAGCGAGCGCATGGGCACCAGCAACCAGAAAGCTTGGAGTGCGGAAGCAATTAAATGTGGTCCAAAGAGGGTTTGCGCAAAAATTGTGCAAATCCTATAGAACAGTCTCTCTAAACTCGGCACTCGCGCTGGCAGGGGTTTTACCCCTTGACCTCAGAATACAGGAGGCAGCCGCCCTGTATAAAGCCAGGAAGGGGATACCTCAGTCAGCGCAAGGAGACAGAGAGACCGAACAAAGGATAGCATATATAAAAACGGCCCACCCAGCGGAGCATATGGACCTGAGATTCATATGCCTGGAAGACCAACAGCAAGTAGACAATATCGCCACGCAAGCAGTGAAGATCTACACGGACGGCAGCAAAATCGAAGGCAAGGTTGGAGCGGCATTGTCTCTCTGGAGCAATGGCGCTGAAACCAGCAACCTCAAATTAAAGCTGTCGTCCTACTGCACAGTCTACCAGGCAGAATTACTGGCCATATGCTACGCCACAAGGGTCGTACTCCAGCGTCAAGAAACAAGCTTTGGTATAATCAGCGACTCAAGATCGTCACTTGAAACGGTAGTGAACCACGAATCCCTCCATCCCCTTGCGATTGAGATACGAAGTAACCTTAAGGAATGTATGCACCAGGGCAAAGAAGTAGCACTCTTCTGGATAAAGGCTCATGCTGGGATGGAGGGCAACGAAAGAGCGGACACGCTGGCAAAAGACGCAGCCCTGAAAACAAAAACAAAAGCTGTCTACGACCTGTGCCCAGTCTCATTCGTCAAGCAACAGATCCGCATGGAGACGCTTGACGAATGGAACAGGAGGTATGTAACAGAAAAAACAGGACAGGTCACAAAACTATTTTTCCCCGACATAGTAACAGCGTATAAAATCGTCAGAACAATGAAACCAACAGGTGTTTTAACACAAATATTAACAGGACATGGTGGGTTCTCCGAATACCTAAACAGGTTCAAGTGTAAAGAGAGCCCATCATGCATGTGCGAACCCTCCAAGGACGAAACCGTAGAGCATATAATAACAGAATGTCCAGCCTACGGCCTAATGAGGTATGAACTAGAGCAAGAAATCGGAATCAAAATACAATCAGATAATATGTGTCAGATAATGAAAAATAAATGTATAAGAAATAAGTTTATTGATTTTTGTATAAAAATAGCAAATATAGTAATTAATAGGAATAAATAGTAAAAAAGGATGTTGAACATTATATATAGTATATAATGGACACAGCATACATATAAATAGGATATTAAAACATAAAAGTAAGTAGCTATAAGAAAAAAAAAATTGTAAAACAATTAAAAAACAATAAAGATCACAAACGTCTCTGATAATGTCAGAGGACACCTAGCATAAAAAAAAAAAAAAAAAAAAAAAAAAAAAAAAAAAACCTAACCTAACCTAACCTAACCTAACCTAACCTAACCTAACCTAACCTAACCTAACCTAACCTAACCTGACAACAAGCTGACATTTAATGCACACGCTTCAAATGTATGTAAGAAGGCATTAAATGTGTACAAGCAGTTGTCAAGGGCGGCCCGGGTCAGCTGGGGTCTCCATCCTGAGGTTATCCGCATCATCTACACCGCAGTTGTAGAGCCGATAACAATGTACGCCGCAAGCGCTTGGGCGTCTGCGACCAAAAAACTGGGCGTTCAAAAGCAACTGAATGCTGTCCAAAGAGGATTCGCGCAAAAGCTTTGCAAGGCCTACCGCACTGTCTCTCTCAATTCCGCACTAGTGCTGACAGGTTTGCTCCCCCTCGACCTCCGTATACAAGAGGCAGCAGCCCTGTATGAGGCGAAGAGGGGCAGACCACCGGCGACACTGGTGGACAGAGAGATAGAGCGGAAGACAGCATTCAGCGAGATTCCCCACCCAGCGGAACAAAAAGGCTTGCAATTCGTGTGCCTGGCTGACCAAAACCAAGTGGATATACACAGTAACCAACAGGTATGTATATTCACGGACGGCAGTAAGATCGACGGCAAGGTAGGGGCGGCATTGTCCTTTTGGACCAATGGCGCCGAAACCAAGAGCCTCAAGATGAAACTGCCGTCCTACGGCACGGTTTACCAGGCGGAATTGCTTGCCATTTGTAGAGCAACTGGGGAAATACTCAAACGCCCAGAAACGAGCTTTGGGATTTACAGCGATTCAAGGTCATCCTTGGAGACCGTTGTAAACTCCCACTCACTTCATCCGCTCGCCGCCGAGGCTCGCTATAATCTAAAACAGTGCACAAACCAGAACAAACAGGTAGCACTGTTTTGGATAAAAGCCCACGCGGGATTGATAGGCAACGAGAGAGCGGATGAGTTAGCAAAGGCCGCAGCCCTTAAAGCGAAAACGAAACCTGACTATGACCGAGTTCCGATATCATTCGTCAAGCGACAAATTCGTTTGTGTACGCGTGACGAATGGAACCGGAGGTATAAGTCAGGGGACACGGCGACGACTACCAAATTGTTCTTCCCCGACGCGCTCCAGGCTTTCAGTGTAGTGAGAAAAATAGAACCCGTCGGAATTTTAACTCAGGTGCTGACAGGACATGGCGGCTTCTCCGCATATTTGAATGATTTTAAATGTAAGGATAGCCCGGACTGTATATGTGAGCCGGGCAAACTTGAAAATGTATTACATGTCCTGTCAGAATGCCCTGTCTATGGCTTGGAGAGGTACGAGGCAGAACACAAAATAGGATGTCTTATAACTGTAAATAATATTTGTAAGATTGTAAATGACAAAGACATCCGAGATGTTTTCATCGAATTTTGTGTTCATGTAGCAAGTAAGGTTATAAATAAAAATAAATGTAAAATGTATATTTTTGTGTATCTGACTTAGGATAGTTTACTATACCTATGTTTTGTGACTTTATTTTTTACTTTGTATTATATTGTGTGTTTTTATATTAGACTAAGATTATTTGAAATTAATAAAGACTGAATTGAAAAACTTATTTTGCACACAATTCTCTGATCATGTCAGAGACGCGACACGCTGGCCGGGCCTTCGCGCCCGGTATTTTAAAAAAAAAAAAAAAAAAAAAAAAAACCTAACCTAACCTAACCTAACCTAACCTAACCTAACCTAACCTAACCTAACCGTCCAGGCTTTCAGCATAGTAAGAAAGATAGAACCCGTCGGAATTTTAACTCAGGTGCTGACAGGACATGGCGGCTTCTCCGCATATTTGAATGATTTTAAATGTAAAGATAGCCCGGACTGCATCTGTGAGCCGGGCAAACTTGAAAGTGTACAACATGTCCTGTCAGAATGCCCTGTCTATGGCTTGGAGAGGTACGAGGCAGAACACAAAATAGGATGTCTTATCACTGTAAATAATATAAGTAAGATTGTAAATGACAAAGACATCCGAGATGTTTTCATCGATTTTTGTGTTCAAGTAGCAAGTAAGGTTATAAATAAGAATAAATGATATATGTACATATCTGTGATTATAAATGTGTATTGACGTAGGATAGTTTTTACTAGACCTATATGATGTGACTTTATTTTTACCTTTGTATAATAATTGTGTGTTTTTAGACTAAGATTATTTGAAAATAAAAACTGAACTGAAAAAAATTATTTGCACACAATTCTCTGATTATGTCAGAGACGCGACACGCTGGCCGGGCCTTCGCGACCGGTATAAAAAAAAAAAAAAAAAAAAAAAAAAAAAAAAAAAAAAAAAAAAACCTAACCTAACCTAACCTAACCTAACCTAACCTAACCAGTCGCACTCTGTCCGTCAGTGCAAGCGCCAAGCTTTTAAAGTGCTCCGCGCCTCAAAAATCGGCAAAAATAGTAAAGTTACGCAAATCGTGCAGTGATACAAGTGAAAGTGTGCGCCAACACCAGCGCCACGTGATAGTGCTAAAAGTTTCGGAATCGGATTGTTTTTCACTGATTGACAGTGAAAAACCCGATTTTTCGCTTCCCGAAAAAGTTTCAACTAAATACGCTGCACGATTATCAGCGACGACCTACATTTTTTATACTACACGTCGACGCCCCTTGGAGGACACTATAACTTAGCTGAGTCCCGGATTTTTCCTGGTAGAACTCGCCGAGTTATACCAAAAACCACCAATACACGTGTATACGTGTTCCAGGATCCAGAGGACCTGGAGCTTTTCTGACACCAGCACGACGTGAGCGCAGACGAGCGCTACCAGGAGACACCTCGATCACCGAAAACCAACCAGCCGCCACGAAGATTTCAGCTCTTCAAAAGTCAGTAAATTCAACTTCATCTTTAAATTCTTTTAACTTCTAAACAAGATCTGTAACGATATACTTTTTGGACACTATACAGTTAAACATATCGTTACAAACAAGTGTACAAATTTTTGGCATTTTCTATGCAACAGTTTTCAAGCTATCGATTTTAGAGCGTCCGACCAAACATAACCCCTAAAAAGTAGTGACGTCTTTGGTTGGAAAAATCGCCTAAAATCGCATCCATCCGGCAGCGGCTGACAGCGGACGGTGACGACAGTACCTACCTGGTGATTTTAGGAACTTTTGGCCCCATTCTGAGACACTTTTTGGAAAAATCAACACGTAACCGGGCTTAGTAATATTTTAATAAATTGCATCATCTTTTTGCACCCGGCTTTTAGGTTCAAATTTCAGCCCCCAGCCCCCGAAAGATCTGGACGTTTCTCGAGCTGTCTGGAACCTTCGATTGCGACAAGTAGTTTGTCAACTACTTTAGCGTGTCATCGAAGGTTCTCGAAAAACATCATCATCATCAGCTCGAGAAATAATCATCATCATTAGCCTAAATTATTATCATCATCAGCTCGAATAATAATCATCATCATCAGCTTGAATTGTCATCATCAGCTGATAGGCCGTCCAGATTGCTATTGGGCTTTTAAGGCGCTGGAACTCCCCCCTCCTCTGACAAAGGTGACCTAGAAACGACTTTACTCCGCATCTAGGTGACCTAGGACGAAATTTAGTATAAATTCAAAAATTTTTTTTTTTTTTTTTTTTTTTTTTTTGAAATTGTTCGTCGCAGACGGAGCTACCACTTGGTAGAGCCGGGGTACAAAATTATACGTGTTGATTTGAAGTGCGACTGTGATATATAGATTAAGTTTTATGACACTGCAGTCGACCAAGTGGCGCTTTGTCCACGTTCTTTTTTGACCATTGGAACGACTGCAGTCACGACAAAATATATTTTATATATTTTAAAAATTTGTTTTTATATAGCTGTAAGTTTTACATTTGTAAATATATTTTAAATTTGTGTTCCAGTTGACGCCTTTACACGCAACTGGCACAATTGACTTTCCGAACTTTTTTCGGATTGCTAATTTTATTTTATGACCTTGTTTTTATTTATAGAGTAGTCTCAAAACAGAGTTTAATCTCTGGGATTTTTTGTATAGTTTAACAGAGGCTACTCTAATTGACTGCGTGTTGCAAATTAGTCACAACTTGTCTGTACAATATAAATCTTAGCAATCGTATCTCTCCTACTATAACGCGTCTTTATTTGAACTTTTTAAATTTAAAATCAAAATGTTTATTGGAGTAAGGACGCCCGCAAAATCGAGCATGGATGCAGACCCCCAAAGAGGAGCCGCCGGAACCCTACCAGCAACATCGGGCGTGAGGAAGAGCATCGGGGAATGGGAAGTTGTGGGCAAACCAGCCCAGAGAACACCCAACCTGACGCCTCCTCAAGCGCTCTCTGGGGCTGAACCCCCAAGGCCAAAACCGGCAGCCCGTAGGCTGTCGGCAGAAGCAGCAGGGGGACTAGCCAAACCGGAGAGCACCAAACGCTCGGAAAAATTAGCAGAGATGAGAGGCTGCCTGACTAAAGTAAAGTTGCACATCAGCAGCTCCAGAAACCTCAAGACGGAGATTAAGAACGGAGTAATCGAAGCCGTCGAGCGCCTTTACCAACTGGCCAAAGAGGGATACGCAGCTGGTGTGCAAAAGAATAAGACAGAGCCAGATTCCATTGAGAAGGAAAGACCCAGGGAAATGGAAAAGGGGGCGGATGATGGAACGCGCGCACTGGCGCAAAAGATCGAGGAGCACATGTTGCTTTTAAAAGAGAACACCAAACGAATGGAAGACCTCAAGCAGACCCTCGAGACCAAGACGTACGCCAGTGCAGTTGCGGCCCCCCCCAAGAGGCAATTAGCAGAGCAGACCGTGCTACACTCGGTAGTGGTAACGGCAAAGGATGAGACGGAAACTGGGGAGGAAGTATTGGAAAGGATTAGGAAAGCAGTGAAAGCGAAGGAGGGAGGAGTGGAAGTAGAGAGGATAAGAAAGGCCAAAGATAGAAAAGTAATAGTAGCATGCAGGACGAAGGAAGAAAGGCAGAAGGTAAAGGAGCGGTTAGCCAAGACCACTGAATTGCACGTGGAAGAGATAAAGAACAAGGATCCTTTAGTGATCCTCAAAGACGTACTCCAGTACAACAAGGACGAGGAAGTACTGAGGGCACTAAAGGTCCAAAACAAGCTTATCTTCGGAGGGCTAACCCAAGAGAACCAGAGATGCGAAGTTGCCTATAAAAAGAAAACTAGGAATCCGCACACTAGCCACGTGGTTATGAGGGTCTCCCCGGAATTGTGGCAGCGCATGGTCGAGGCCGAGACAGTGCTCGTAGACCTGCAGCGAGTCAGAGTGGCGGACCAATCGCCACTCGTTCAGTGCTCGCTCTGTCTCGGCTACGGCCACGGCCGGCGCTTCTGCAAAGAGACCGTGGAGAAGTGCAGCCACTGTGGCGGCCCTCATATGAAGGCGCAGTGTGCGGATTTCCTGGCAAACTTGCCACCTGCATGTTGCAACTGCATCCATGCAAAGCAGCCGAAGGTGGACCACAATGCCTTCAGCAGTGAGTGTGCCATCAGGCGAAAGTGGGATGCACTGGCGAGACAAGCAGTAGCATACTGCTAAGGTGGTCCCAGGTGCATTCCCCGATGCTCTTTTTAGGGGCCTGGAGCAACGCGAATACGACCACCAGGCTTCTGCAGAATATGCAGTGTCGGTGCTTGATGGAGACTACGCACCGTTAGAGCTGATCATTGACAACAAGCTGACATTTAACAGTCACGCTTCCAAAATGTGTAAGAAGACATTAAATGTGTACATGCGGTTGTCAAAGGCAGCCCGGGATATTGGGAACCTCCACCAAGATGTGACATTCAACACATACACTGCAACTGTAGAGCCAAAAATCCGTGTATGCCGCAAGCGCTTGGGCGTCTGCGGCCAAAAATCTGGGCGTTCAGGAGATGCCCTACCTAGCAGAAAAATGGGCCTGCAATTGGTGCAATTGCTTGCTAATTACAGAGCAGCCGAGGGGTCATCAAAAGCCCAGAACGAGTCTCGGGGTTTTGTAGCGATTTCAAGATTATTCTTGGAGACCGCAGCAAGCCCCCACTCACTTCGTCCGCTCACCGCTGGCGGGAGAGCGGATGAATTAGCAAAGACCGCAGCCCTTACAGCGAAAATGAATTCTGACTATGACCGAATACCGATTCCATTCGGCAAGCGACAAATTAGTTTGTACACGCATGACGAATGGAACCGGAGGTATAAGTCAGGAGACACGGCTACAAAAACCGCAAAAATTTATTCTCGAAGCTCTCCAGGCCTAAATATTTTAATTTTGTGTTATTAAAATGAAATACGTAGGAGAGGTACGAGACTAAAATGTAAGATCGAAAACTGTGATAAATGTATGTTATAAAATAAATGCTAAAATGGTCGAGTTTTCTCCCAAAAATTTTAAGAATTATAAATTGACATATTATAATGTATATTATTGTATAAATGTATCATTAACGTGCTTTTATTTACATAAGTGACTTATGATAAATATTTTGCTAGAATAAAATCTTTTATGTTGTGACTAATTTGATGAATTTAAAATGTGATATTTGAATAGGGTGTGTTTGAAATGTTTTAAATGTAACAAGAACTTGTAAAATTTTTATTTTTTATATTGTAATAAAGAAAGTTTGAAAAAATAATTGCACCCCAAATCCCTGATCATGTTAGGGAGCAACACGCTGACCGGGCCTCTGCGCCCGGGAAAAAAAAAAAAAAAAAAAAAAAAAAAAAAAAAAAAACCTAACCTAACCTAACCTAACCTTTTTTTTTTTTTTTTTTTACGTGTGGAAATACATTTTACGTACCGTCCCGCCGCGTCAGGGGAGACACGACGGGGTGTGTCGGGCTCGACACCAACTACTCCCACAGCAGCCGGTGACCGACTAAAACCACACGATGCTCCACGGGACGCCATTGTTGCCAGGGCCGAGGGAACACTTTCGAACTCACTTGCACAGCCCTGGCGGCGCTGGCCCTTTGCAGGGCCCCAATCCCGTTGTAGAGGCGAAGTTGGAGTTCTTCGCCTCTATCTCCATGAGAGGCGCGCGGGAACACTGCGCGCACCACCTCGCGAGGCCTGTCTGGCGACGGCGGTGTCCCCTGAGACCGCCGTCAGACCTCGGTTATGGGGGGTGAAGGAGGGCGTAGAGTCTCCTCCGCCGCCCTGCTCTACGTTGGCGGATCGGGAGGTTCGATACGATCTCCCGCTCCCTTTCCGCCACCTCCTTCAGCGTCATCACCTCCTCTACGAAGGCGATGCCCGCGTCCCATGACGTCTCGCTATCCAGCATGGCTTTCACCAGAGCCGGAAGCGACACGTCGGCCCCCACTACTGCGGTGAGTTCACAGCGCTGCTGGGCCCAAGCCGGGCATGTTTCTAGCGTGTGCTGCGCCGTGTCCTCCCCGCAGTCACAATGGTGGCACTCGGTCGTCGGTTCCCTTCCGGCTATTCTGCACAGGTACTTGCCAAAACACCCGTGGCCCGAAAGCACCTGCACTAGTCGGAAGGTAAGCGACCCGTGTGCCCTGTCCACCCAGTCTTCCAGTACCGGGCGGACTGCCTCCACAGTCCAGCTGCCGGCTCGTGGTTGAGCCAGCCGCTCCCTCCATTTCCCCAGCATGGACTGTCGGGCGTGGAACCTCCACACTTCGACCTCCCTCGGCGCGGGGCGCTCGCCTCGGAGGCGGAGCTCCATACGCCAATTGTACATCGACGCATAGTACTCCGCCTCTAGATCCCACGGAGGGGATCCCGCCAGCACGCACGCCGCTTCGAACGAAATGGTGCGGTAGCCACGGATCACCCCGACGGCCATCACCCTTTGAGATCTCCTCAAGAGGGCGATGGATTTCTCCGTCAGGGCTTCCTCCCAGATGGGAGCGCCGTACATCGCCATTGACCGCACCACTCCGAGATACAAGCGGCGGCTACTCGCCTTAGGCCCCCCGAGGTTGGGCAGCAACCGCTTCAATGCAGTCGCCGCACTCAACAGTCGAGGGGCCATGCGCCTGAAGTGCGCCTGGAAGTTCCACCTTGCATCGAGGACGAGGCCGAGATATTTCATCTCGGCCCCGACCTCGATGCGCGTGTCGCCGACAACGATATGGGACCCCCGCGGCGGGGCTCGTCTCGGACCGTGAAAACACACAGCCTCCGACTTGCCAAGCGCCACGCGGAGTCCCAGCGCACCAATCCTGTCGACAACCGACGCTACAGTCACTGTGGCTAGACGGGCAGCCACCTCGAAAGTCTCCCCCCGGGCCATCACGAGCGTGTCGTCTGCGTAGCAGATTACGCCGGCGCCCGGATCGAGATTTCCCCTCAGCACCCAGTCGTACCCGATGTTCCACAGGAGCGGACCGAGGACCGATCCCTGTGGCACACCGCACGACATTGCCGTCTTGCGAGTACTGCCATCCCTCACGGGGTACGAGATGTACCTCTCCGAGAGGTAGGCTCCGACAATCCGGCGGAGGTAGGGAGGAACGCTATGAAAACACAACGCCTCCCTAATACAGGCCCAAGGCATGGAGTTGAAAGCGTTCGCTATGTCCAATGACACAGCGAGCACCACCCCGCCCTGGGCCACCGCCTCGTCCGAGTACGCCCTGACGCGCCTGATGGCGTCGATCGTAGACCGGCCCTCTCGGAAGCCGAATTGGTGACCAGACAGATTCGGACCCGCCCCGCCCAGATGCTTATTGAGGCGAGCTGCGATAATACGCTCGAACAGTTTGTCCGCCTCATTCAGCATCACTATCGGGCGGTAGGCGGAAGGAGAATCCGCTGGTCGCCCGTCCTTCCTCAGCAAGACTAACCTGCCCGTCTTCCACAGTGAGGGGAACCGTCCCGACTCCAAACAGGCATCCAATAGCCCGCGGAAACGGTCCCCTAGCGCATCCAACGCCAAGACCCAGGCTCGACCGGGAATCCCATCCGGTCCTGGAGCCTTGTTTTTGGCCTTCAGCCTCAAAACAGCTGCGCCAAGCTCTCCCTGCGACACAGGTGGCACCTCTGCATCCTCCTCCTCCTCCGTCGCTTGCGACGGTGCCATTGCTGGAGGCATGTGGTCCGTTCCGTTCGGAAACAGAGCAGAGACCACGCCGTCCAGCAATTGAGGTGCGAGACTCTCAGTCAGCGGTGGCGCCCATGGCCGGATCTTCCCCCGAACCAGCTTATAGGGCCGACCCCACGGGTCGTGACTCAGAGTCTCCAAGAGCTCCGCCTTTGCAGCGGCCTTGGCGTTGCTGATGGCCAGCCGTAGAGCCCTAGTTTTCGCCCGATAGGTCTCATACAGCGGTCCATCTTCTTCGACGTTGCGGCGGCGACGTCTGCGGTGCCTGGTATACTGGCGTCGAGCCCAAATGCAGTCGGCGCGCTGATCTGCAATGGCCTGGGACCACCAGTACACCTCGCGCTTTGGAGGTCGGTTTTTGGCTCGAGACATGCCAGCATCGCAAATGCGCGACATGGCGTCCCGGAACCATTCGGCCTCCTCATCGACCTCCACTGGCGCGTCCGGAGGGGACTGCCAGGCGTAGACGATCGACGCTATCTCTAGCGCCTCTCTGTCCAACGTCCTTAACACCCATCGGGGGTACCCGCTAGGGCGACGAACGACCGGGTCAGCCGCAGAGGGGGAAACGTCGAATCGAACATATAAATGGTCGGATAACGTCTCAACCTCCTCTGCGACTCGCCAACCCTGGACGAGACGTGCAACGGCGGGGGAAGCAAACGAGAGATCTACAATAGACCCCCCGCTTTGCCGTACGCACGTGTTGACCGATCCCCGGTTCAATACCAGAAGACCGGTAATCGTCGCCCACTCCTCGAGAGCCTCACCGCGCGCATCAGTCGCAGGGCAACCCCAAGCCAAAGACTTGGCATTGAAATCGCCCACGACGAGCGCCGGACGGGGTAGAGTCTGCCCTATGAGGGCCCCTACCCTTCCGAGGAACGCCTCGAACTCGGCGAGGCTTCTGTTCGGCGAGAAGTACACCCCGATGAGAACAGTCTCCCTCCATTGCACCGCAGCGTATCCTTGCCCTCTCGCTATAACCGAGAGGGGCGGAGCCCCAGCAGAACCGGAAGAAACGATGGCCACCAAGCCATCCACGTCACCCACCCACTTACCGTGGGAAGGAACGCAGTATGGCTCGGCGACCACCGCGACCTCGATCGACCACTCCGCCATGGTTTGCAGGAACAAGTCCTGCGCACCGGCGGAGTGGTTGACGTTCGCCTGGAGAAAGCGATAAGCCATAATTAACCTAATTACAGGTCATCGCCTCCTCACCTCCCTCGGGCTCAGGGAGGCGGCTTGTTGCTGCTGGGGCTTTGGCGGCTGGCGCAGCGGCTTTTGGCCCCCGTTTAGGTTTCGGTGGGCAGCAAGACTTGCTGCCCAACCTGTGCTGCGCTGGTCTGTTCGCGGCTGTGCACAGGGAGCACAGAGCCGCAGACGCGCAACACTTGGCCGCTATGTGGCCGGTTTGACCGCAGCGATAGCACTCATCGCTACGGTCAACCTCCGCGGTGCACTGAGCACGGACGTGCCCAGTCTGCAGGCACCGGAAGCACCGCCTCGGCCTGGATTCCAGCACCTTGACCTGTGCCGAAATCCACCCAACCAAAAGCCGCTCGCCATTCCCCAGTCGCTTGGCAGCGACCACCGGACAGCGCACGAATAGGGAGCAGGTGCCCTGGGAATCACGCCGCAACTCACCGTGCGTCACCGATTCCCTCGTGCACCCTCCGCGCTGTACAACAGCAGCCACCACCTCTTCAGCGGAGACGGAGTCGTCGAGTCCGGAGACCCTCAGATCCGCGCGCTTCATTGGCCTGGACACGGTCGCGAGCTCCTCGCCTAGCGTGTCCCTCAGTTTTTGGGCCAATGTGTCCGCTTTTTCGCCACTAGCTACACCTGGAACCTCCAGGATGTACGCACCGGTTGCTGCCTTGCGGAATCGGAGGCCGCTGATTCCGCAACTGGCGAGATCTACCTTAGTGCGGGCGTCCTGCATCACCCTGGCGTATGTCGCACCCTTCTCCACGGCAGCCGGCTGCAGTTTGATCACTACAGCCGACGACCGCGGTGGGCGCAACTTCACCGGAGCCGGCTGGCTCTTGGGCCTTGCGATCGCCGCTGTGGCTTGCGACTGGGAAGTCGCCACCGTCTTTTTCCCGCGCTTTGCCACCGTTGACCAGGCCACGTCCATGGACTCAGGTGCCGGTGGCAAAGGGCGGGGTGCCGCCTTTTTGGGAACTGCCTTAGGACCAGCTCCCTTCTGCCCCGTTTTTGCCTTTTTAGGCTTCGGGGCTGCCGCAGGTTTAGGCTGAGGCTGCCTTGCTTCTACCCCCGCGCTTGGCGTTGGAGTAGTCACTGCCGCAGCAGCGTTCCTCCTATCGGCCGCGAGCGGAGGGCGCAGGCGCTTCTCAGGAAGAAGCCGCTCCGCCAATGCTTCAAGCCGCGCATTCATCATGTTGCCGACTTGCAACATAATCGAACGCGACAGCTCCTCCAACCGTTCGTCCCCCTGTGAGAGCAGAGGCTGCGAAGCCTCCATTCTCTCAGGAGAAGGTCGTCGCTGGGACGTCGAAGCACTGGCCTTCGATACCTTCGCCACCTCCTTCCTGAGCTCAGCCATCTCTTTCTTCATCGCCGAGATTTCGCCCTGCAGGCGGACATTGTCCGCCAAACCTAACCTAACCTAACCTAACCTAACCTAACCTAACCTAACCTAACCTAACCTAACCTAACCATTATTATAGCATAGACAAAATAAAGATAATAACAACAAAGCAAAAATCAGTAACATTAAAAATTAAAACTAGAAGATATAAAAAGAATAAAATATTATTGACAAGCAAAACAAAACAATAAATGCATCGCAAACTTACATAAATGAAAAATGACTCTGATTATGTCAGAGGGGAACACACGCATATAAAAAAAAAAAAAAAACCTAACCTAACCTAACCTTTTTTTTTTTTTTTTAACGTGTGGAAATACCTTTACGTACCGTCCCGCGCGCCAGGGGGGGGGAAGGCGCGCGGGGTGTGTCGGGCTCGGCACGCAAGAGTTGCGTGCCCCTACCGACTAAAACCACACGATGTCCCTCGGCAACAACAAGAACAGAGTCACTGGGCCACTTTCGCACTCTCAACGAACTCCGTCAATGCCGATGCCCGTCACCAGACGGACCCACCTCGGGAGGAGAACAGAACTCCCCCCCATTCGGCTCGGACGATGCACCGGGACACACAGTGCATCGACGACTCGGGAGGGCCTTATCCCTGATGTGATGCGTCGGATGCCCCCGCGTCCGACGCCCCAGGCCCTCCAAGCGGAGACGGCGTGCGGGCTAAATCAGCCCGCCTCCGTGTCCGCGCTCTCCGAATTGGAAGCGAGAGAGGATCAATCTCTCTCTCTCGCTCCTCGGTCTCCCTCTGCGAAATTACTACTTCGCAGAAGGAGACCATCGCCTCCCATGATCTCTTGTCATCGACCATCTTTGCTAAGACGGCCGGCAAGGAGAGGTCTGTCCCCACAACCGCGATCAGGGATGTTCGCGATTCCTCTGCCCCAGGACATGATTCGAGCACGTGCTGCGCGGTTTCTTCCGCGCAGCCGCACTGGTGGCACACCGGGGTGGCTTCTCTTCGCGCCACGTTACACAAGTA
The DNA here is from genome assembly GCA_948107665.1 of Lomographa bimaculata. Taxonomy (NCBI): domain Eukaryota; kingdom Metazoa; phylum Arthropoda; class Insecta; order Lepidoptera; family Geometridae; genus Lomographa; species Lomographa bimaculata. Next base: position 12,582,509 of record OX403610.1, on the reverse strand, counting down.
CCTCCCGAAGCAACCGTGCCCCGAGAGAACCTGTGTTAGGCGGAAGGTCAATGCCCCTTGTCTCTGCCGAACCCACTTTCCAAGTATGGGCCGTACCGCCTCCAGAAACCGGCGAGCACCGGCGCCTCTCTGTGCAGGCCCCGCTAGAAGCTGCTCTGCCCATGAAGTCATGGCCGCCCGACGTGCAGCTTTTCGCCACCGTGCCACCTCCTGCAGCGCCGGACGTAAGTCCTGTTCGCGGGCCCGTGATCTGCGCCAGAAGACCGAAGACAGAACCTCGGCCTCCAGAACCCATGGAAGGGATCCGGCGAGAACACATGCCACCTCGTGTGAGAGCGTGCGATATCCTCTGCACACTCTCACGGCCATTACCCTTTGAGCCCTATGAAGAAGGGCGGTCTCCCGGAGGTCCAGAGACCCCGACCATATGGGAGCGCCATATAGGGCCATTGAGCGTACCACCGCCATGTAAAGGTGGCGGCAGGTACCATCTCCACCTCCGAGGTTAGGGAGTAGGCGGCTTAGCGCGGCCGCAGTACCCATCAATTTGGGGGTAAGTCGCCGAAGATGCTCCCCGAACCTCCATCTGCTGTCAAGCAGAATGCCGAGGTATTTCAGCGTGGGCTTGACAGCAATGGAGGTTCCACCCACAACAATGTTGGATCCTGCAGGCGGCGCACCTCGAGGTCCATGAAAACAAATGGCCTCAGATTTGTGTAGCGCCACCTCCAGGCCCAACCGTCGAATCCTGGCAACCACCGCTGCCACTCCTGCCGTGGCCAGGACCGACGCATCCCTGTAAGTCTTTCCCCGGGCGGTAACCAGCGTGTCGTCAGCGTAACAAACGACGTCGACGCCACGAAGGTTAGCGCCCCGAAGGACCCAGTCATAACCCACGTTCCACAGCAGGGGTCCTAAGGCTGACCCCTGGGGAACGCCGCGCGTCATCGGGCTCCGACCCTCTCCCGCTGTCGTCGGATAGACTACCTCTCTGTCAGAGAGATAGTCCCGGACAAGGCGTTGGAGATATTGGGGCACGTTGTGATACCCCATTGCCGCCACAATTGTGCTCCAGGGGAGGGAGTTAAAGGCGTTGGAGATGTCCAATGATACCGCCAACAAAACGCCTCCATTGTTGCACGCTTCCTCAGAGAGGTTGCGGACGCGAGATATCGCATCCAGTGTGGAGCGACCTCTGCGGAACCCGTATTGAGTATCAGCCAAATCCGGACCCTCTCTCTCCAAATGCTTGACGAGGCGGGCAGCGACGACCCGTTCCAAAAGCTTGCCTGCCTCGTCAAGCAGCACAATTGGTCGATACCCCGACGGTTCGTCTGCCGGGCGACCTTCCTTCCTCAACAGGACAAGCTTGCCCTCCTTCCATCGCCGTGGAAATCTCCCCTCTCGCAGACATCGATCGAAGAGATCCCTTAAGCGGGGCTCCAGGGCGTCAAGTGCGAGGGCCCACGCGTGACCAGGAATGCCGTCCGGCCCCGGCGCTGTGTTTTTGGCCTTCATCCGAAGCACAGCCACTCCCAGCTCTCCCTCTGAGATTTCGGGAGGAGAAGAATCCTCTTCCTCGACGCGATTATGCGGCGCCGTCACGGCGGGTGGGATGAACTCAGTCCCAGGACTACTGGACTAAAAAATAGACTATGGCATTATACATCATTATAATATCGACCAATATGAATAAGTAAACATTAGGATTAATTAATTCATTTATAAATAATTTAAATATCGTGAATTCTTTATTAGAGCGCTTCTTACATGTATTTTAATTGCCTACGACGAACAGAAGAAGAGCTACAGCTACTGCAATCGCTATGTTGAATATAAACAGGTAGGTTTGTATTTTTTATTTTTATTTACTTTTTTTTTATTTTTTTTTTTTTATTTACTTTTTTTTTATTTATTTTTTTTATTTATGTGTGATAGGCAATGTTGTATTGTATTGTATCAGTGAAGGAAATTAGACAAAGAATGTGATTAACTTTGCGAGTTAATACATAATACTATGCAGCTAGCAACAAGGGCCCGCATCCCGCCCACCCGACAAATCCCGGACACGAGCCGATACACTCATAGTACGTGTGGTCCACAAATACACACGTAAACACACATACTATGAGTAAATGAAAGCGAATGTATACGTATGCATACATTCGCTCCAACTCAGCCCTCTGTCTAATAGAATTGTGTCAGATTGACAGGTGCAGGCCCCCTGGTGTTATCTGTTAACTTTAATAAGCCTCTCAGTATCCTCGTAACCTAGGGACATAAGCCAAGTGGAGACCCTTCGCTTACAGATGTACCGTGAAACATGCAGTATGTTGAGTAGTTTATCTAAGTGCTGGTAAATGTGTGCACTATTGTATGAGAAGACACGCTTAGCGAATAAGGTTTTAGTATGAGAAATTATCCATGTGTTTCTACGAGCTGATCTATTAGAGATGTTCACTGTACTAAGAGAACTTTTGTGAAATCGTAGAGAGGATGCCAAGATGTAAAGCTGTCGGACTCTAAGGTATTTAGTATCTTCATAGAGAGAATTGGTTGAGTATCTATACGGTTTTCGGTAAGCTACTCTTAGGAGAGCGCGTTGTGCTCTTTCGATCTTGAGGAACAGCGTTTTCGGTGCAGATCCCCAGCACACAATACAATAGCTCAAAATCGACTGGCACAGAGCCAGGTAAATTAAGCGCAAAGTCTCAGGATCGGCTACATGACCAAGTTTTTTAAATATGTGCGTCATCTTGCGTAGACGAGTACAGAGAGTTATGATTTGAGTCTCCCAGTTCAGTCGATGGTCAATCATGATTCCAAGGTATCTGATACTATCTACAATTTCAAGGGCTGGACAGACACATGTTAGAGGTTGGTGTGTGTGGTTACATGTATGTAGCCTAAGATTGATGCTGATTGGTTTGGAATGTTGTGAGATACGAAAAGCCATATATTTAGTTTTGGTCGAGTTGAGGGTGAGAAGGTTTGATTGTAACCATTTGGCCACCCTTCATAGTCCCTTCTCGGCAACATCAACGACCTCTTTCCAGTTTTTGCCGTAAAAGATCAGCGCAGTATCATCCGCGAAAGTAAAAATGCTTGTTTGCTCTATGCTAAGTTGGCAAAGGTCGTTGATGTAGACCAGGAAAAGTGTGGGCCCTAATACTGATCCCTGTGGAACGCCAAAGGATACACTAGCATAATGACTATACTCACCTTCAATGCATACTCTCTGTTTCCTGTCACTCAAGTAAGATTTGAACCATTCCAGTGTAGTACCACGTATACCCATTAGCTCCAGCTTACGGAAAAGTATTGGCCAGGACACCGTATCGAATGCCTTGGCCAGGTCTAGGAATACACCAATGCATTTCTGCCCTGAATCAAGTTTCTGGGCAACACAGTCCACTAGAGACACTACTGCATCTTCAGTTGACCTGTTTGCCCTGAATCCGAATTGGTTTTGGGACAGTAAATTGTGTTTATCCAGGAAACTCAGCAAACGCCTATTAACGACTTTCTCCAAGATTTTTGAAATAGAAGGAAGAAGAGAAATAGGCCGATAATTAGATACTGAAGATGAATTGCCAGATTTGTAGATTGGACAGACGTCTGCCATCTTGAAGCAGTTTGGAACTATGCCAGACAGCATACTCAAATTGCAGAGGTAAGCAATCGCAGGGGCAAGGATATGTTTGCACTGTTTCAGTGTATTGTTGCTTATTCCGTCGCAACCCGAAGCTGATGAAGTCTTAAGATCTGATAATAATTTCATGATTTCAGGGGTATCAGTTGGGGCTAGATAAAATGAATTGCTAGGGGTTTGGTTTACTCTTAAAGAGAGTGCCAACTCAGATTCGGATTTATTAGTTTTTTGCAGGATAGTGTTTGCTAAATCGTTACCTATGGAAGAAAAAAAGTTGTTTACTAAATCAAGAGCATCCACTTTATCAGGTTGCAATTTAAGTAATTCGCAAGAATTCGTTTTTGCTGGTTTCATATCACATATATATTTGATAGTTCCCCATAATTTTCTGCTATTATTTTTGTTTTGTTCAATGAGTTTGGATTCATATTTATTTTTACAGCTCTGAAGAAGGGTATGACAGCGATTTCGATATGTTTTATACTGGTCTTGCAGAATCTGATTAAGTGGTGCTTTTTTGGCTATTAGATGCTTAGCATCTCTACGACGAATACAATTTACGAGTCCTACGGTCATCCATGGCTTAAAAGTTGCTTCCACACTACGAATGGTTTTCATTTCGGTATTGCTTTTTACTGCGCAACTGATTCGGTCAACTAGTAAATTGGTTACAGCTGTGACATCTGTTTCTTGAGAGAATGTGTACCAGTTAAGGTTTTCAAGATAGGAATTAACATTTGTGAAATTAGTTTTGCTTAAAGTTTTATTATTACGAGGTTTGATTTTAATGATGCTAACTAGACTTATAATAACTGTGTCATGATCCGAAATGTCCGAATCACACACAATAACCCGAGCAACTTTATTTGTCTTAATGAACGCGTGATCTAGGCAATTGGGACCTCTAGTTGGCAATAGGTTGCCTGGGATATATCCGTAATGAGAGGTAAGTTGAAGATATTCAAGTGACCTTGAGTCCGCTGAATTTGGTTTTATATCAATATTGACATCACCCACTATCATGCAAGATTCGGTCTTTGTTGAAGTAATAACATTTTCGAGGGAGTTGAGGAATTTGGTAATATCTCTAAGTGACGGCGTACGATAGATAGCTATAATTGATAAACTTGTGCCAATATTTATGAGCAGACAGTTTGCATCGTCAAAATGAGGTTCCTGCACTACAACGTTTATATTTAGTTTAGAAAATACTATCAATCCGTCGTTTTGGTTTAAGAATACTCTTGAGTGGTGGCAATTATAGTTAGGTAAGCATATTGGTGCAAATGAGTCATTAATTCTGCATTCTGACAACAGAATGATGTCAGGAAAGAATCCCACACGCTTTAAAAATAATAAGAATTGATCAAAGTTCTTGTGTACACTTCGGATATTTTGCGTTAGGACGGTGAATTGATTTGATCGATCTCCTAGTTTGAACATGCAGTCTTCCGCTGTACTAACTCTAAAGTTTTCTGTGAATGAAGTATTGTCAATATCATCAAGCAAAACTGAATTATCCATAAGACACCAATGAGACTGTTGAGGGGGCCTTTTGGTCATAACATGCGTTTAGAAGCGATTGTATGAATGACAATAAGAAGCAATAATATCGGCAGGACAAAATAGTACACAGAGAAGCAGTAGTTATTGACCTGTATACAGTTTCGCATATGTAGGTGTAATGTTGATAAGGCATATCGTAGGTAGCCTGACAGACGCGACATATTAGAAATGTATCAGCAATTTTTAGTCTATTATGACACTGTGCACGTAAGCTTGTCTCAGTTTTAGGCTCCATAGCACTCGACGTAAACACAGGGTACCACGTAGTTTTAAGAAATAAATAGGTGTAATAACATATTGAGAAATTACTTCTGTTGGCAGATGTCAGGTAAAGGAGGCTCATATGAGTGAGCCAAACAAAAAACAACATGTTGTAAACATGTTTTCTGTATATGGAGTTATTCAATGTATCTTCTGAATAAATTGACATAGATGTATAACAGCAATAAAAATAAATAACATGCCTTGGCGTAGAAGTACGTAGTAATACAGTAGTGTATATAAAATCTTTAAAGTTATTTAAAAGTAAAGTTAGATTTGTCAAAATTATAAGATATTTCATTATTTTATTATGTATTAGGATAAAGGTATTGGGAAATAATATTCTTGCATCGGGGCAATTAAAACATAGTTGTATTATGGCAAAACCAATTGTTATAAGGTAATAAAAGCAAAATGACAAAGTACGTACCATAATATGTCTTTTATCAACAGTGTAAATGCTACTTGGGGTTGATTCTACCGAGATGGAACCATTGTATATTATGAGTATAAATATGCAAACTGTCGATAAGCATTTCGATGCAAACTTCATAGATTGTATTTTAAACAAAGTCGCTTCAGTTAGATGGTTAAAATTATGGTACATTTGTTGCTTAGTAACGGCCGGTGCGAAGCGAAGTACAAACTTGTTGATATAACGTAAAGGTTTTTTTGTGCTAGCCAGATATAAATATGTTTGAGGTGTGAAGTGTGCGTTTAGGCATCCTTGGCTTAATACAGTAAGAAGATTAGATGGCTGTCCTAGTATACACATACAGTTCACCGTAGAACTAACTCTTATGTTTTCGATGGACGACGTATTTGCGATAGTATCGGTTAGGTTGGTTTCTTTCGTGAAACGACAGACGAAGTATTGAGGGGGGAATCTTTTTAACGCCGCATGAGCATTACAACTCATAAAATGCATAATTAACACAATTGAGAATATGCGAAGGTAATAGTTTGAACTAGTGTACATCAGACAATATAGTATTAATTTCTTTGCATATATGGTACCCATTGTATACCTGAGTACACTTATATCATAGGAAAATGGAAAGACTAGACACTGATAGCTTTTACTGATAGTTATTACATGGATACAGCTATGTACGTTAAAGCGTATATCGGCTATGGACTTAATAAAACACAACACATTCCCCAAATACAACACAACCGCCTTACACAAAGTATAGGTAGTAAAACCTGAACTAGAAGTCCAATCGTCACGCATCGGGAGGAGGAGCATAATTGATAACAACACCATAAATATAATCAGTTTGTTACAATCCCACTGATGGATATTAGAATCCACAGCATCACAAGGAAACATATTATTTAATTTTATTATAAATATTATTATATGATTCACCTTTCCTAAAATAACAAAACAACAACAATAATATCGACCATACGAAATCTTAAAAGCACATACCAATATAATATAATTAATTTGATTCAATTTATTTTGGCATAATATTAAATAAGTCCAAACCATAGAATATTTCAATATTAGATATTGTTTATGGGTGCAAGTACTAGGACTGTTACTGTCTTTTGTTGTGCCAAAAATGATTACTAGATAAACATCGCGTAACTTGTAGTGTTCTAGGCCAATGTTTATTGTATATGTTTCAAAAGAAATATAAAGGTTGTTGGTTAGTATAAAAGTCGTTGCTATCGACAGGCAAATTGAGCCAAGGCTTGTGGTTTGTTTTGTAAACAGATGCATTACGATTATTGAGTGGAAGTTATGATAGATTTGTAGGTTAGTAACAGCCGGCGCGGTGCGAGATGCGGACGTAGTGCTTAGATATAAGAGTTGTGTGGTGTCATTGCAATTTATGTAGGTATGTGGTGTATAAAATATGTGAGGATTATATTGTTTATTTTCAACATAGCTAGTGCAGTGCGTTTTGGATGAATTACATGTATGTAATACTCTCAATTGGTAAGTAATATACAACGAAATCGCTAGAAAAATCAGTCAATCAGTCTTAGCTGATCTCAGAGAATGTAGTTGCTCTTCACTGTTGATTACAGTGAAGGGCCCGCCGATCTTTTTCCTAATCATCACTTTTCCGTTCTTTACCCAGCAGTGTTCATATTTTTCTGTTTTTGTAAACTCGCGAGCCAGAAAATGAAGGCGCCTGGCCTTCGCGGTCAGGCGTTCAGATATGTATACCGGGCTAGTCTGTCCCTCTAAAAAGCCCAGATGTTTGGAGTTCAGCTGATCCGACTTATTATTTCTGTGTCTTTTGACTGCATATAATAGGTTGTCTCTTGACCAAGTGTTTGAGAATTCTGCCACGATAGTAGACGTCGCAGAGTCGGGCTTAGCCGGTAGTTCGTGTGTATTAATGGTAATATCCAGCGACTTCGCCAATGTTAGCATTGTCTGAAGGAGAGCTTCTTTCGTCTCTTTAGGCCTTTTTGGTACATTTCTAATTTCAATGGCGGTTTTTAGAGAGAATCTTTCCATGTTTTCCACCTTGTCCTCTATATCTATTACTTGTTTGGCCAACAGCTTGGTTTGAGAGTTCAATCCTTTGATGTTATCTTCGTAAAGCTTAATTTGGTCAGAAAGATAGCTGAGGTTGTTCTCAATCTGAGCATTGGTGTTCTGGACTTGGTCCACGCGATTTTTAATTTCACGGGAGTCGTTTTCACCTTGGGACTTTAAGTCTTTAATATGAGTTTCAATCCGTTCCATTCTGCTTTCTTGTTTAGACATCATATCCGAGATCATTTGACGGATTTCGACTTTAACAGTTGCGCACTCGCATTCCGTGTTAACGGGTGGAGAGATTGCACCTCCAGCAGCTCGGCGGCGCTTGTTACTCCTACGCGACGGCTCTTTATCTTTAGATGTCTTTTTGAATTGCTGGGCTTTATTGTCAGTATCGGATTCCGATGCTGAGTCCATAGGAGTTGGGACGTTGGATACAGGAGAATGTTGCACTTTACTCATGTTGCCGACGGGAAATTGCGTGAAGTAGGCCTATTTATTTGAGGTCTAGTGTATAGGGTGAGGTAGTGTGCGTGCGCCCACCACTTTTGCTTGCCACAGGTAGGCGGAGCTAGATTGCGCGAGAGCAGTCAAATGATGCTATTGAATATATCGTTATCCCTTTCTATCACGAGAGATATACATGTGGGGGTGGAGTTTAACCCAAAAGTGACTGAAAGGGGAAGCAGCTGTCTCACTCACCGCAATTTTCGTAGAATAATTCTGATATTTTTGCCTTGCAATAGAGGTCAAGTTTCGACACTTTTTGTATTTTTTTGCAAAAATATACGCGGAGCCGTTAAAAACGTCCGATTCAGATGGCGGATCCGACGAAAGAGGTAACTGCATAAATAACACGCGTTTGTGGACATCCAAAGCGTGATTTCAGTTACATGACTCCAGAGGATCGTTCATACTTATTGTTTACATAATATGCAAAAAAAGCAAACCACGTACACCAGATAATTAAACTCAAAACACGCCAATATCTGTACGCGGCCTTTTTCTCTGACCTCTTGATTATTTTATCTACAAACAAGATGATGTAAGAGAACACGAGTATGGCGATAGGTATTGTTATAGGTATAGTATAAAGTATAGTTTTTAAGCTATTGCATAGCTTCTATCGCGGGCCTTTAGCGTGGAGACCGAATCCAAAAATTCCGTAACGAAAATAACCTAACACCCCCCACTCCGATCGGCACAGCGGTGATACTTTTTAGTTTTGCCATCTGTCGATGAATATCAATCTTTTAATGACTTTTTTAAATTATCACGCTTGTCTCTTTAGTTCAGCAACTCGCCTCTAGGTGGCAGGAAAAAACATACTGCATAAATAAAATAAATAAATAATTATAATTGCATAAGTTGATAAAAAATGCTATGCAATAGCTTTACCGCGGCAGTCCCCGAGTGCCACACGTCTTTTTTTTTCAATTTTATTTTAATTTCTTACCATTATCTCGAAATGGCACTGTTGTAGCGGCTACCTCTAACATGATCAGAGACTTTGTATATCTGTTTTTTTGTTTAGTCATGTTTTAAATTAGGAGGGTTATCTTATTTCTATTACATTGCATCTTATTCTATCACCCTTAATCTATTTCATATTTCATAATTAGTTGTCCAACGAACATTGACAACGAACATTTTAATATATAACTACTTATTTAGCGTATCTACGACTATCTTGTATACATGATTTGTTAGTGCTGATATTATATATATATATATATATTATAGTTCAACAAGATGACATGTTGAGATATAAAAAAAATCGACAAAGTGTGTCAAGTGGGATATCAATGAATAGGTATTTGAAAAATGAAAGTTTCTCTTATCATGTTTCATTTCAAATAATCAATTTGCAAGTATATAGAATTGTTGCTAAGCAACTTTTAACGCTAGTTATTATTATTATTTTTCTCGAAAATTATATATTACTAGCGGCCCGATAGATAATTGGCGTCAAACAAAGTTGCATTTATAAAACTTATTTAAAATATCAATGCATTGCAAACATTTGTGAAATTGTGTGTTTGAAAAAGATTTAATTTGCAAAAATTATGAATTTCACCTATGATGGAGTTTTGGAGCGAAAATTAAAAGCACGTTTTCAACTTTGAATAATTAGCCCACACATGCACGTACGTAAGCGACGCCATCTTTACAAGCTTTTATTTAGTTTCACCTGTCCCGTTGTCTGTCGGTCTTTTTTTATTCAAGATAGGCAAACTTTTGCCCAACATCTCACTCTCACCTGATGGAAAGCGCCGATGTGGTCGACGATGGAGCAAGCTTGCCTAGAAGATACCCATTCACTTGCGACTTGAAGACTCCCATATTATACTCATCAGGAAATATACTCCGGTAAGGAGTTCAATTACTTTGCGGTTCGCACAATGCATAGTCTGTATTCAAATCTTGCAAGCTAAATTAGAACTTATGTATCTTCGGTGACAATACAATGATAACATTGTACCATGGAGCTGGTCTGACGATGGAGACGAAAGATGGCCATAGGAACTTCTGAACTAAACAAGATAAAGCCATTGAGTTCGGGCTCGTCTCAAGTTCTCTGGTTATGTAACTTGTTGGTCTTTTTTTATTTACAAATGGCAAAAGCATGATTTCAAAAATCGTTTCAAAGTATTACTTATTTTATTCTCGCGGCAATACTCCCGTATGTGTTGCTTCTTATTGTAAAGTTTACTTGAAACAGGCCTATAACAAGTCTCAAATGCTATGATTTATATACCAGGAGTTTTATATATTCTGAGAACAAGCGCCTCCAATGCGCGGATTAAAAAAAACGTCGCTGATGAGACGATTTAAAAATATTGTCGCAACCCAAAACAAGATGGCCATCACTCTCTGCCACAGAATGTGTAACGAGCATGGATCTTCTAAGAGTCCTGCTATGTACTCTGTGCGGTTGAAACTGCCATATCATGCATACTAGTCGTTCGCGCCAAACTGAGATCTGGTGCCTAAGAGTTTTAGCTAACTTTTTTCTCTAAAAATATTTGTTAGATTCCTGTACTGGTTGTTCAAATAGATACAGGATAGTTACGTTGGTTATTCATTTATTGGATATATTGGTTATTGGTTATAATTTTGCGAATCTGGAAGTAGAGTCATTAACTTTCATGAGTGCCTCTTTGGGGCCCATGTGAATTAATGATTTTGATTTTGACGGACGGACGGACAAAGTGCTGAAACACCCAAGTTAGCTTAGAGATCTCGCTTCGCTCCATCAATTATCATGTAATTTGATTTGACATATTCATTCATATATATTGAAAATTTGGCAACAATTTGAACTGCCCATTGGTTTAGTTGGTTAACGTCCGTCTTCTTAGCAGGGGTATCGAGTTCGATTCTCGGCGGGAACACAAGGTTTTTCCCCAAGTAAAATGTATGTTTCTGGCCCTGATTGTAATTGCGTGCGATATGAATGTTTCCGGCATCCACGACACAAGTCCTCGAACTTACTGTATGGCTGTGAGTGTGAAAGCGTATATTTTTTATTTCCGACAATGCCTTTTTTTTCGGCACATTATTTGCTTATTTTTAGTTTTAGCTACTTATTATATGTGCATTTTGCCAGTGTCAAGTGATATATATTTTTTTCAAGTTAGCTAAAGTATTTCATAAAAACAGTCACAGTCAAAGTCAAGTAAGAGAATCATGGTTCAGTTGACTTTAACTGGAGTCATGCCCTAGTAATGTGGTAGAAACTTTACAAGAATTTCTATTTGAGTAGTGGAAACTAAAATCACGTCTTTTAACTTTGTATGATTTGCCTACACTCGTGCACGTTCAAGACCTATTCACGTTCATGAAAGTCGTTTAACAAAATGTTATTTATGTTTTTTTGTTTGCTTAAAATATAAATGTCTTGATCTTCAGGTGGTTAGTGACTTAACTAAGTATGCGTTCTTAATGACCCTAAAGCGGTTTATCGCGCGTAGGGGCCGGAGGCGGGTTTGTTGCCGCTACAAAAGAAATAGGTGCGTTCATAAAAAAATCACACGAACCTTTATCAGACTTAGCAAATCAACAGTCAATTAAATTAAATTTCATTCCGGCTTACACACCTCATTGGGGGCATCTGGGAATCCGGCGTAAAATCTACTAAATATTTATTAAAACGTGTTATTGGCAATAGCCACTTCACTTTCGAGGAAATTTCTACTTTGTTTGCACAAGTGGAGGCAATCCTGAATAGCCGTCCCTTGTGCCCACTCTCATCCTCTCCTAATGATCACCTCTCCCTTACCCCAGGACACTTCATCATTGGGAGGCCACTGACTGCACTGCCGACTGCAGACCTAACGAACAAGAAGAAAAGCCAGCTACGACGCTATGAACGCTTTGAGAAGATGAGGCAGCATTTTTGGCAAAGGTGGCAGAAGGAGTATAATACAGCCAAGCTGAGTGTCGGTGACATGGTGTTAATAGCAGAAGATAACGCGCCCCCTCTTGCTTGGAAGCTCGGTCACGTTGTGCGTCTGATAACCGGGCCTGATGTTATATCGAGAGTAGCAGACATCCTCACAGACAAGGGCTGCGTGCGGCGGTCCCTAGTCCGGCTCTGCAAACTACCTACGGCAGAGAAACTTCAAAGTTGAAAGCGAGCTTTCAACGGCCGGGAATTATGTTAAGGCGTAACAGTTCTACTTGCAAATAGCCAATAGCAATACCGTGGCGATGTATGTGCAACACTTAAGAGAAGAGACACTATGAATTTTTAATTTTCGTTCTTCACTTGCGACGTAACCTTCTAACGGACAATAGCCCTGTAATATATTTGTATAAATAAATAAATTTACGCTGATCTGGGTATTTATTTGGGTACCGACATATCCCCTAAAGATATGACACACAGTCTCTTAAATGTAGACGATAGAATACTGATAGGATTGCGACCTTACGTCGGTGACCGAGACTGCAATTTGGACTCGACTAGCTTACTATCGCCAATGAGTATTTAGGCTCGTCGGTCAATAGACTCAAAACCTTCAAGCTGGTACTTAGCGGATCCTTCCCAGAAATACAATTATTAGTTGCTAACTATCTACGGCCTATATTTTCTAAAACTAAACGAAAACTATATACAGCAAAGAACCAAGTTACCTACAAGACATCGAGCCTATAGGTAACTTAAGTGTTTAAGCCCACTACCAGTGGGTAGCGTTCCCATCATGCTGGCGGCATTGCCTCTCTGAATTGCAATGCTAATACGTTGAGCCAAATAAGTGCCAGCATTTTGATCACGAATCGCCTCAACCAGGCACTCTGATAGAATTTTGAAAATAGAATGAGTTCCCCGTCCCCACGGACCCAGTGTCTCAACACCAAACGGCTCAAATATGTAAGCACTGCCGAGGTTTCCATATTTTCGCCGTTTGCGCTGCTCTGCCGAAATTGCCGCGACGCCAACCCCATTCTGTGTTTCAGGAAGATGTGACGGAGCTAAAGTATCGACACAAGTTGCATCCCACACTAAAGGCCGTCTCATCTTCCATGAAATTAAAGACATGCCATCGGGTCTTTTACCATCGTCACGCATCAGACTATTCGGTTCGAGAATGATAGATAGATATATAGATAAATTCTTTATTTGCACACCAAAATAAATAACACTTACAAAGAAATCTTAAATATAACATAGGAGCACAAAGGGCGGTCTTATCGCTTTCGAAGCGATTTCTTCCAGACAACCAAAGAAACAAACAAACAAAGAATGCCTGGAATGTTGGCACTGGTAAAAGCCCGGCGGATGATATCGTTGAGGCTGGCGTGGTCGGCCAGCACTTTTCTGGCACGAGAGGCCGTGAACTGAACTGATAACATTATAATGCCGCATGGTAGCTAGTCTCTCGGTTTTTTATTGGATACATTTCGGAGAGTGTGCTAAGGAACTACACGATCTAGTTCTCCATCCCCGTTCTATCACTGGACAAGCAGACAAATTGCTCAGCGACGACGCCGCAATATGGTAGATATTCCACAAATGCGCACGAAGCTTTTTCACATTCATTGTGCGAACCGCAAAGGAATGGAACTCCTTGCCTGAGTCGGTGTTTCCTGATGAGTACTATATGGGGGTCTTCAAGTCGCGAGTAAATAGGTAACAATAATAATAATAATCTTTTAGGCAAGCTTGCTCCATCGTCGACCACATCGTCGCTTACCATCAGGTGAGATTATGGTAAAAAGATTACGTATCTTAAATTAAAAAATAAGTAAAAAAGATTTTCTCTATTAGGCAAAATACAGGCGCGAGTTCTCACTTCGTTCATTTTTAGTTATTTCTTAATATGTGCAATTTACAACAATTAAGTAGAAAAAACGTTACAAGCAGCTAACCGCAAGTGTTAAAGTGAAAAGAACTGATTGTCACTAGATAGCAGCAGCAGCACGGTAAAGTTGGCTCAGGCGTTTCGTATTCATCTTTACAAATACTCAAAACATACCCAGAGTTATAATTGTCGGGCAGCTGTAGTAAATCAGTTGATGCGAGGTCTTAGTTTAGGGCCAACCACTTAACTAGTACTCTGTAATACGACAAAAGACTCTGTGTGGTTTGTTAGCGTATCTATCTCTGATGGGCAGGCGTTTCACTACTAATTCAAAAATAGACTTTTTTAAATGAGAGTGTGGTCAAGGGTGGTAAACATGCTAGGCCTAGAATGTGACTAGCCCTCTAGGATAGTTGCCGGTACACCATTTTGTGTTACAACTATATTAGCTTGGCGATGGATTTTTCAACTTGAGGTTTACTAGTAGTCGCTAAGTACGTTAGGATTACGTATATAATAATAACATATTTTTATTATCATTTATTGTTGAAAGATCATAAAACTGGATACAATGACTTAATCTTACATAAAAAAATGTAATTATATGAAGTGCGTCATATATCCTTCCAAAATATTATAATAATATATACTATTGATTTTATATAAATATCTGCTTAATTATTCTAAAACTTAAGACAAAAAAAATTAAAATCGCTTTATTGACACTATAAATCATTGTCCAGAGAACATACAATTAACTATTCTACAACAACAACGTGTGTGTTACAACTAATATAGTTGTTACACATGAATTTATAGTGCAATAGTGACAATTACAAAGTAGGCAGATGGAGTGAAACGATAGAGATTATTGTTTAAGAAATAGACTAGTTGAGGTT
This sequence comes from Lomographa bimaculata, assembly GCA_948107665.1. NCBI lineage: Eukaryota > Metazoa > Arthropoda > Insecta > Lepidoptera > Geometridae > Lomographa > Lomographa bimaculata. Next base: position 12,567,314 of record OX403610.1, on the reverse strand, counting down.
CTGGTTGACGGCTTTACTGTTAAAAAAATACAATTAAAATTAATTTAGAATTAATTTTATTGAGGCTACTAAGTTAACCATAATGATATATCTATCATATCCTTTACTTAAACAAAAAATACAAAATACAAATTTAATACGATATTAAAGAGAAAAACAGTTATTGTAATAGTAATCGATTTTGGTAAAATATAACAATATAAGTTTAGAAACTTGTATGAGCAATTAACGTCAAAACTTCTTTCTATTACGCAAAATGTAGGCGCGAGGTCTTTATTAACGGAGAACTACTTACTAGTTTACAAACACAATCAAAGTTCGCGAGTTCAAACCCTTTTTATTTAAAATAATTGTGTGATTTCTGTATTTGTTGTTCAAGTACAGGATGTAACGGATATTATACGTAAGTTTTAGGATTAAACGTGAAGCCGTTTTTAAGAAAGACCCCGGGACAAAACTGTTTTAAGACCAGTGACTTTGGTGCCTACTAAATTGTTATTTTCCAACAGTGTTATTTTTTAACGGTTTCTTTCTCTACTCGCAGAGCTGTTTTCAACGTTACTCCACAAGGTATATTATAGCTATTGTAAACAGGTATATTTTACTATCGTACGCCTGAAACGGGCAGACGGTTGAAACATTTTAATTTTAGGATCTCAATCTCAAGTAAAAGTTATTACGCCTTTACCGCGCTAAGACTCATTTAACGAATTGCCCTCGACTATTAGTCCGAATTATAAGTTGTAAAGAGCATAAAAGGGCTTTACTTAATTATCATGTATACTAATTTATTTTAATTGTAATTTGATGAGAGACATTTATCTAGCAACGTAGTTATAAAACAGTTAATGAGGGTTGTCAAAGAAAAAAATTATAACAAATTAAATTATCCAGAAGTAGTCACAGTAGTACACAGCTGTGCAATGCTCGCAATTAAAGCGCAGGCGTTAACATCCTTCCCCCGCTAAAAAAGGTTTTTGACCGTCTTATTCTTCAGCAGTAGGCAGTGCAACCAGGCGGACCAGTGGACGGCGCGCGGCGACATACACATCCACATACATATCAGTAACTGTCTTCTAAAACTGCCAGCGCTTCCTAAAATGTTGATGCTGTAGGTGAACATAGCGTTGTAAATTATTTGGATTGCAGTCTTCTAAATTTGGCGAAGGCAGAGCCGTTAGAACCCGTGGGACTGCGTCCACGAGTTAGATAAAGAAAATCGTCAAGTGAAAGCGATAAAGGATACAGAGGACGGCTGATTATTACAACTTCTTTTTGTACGAAAACTGTTGATAAAATTCTTCGAACGTTAAATGTAAATTACCTTTTGTAAATTTCTTATGAAATTTGGCGGATTTTTAATCCCTTTCTCATTTGCTAAATCTAAGACAATTTTGAAAATTGATTTCATTTTAAGTTATTACAAAAAAATGTTTCGTCCTTTGTTTAGGAATACCTCGTACGGCCGTCCGCGACGGAACAACTAAGCGCCTTAAATGGTTTGATGCGGTATGTCCATTAATATGAGAGAGATTTATGGTTTGTAAGAGGAAAGATGACTTCACCAGAAATGTTGCCTAGTCATTTGTGGTTCCCTGTGTCCCTTTTCTTTAGGGTGGACATGATTGCAAATAATGTCGAATTAATTATAGGGCTATCGACGCTGTGAGTATATTTGTGTCATTATGTTGCGACTACATAATAAACGAATTTATATTTGAAATGAATAACAACTTTTGTGATATGCAAGCTAGTTAACTTTAGGGAGACTTGGGTTGTATTTTTAAAAACTAAATATTGAAATAAAATAAAGAGAATACGTCCGAGCAGAATGACATGCTCCGTCTAATTAATTTTAAAAGAGTACATTTTGACTTAAGCTAACACCTTATCTCTATACTAAGAAGGCATGCCACCCAGAAGCCAGACGCAATGTCAGCAGTCTAGCCGGATCTTATTGTTATGACTCGCGGTGCTAGGTGCATAACTCCTCCCTCATTAAGCGCGAAATTATCCGGATCAGAATTTATGATATTCGGATTATTTCGCGTAAATATCTTAAATCTATATTTGAACAATACATAACCGAGTACACAAATAGGGATAATAATGTATAGCAAAACAGTTGCTAGGCTTACGCTATTAACATTAACGGCACTATTGTCACATTTCATTTCCGCACTTGCACTTTCCGAATTTTTCACATTTAACAAATACGATAACTGTTTAAGATCGTCCAAATTGGTATGTTTTATATCCAGGGTTTTATTAGAAATCACGCTTGTTGTAATCTGTAGTTGAGGAAGCTCAATTATCGGGGCAATTTTCTCTATGATGTTGCTTCCGTAGAATCGGCCGTATTGGAGACGAATATTTCCCAGAAATACGATGCAGTTTTCATCCATATGTATAATATAAGAACCATGTAGGGACCTGTAAGATATGTTATTTCCACAAGTTTCATTCAGGATTATCTCATGTTTTGTAAAAATTATCCAGTCGTTGTATCGGAGGCGTTGGACTTTGATGTCTCCGACATCCACGGGAATAGCATTACAGGTGGTTTGGTGCGTTTCAAACTTCATTAACTGCTCTACACAAGTCTCTCCTGCGTATGGGACAATGTCATCTTCATTACAGAGGTATTGACCTTCTACTACTTCGTCGCAGGGAAGCGCGGCCGGTAGGTACTTCAGCTCTTTCACCATAAGGTACGGGAATTTTGGGATAATTGCGAGAGTTTTGTTAGTTGCTCTATCAAACATGGGAAATGAATATATTTTATAAAAATTATATGTATAACCATCGGTTAACGGTATCTCTAATATGAACATTATCTGGTTTCCTTTTATAAATGCTTTAACAGCTATTATTCTTTCTAACTGAACTATATTATGGGCAAAAATAACATTGCTAGTATTTTCTAGAATTAACAATAGCTCCGTAGAGTTTAAAATTGCTTGGTGTAGCACAGAAACTTTACTTAAAGCTAGCGCTGTTTCTATTTCATCTAAAGTAGTATATATCGATCGGAAGTTAATGCTAAAAACGTTATACATCATAAGAACATGGGTGGAGTAGATGTTATTGATTTCTTTAGTAGCGACTTTCTTAACTAACTCCTCAATAGTTCTCAGTTTTTCGTTTAATATATCTGTATTTTTCTGTAAGGTTTCCGTGCTATTTACAAAAGCATTTATTACCTTAGAAATAATAGTGACTTTATTATCAGTAGACATTTGTTTCTGTTGTATCTGTTTAATCAGAGAATCGTAGCGGATGGCATCTTCGTGGTCTAGGTTACCTGTAACTAGTTTTATCATTGATCCCAGAGGGTTAACAATACCCCTCTTGGTTCTAACAGTAGGCATTAACTGTCTTAATTTGTCTATAGTTACACTTCGTAAATATTCTACTTGTTTACGTAATCCTAAAAACTCTAATGAATATTGGTTACTCTTATTTATCAAATCGCTAAATTCTTTATACTTTTTAAGATTATATTCTAATGTTAAATCTACTCTACTTAAATCAAGTACCTTAATAATAGTCCATTTGTCTTCTTGTTTAAAAGCCTGTCCAATTTTAATGGGAAGCAGTCCCGGATTGCGCTCAATCTTTTGAACACGAAGGGCCTGGTTTTGGGCTACCAGGACTAGAACGATTAGGCAGCACCTGCGGAGGGCGTTTGACATTTTTAATTGGTATTTTTGTTTGCCTGCGTCCTACCTTTACAGGAACTATGTTTCTTTCTACCTCACCTCTGACAATCGCTTTCTGATACCTAGGCTTGTCTTTACTTTTTCTAGTATTTATGTCTTTTGTAAATATAACCTGTCCTTCTTCTAAGCTAACGTCTTTTTCTCCGGCCTTTCTGTCTTGTATCTTTTCCTTCTGCCTTAACATTTTCTCCGATAGAAAAGTATACAGGTATTTGGTTCGTTTTGCATGATCATTAAGAATTTGTTGCGTATACAGTTTCTCGAAATTTGCGTTAAATATATGGTTGGAATCAGTATGAGCAAATACTACCTCAAACGGTGTCAGTTCAGTAGCTGAGTGGATAGAGTTATTGTATGCCATTATGGAATATGTCATGACAGATGCCGCGTCTGTACATTTTTGGTCGTATCTGGCCAGGCGATATATCTCTATTATAGTAGAGTGAAAGCGCTCTACTATACCGGTAGAGTTTGGATTACTAGGTGTGGTGATGTGTAGTTGAACCTTATACATGGAAGCCATTTCCCTAATCATGTCGTTGTTGAATTCGGTACCGGGGTCACAGCTAATTTTAGTCGGGACGCCATACATTGAAAAGTATTTTATCAGAGCTCTTACAACTTCTCCTGTCGATCTATTGCTGATTTCTATAGCTTGACCAAGTTTACTGAATGCATCTACAATAGTGAGGTAATGTCTATTTTCGATGCTAAATATGTCCATAAAGACTTCCTGAAATGGGGCAGTTTGTGTTTGGGTTAGTTGGATAGGTGGTTTAATCGGCTTCCTATCATACTTCATACGTTGACAGGCTTCACAACCATTCAACACTGCCGCAATTGTCTCTTGCATATTATTCCAATAGTAACTTCTTTTAATTCGCATCATGGTCTCTTTTATTCCTCTATGACATGTTTTACCTTCATGATAGTTTAGGATAACTGCTTTCTGTTCTTTCTCATCTTCTATATATATTACACGCTTTGTACACTCATACATCTCTATCATACCTTGCTTAAAAAGAGTGATTATGACATTTACGAATTCTTTTCTATGCTGTTCATTTTCAAAGTAAACAAAGTACTTGATTTTGGGTCTCACATATTCTTTTAAGAATCTTTTTATTAATTCTTCATTATTGATCGGAATGAAGACTTCAAGAACCTTCTGTTTATCTCTGGACAAGTCTTTTACTTGAATGTCATTTTTAAACCATTCGTATACAATGATTTGGTTTGGTTTAGTATCAATGGCCTCGTGGAGTATCGGGATTCCAAATGAATCGAGCTCTATATTGGAATGGACTGTACCTGAGCTGCTACCTTCTGGTCTTACTGGGTATGCTTCTTCTAAAGAAGCTGTAGTTTCAGAATCGGATATGGTTATCGGGCGGTCGGAGATTACGGATGTGGTTGCCTCAGAGTCAGAAATGGTCAATGTGTCGGACGAATTACGTTTTTCTTTAATCTTTGCGAGTCTTTCTACTTTTTGATCTAGTTCCCTTAGGTGTTCACGTACTTTTTGGTCTTGGTCATCTACTTGTACCTTCATTGATGCGTCTTCGTCATCAGAGTCAAGTGCGTTAAGTTTAATGCGAGAGAGAGCGTCTGCATTACTATTTTGCTTCCCTTTCTTATATATTACGTCATAGTCAAACTCTTGTAATCTTAAGCCCCAGCGAGTTAATTTACTGTTTGGCTCTTTGAGATTCTGAATCCACCTTAGGGGTGCATGGTCCGTATATATTGTAAACCTACGTCCATAGAGGTAAGGTCTGAAATGTTTTACAGCCCAGATTATTGCTAGGAGTTCTCGTTCTATTGTGCTATACCTACTCTCAGTGTCGCTCAAAGTTCTACTCGCGTACGCGACTGGCTTGTCATTCCCTACTGTCCCTTGTGATAACACCGCTCCTATGGCCACATTAGATGCGTCGGTTGTCAAGATAAACGGTTTGTCAAAATCAGGGTATTGAAGTAAAGGAGCATTGGTGAGGAGTTCTTTACATTTCTCAAAAGCGTCTATAAATTTTTGGTCAATTATGATTTTATTGCGTTTCTTTAAACATGCTGTCAGGGGTTGTGTAACTTTCGCGAAATCTTTAATGAAGCGCCTATAATAGCCTACCAGTCCAAGAAAACTTCGTATTTCGGTAGTGCTCTTAGGTAGAGGGTAATTTAATACTGCGTCAATTTTGTCAGAGTTTGGCTTCAAACCGTCTTTGGTAATAGTATGACCCAAATATAGTACTTCTTTTCTCAAAAATTCTGACTTATCAAGTTGGATCTTTAAATTTGTCTGTCGTAATCGGTCAAATACGTTCCTGAGCTTTTGAATGTGGTCTTGGAGACTATTTGAAAATATAATAATGTCGTCAAGATATACTAAGCAGTGTATACCCTGCAAACCTCGGAGGATATTATCCATGGCCCGTTGGAATGTAGCGGGCGCTGTTTTCAAACCAAACGGCATTCTGAGAAACTCGTAATGGCCGTACTGGGTGCTGAAGGCTGTCTTTTGTCTGTCATCATTATTGACTTCGATCTGATGATAGCCAGATGCAAGGTCAAGTGTACTAAAGTAGTTGCTCTTTCCTAACTTGTCAAAGATGTCGCTTATGTTGGGTAGCGGATATTTGTCGTCATGTGTGATGTCGTTAAGTCTTCTATAGTCAATAACCATTCTATATTTGGCTTCACCCGATGCGTCTATTTTCTTAGGTACCAAATGCACAGGGGCACTCCAAGGGGAGTGTGACTCCTGTATCACATTGTCCTTCAAAAGCTTATCTACCTGTTGTTTAATTTCGGCTGTTTGGGCAGGTGGCTGTCTGTATGGTTTGAGGTATATGGGGTCCTCGTTCTTTGTCCTAATAAAATGCTTTACCTCATTGGTGAATGTAAGAGGCAAATGTTCACAATAGAATATATCTTTATATTCTCTGCACAAACCAGATATTGCCTTCCGCTCCTCATCATTCATATGCTCTAGGCGTAACTTAGCTAAGTTCTCCTCTAACAATGAATCTATCTCAATGTCTTTCCTATCTTCTATACTATTCACCTCACATTCTACGCTCTTTTCATTCTCCTTGATCTTAAAAGGTCTTGTGACTGTCATAACTGCTTCCGCTTCTAGACAATTCTGTATTACCGTGGTAGCATATCCATTCTCACATTTAACCAAAGCACTCGGCATTCGCACACCTTCATGAAACTCCTTATACTCTAGAATTCCTTCACCAGTATGCAAGTCCGTAGGTAGTTTTACACGTACTTCCGAGCGCGGTGCTATACGAACTTCGTAGCTAGCCTTACTATGTATGATAGGAATCGATGTGGTATTAGTTTTTAAAACGTTTCGCTTTAAATCGATCATAGCTCCTATTTGTCGCAATAAATCGTCACCTATAACGCCGTCGTAATGTGAGTCTACATTATAAAGGTAGAATTTGTGATTTTCGTTGCTATTAAATGTCGGGAGTAACGGAATCTCTATAACTTCTGAATGTGAGCTAGAAGCGTGAGTACTTATTACCTGAAATGGTTCATGACGTATTGCATATGGGAAATATTGATAAGCTTTCTGTGGGCTAATAAAAGATCGCATTGAACCGGTATCTATCATGAATTTGGACTCGATTTCGGGAATATCGATGTATGGTAGTTTAAGATTCGGATCGCAATTAATTTTTATCACTTCAGAGGCCCTGTTACAAGGCGCATATGAAAATTTTGTACATCCTCCAAAGTTTCAGAAGTAATATTGTCGTTCTCGTTATTTTGATCATTTTCGGAGCATGAGCCTTGGACTTCCTTAGGCTCCTGTGTCTCGTCAGCGAAATGAGAATAGTATTCATTATAGTCATAATATAGTTCTTCATTAGGCTCGTAAAATTCTATTTCGTTGAGTCGGAAACCTTGTTGTGTTTTTAGGGGCGGCGCAGTGCGCATAGAAACATCCTGATTATAGTTATTTTGGTTGTTTGTTGGTAGAGAGGGTTTGTAACCGAACTGCGCGTTAGCAGGGTTTTGTGGACGCATCCCGAACTGTTGGGGCCGCATCCCGAATGGTTGCGGGCGGTTATAATTATTAAATTGTTGAGGATTCATCCCGAATTGAGGTCGTACGCCGAACGATTGAGGGCGGCTACCAAACTGTTGAGGGCGCATTCCAGTTTGGGGTTGAAAGCCGAAAGGTGGTCTATAACCTACCTGAGGTCTATAGCCAAAGGGTTGCGGAGGTCGCGGTACTAACTGACCCTGGCCTTGGTTAGGAGGTATGCCGAATTTAAATGTTTGTGTCGCGGGTTGAATGCCATTACCGAATTTAAAGGTTTGTGGATTTAACTGTGACTGCGATGCAAACTGTGATTTAGGTTGAGTCATTTTGTTGCGCATTGTATACTGCTCGTGGAAATTGACCTCTTCCATAACAATACTTAACGCCTCTTCCAGAGTTTTCGGTGATTTTAACCGCACTATTCTAACCATATGTTCTGGCAAATTATAAAGGAACACATTGAGGGAAGTATTGTTATAGATAGTTATTTTACTTTGTTTTAATGCGTGGTCTGTAAGCAAATTCACTTTAGAAATAAGGACAGAGCGCACAGACTGAATTCTATAACAAAACTCTAGGTAGGATTCATTCGGTCGAATTTTAATTGATTCTAGTTCTATGGCAATACAGTCCTCGCTACGCGGGTCACCAAAATGTTGCTGTAATATAGCCCTAAATTCGTCCCAAGTAGAAATATCTTCACGCTCACTAATAAGGGCCGCCGCGCGATCGACGAGTCTGCCCATAATTGTATGAATAACATATGCATTTTGTTCAAAACTGCCGGCATATTTAGAGATAACATACTCGCATTGCCTAATAAATAAGCTTAGATGCCTTTTATCACCATTGAACAATGGGATAAGTTTGATCATTTCATTTGGAATCAAAGTAATTGTCGGTACATGTTCTTGCCTTTCAGTTGCCATTTTAACTAATTATAATTATAACGCGTCTATTGAATTAAAAATAACCACTAGCTTTACTTATTAGTAACACTTAACACTTATTTAATTAATATAAATGTATACCTATATGCATAAGTACATACAACACAGATATTATTTAAATTGTCGCTTATTAATATATAACACTAAAATTATTCAATTTCATTTTAATATCAATTATTTAACACTGTAATAATATGATTGTTACTTTTCACATAAAATTATTTCTTTCTTTAAACCGTTTACTTAGATACTAATTTTCGATTTCACAGATATTATATGAAAACCAGATAATGTTAAAAAGAGGAAATTCTGATCTCTAGGTAACAAAACTCTACAATTGTAAAGACGACGGAAAGGTAAGGAGGTGAAAAAGCTTACTCACCGACCAGCCAACGCCATCGCCATTGCTCCACTTCGTTATACAAATTTGTTTGTTCACATGGATCGCCGTGTGCGCCGGGTAATCGCGTAAAATGGGTAAAACTGGATACACCTAAAATCGCGAGAAAAGCCAGCGCTATGATGCGGCGATCCTGTCCTCAGCGCCAGTTAACTTTAGGGAGACTTGGGTTGTATTTTTAAAAACTAAATATTGAAATAAAATAAAGAGAATACGTCCGAGCAGAATGACATGCTCCGTCTAATTAATTTTAAAAGAGTACATTTTGACTTAAGCTAACACCGTATCTCTATACTAAGAAGGCATGCCACCCAGAAGCCAGACGCAATGTCAGCAGTCTAGCCGGATCTTATTGTTATGACTCGCGGTGCTGGGTGCATAACTAGCTGCACAACATGTTTTTGTAATCTGTATACATGACAGGCGAAAACATGACTAGACCTACGCCGTATATACTTAAACGCTTTAAGAGCCATTTCGCACGTTCAGTGAATAATCGAAGATTTTGAGCGCCTAATTTACTATCTTGGGAAAAGATTTCATACTGTTTTATATTTCATTTTGTTAAATAAATATCAAGCTTTGGAATTGTCACATAATGTAACAGATTTTTTAAAATATCTCTAATTATTTTATAATATTCAAGCTTCAGAACTTAGTTTTAGTAAAAACGACAACAGAGTAAAAATTTAAGCTTCTTATGCATTGATTAAAATGAATTGAATCTATTAGTTAAATATGCCCAAACATCAGGCACGTAATATTATTGACACATAATGTAGCGGAATTTTACTTTAATTTACGTTGATTAAAAAAAAACAAAATAAAAACCCTATTTTAATCCTACTTTATATAATTTTTTTATTTAAAATAGTCACATTTCTGACACAAAATTCATGCGTTTATGTGACTTTGGTCTTTATTGAATCTAAATCAAAAGTTAAAAAAAAAAAAAAAATCATTACATTACTCACAAAATAATATTTATCATCACTTGAAACTGCTATAAATCGCTATGTAAATGCAAGCGCCATACATTACGGCTCGAGCGCCCACATTTTGCGAAATGGCTCTTAACACTCACTATGGCTTTGGGCCATAGTTAGTAGTAGTACATAATACTAATCTAAGGCAGCAAGCCTATCGTTATTGTGTCGTTTACATTGTGGAAAGTGTGCGGATTATACGAGTTAATTCCCTCCGCCCTTTATACAATCTAACAAGACGACAATGTAAACAGGAATCCTACTAATATTATAAATCCGAAAGTTTGTGTGCAAGTGTGTAAGTATGTTTGTTCCCTCTTCACGCTTTAACGGCTGAACGGATTTGGATGAAATTTGGAATGTACATAGATTATACCTAGGATTAACACATAGGCTACTTTTTAACTTGATAATAGCGGGCGAAGCCGCGGGGCACGGCTAGTTATTAATATATTGGAGTGCTTGTAAAAATGTATGTGTAAGCAACAAAGTCGCGACCTCTACTTTACTTGAACAAACTAGTGAGTACTTATAACAAATATAAAATATTACTTACTGAAGCAGTAGATGGCGCTGCGATAAATACCTATGTGTTACTCCATGTTACCATCTACGTTCCAAATTTCAAATAAAACGGTTCAGTCATTTTAGCGTGATGGAGTAAGAAGCATCTAAACACTGTTAATATAGTAGTATAACTATTTATTTAGTTGTAGCTCCGCCCGCGTATATCAGTATGTGGTATCGCTGGTCATAAGCTACGCATAATCCATTTTACATCCAAATCCGTTCAGCCGTTACAGAGTCAAGACAAAACAAACATTTACACACAAGCTTTCGCATTCATAATTAATGTGATCAGGAATTAGGATAAGGATAGAAAATACTTAAACAGCAGTATATTATTTCCCAAATATATATAATATAAGAAGTATCAACAAAAATAGTACACTACATCCTGACTAAAGAATAAAAAAATACAAAACAAACTTTCAATCAGAAATATTAAACATTAAAAGTTTTGTAGAAGTAAATATACATAATGTTTGACCGACTGAGCGAGGCCACTATTGGCGGGTGTTTAGCATTCTGTCCGCCCACACAGACACACGGACGTCTGTCAGTCTGTCAGTGGCTTATAATTTCGAAACTAATTAAGTATATAACTTCAACTTCTCACACATTATGTACATAAGATTCTAAGCTGAAAATATTACTTAAATATGCAGATCAATACACGTTTAGGAGCTACAAATTAATTTGAGGGTCAGCGCCATCTTTCAGTATTTATTTATTTATTATACAAAATCCACACCCCTTATAAATAACAACATATTCTTAGTTAACTAATCTTAAAGCCAATAAAGGATTTACATTTTTACAATAGACTTGAATTTTTAAACAGTCATTTTAAATTAGAAAGACAGTAAAGCTGTGCAAGTAGATAACAAAATCGTTTGTAACAAAAATCTATGCACTTCATATCAGTTTATTTAAAAGCCATTTCATCCCGAGATTGGTTTTAAAAACGGATTTTAATTCATAATAATATTCACAATATTCAAAACATCAGTTATACTCTGTACTTGAACAACAACAATAACAACAATAAAATAATAATAATTAGTTGAAATTGGAAATCAAATGTTACAAGCTAAAACAGCAAAAGTATTTTGTCACGAGCCAAAATGGACGAACTACTAGTTAATACGGAATCATTATATCGTTGCGTATTTACTGATCAATATTTATAATATTTACGTTAACCGTTTTAAAGATAGTTCATTTTATTTGTACGTACGTTCAAGGTTTTACGCAATCGGTATCCCTGTAATAGGTAACACTATGACGAACTTTGCTCCAGAACAGACAATTAATGAATAAATTCTATTGCAGTAAATGCAAATACATAAGTACTTGCATTTGGTTACATACAGTGGGCTATTTTTAACTAAATAATTGTAACTTCTATTTTCGACGTTCGGCCATAGCTTTACAAAGGTACTGTGTAGAGATTTGAAGGCAATAACTTGATTAGTTTATAAGTCTATGACAGAAAGACGGACGGATAAAGTACTGAACACCTGAGTTAACGTAGTCCTCGCTTCGCTTATTAAATACTTAAAAAGAAAATTATTTTCAGTATTCAGTATTTATTCAATTACAACATACATTGTGTTTGAAATAATATAAATTAACAATATATCCACATTATTATACATCATAAATTAAGTCATTTAATTAATTAATTATAACATCATTAGAATATGAAGATACAATATTAGGTATAGGTAAATAATTATTTAAATCTAAACTTATTATAAATGTCAATCTAAATATCAAAAAGGTCAGAACGAATTACATTTAATCATTATTTATAAGGTATTCATCATTATTAACGAGGTATTCATCAATGCTATAAATATTGTTCTGTAAAAGAAATACTTTAACTTTGCCAATGAAATAGCCAGTCTGATATAAACAAATTTTAATATCCCTTGGCAACTTGTTAAATATCTCGACCGCTTGATACATGACACCATGCTTAACAATATTGAGTCTGGGCTGGGTTTTATGTCTAAAGTGTAATCTTCGAGAGCTTTCCCTTACTTTCCTTTCATCGTTGGATTCAAACAGATATACATGTTTAGCTAGATAATTTAGCGTTACTAAAATATATAAACTTGGGACCGTCAAAATTTCAAGGTCTTTAAAGTGTTCCCGACATGAATCTCTTTGAGATATTCGAACCATAGTTCGAATACTTCTTTTCTGCAGTATGAAGGATTTGGTATAATTATACTGATAGCTGTTACCCCACTGTTGAATACTATATCTTAATTTTGATTCAATTAGAGCGTAATAAATTGATTTTAATTGCTTGATATTCAGTATGTCTCTTAATGATCTAAGCACATAACAAGATGAGCTTATTGAGCTTTCGATTGCATTTAATTCCTGTTTCCAAGTTAACAGTGAATCTATATGTATCCCAAGAAATTTCACTGAATTGACTAGTTCTATTTGATCTCTATTTAGTTCTATTTTTAGTACGTCTTGTTTGCGTGAAGTTGATTTTAATATCATGACATTTGTTTTATTTATGTTAATTTGTAGTTTATTCACCGTAAACCAATTACTAAAGGATTCGAGAGCTTCATTTATTTTAAATTCAGATATTCATTTGCACTAAGTATAGCATTAGTGTCATCAGCAAATACAACTACCTCGGAATCAGATATACGTTTTTGAATATAATTAATTAAATCATTAATAAATGCAATGAATAGGATTGGCCCCAGTATTGAGCCTTGCGGAACTCCTGAGGATATGCTAACTGATCTTGATTTATAATCTTTGAGCTCACATTCATCGAAGTGTTTGATTTCAACAAACATTTTTCTGATTGTTAAATATGACCTAAGTAATTTAAAAGACTTGCCCCGGATGCCATAATGATTCAACTTTAATAATAACAACTCGTGATTTACTGTATCGAAGGCAGAACTTAAGTCAAGGAATATTCCAGCAACACGCTTTTTATCATTAAGTTTGTTGAGAACTTCATTTATTAAGATATTTATTGCATCCATAGTTGGCTGAATTCAGTTTTTTTATGCTTCTAGCATAAAAAAACGAAATTCAGCCAATGTTATATAATATTAATATAGATTTGTTTAAAATGTAAGTAGTTTTATAGTGACATAACTTGTATACGGTAAGCAGCCAAACTGTATGGTTCCATTATGTTCAAATGCCAACAAATAATGACTAACGTCGGGCATTTGATTACTATCTCACCTGATGGAAAGTGAAGATGCGGCCAAAGATGTAACATGCCTATATTTATGAAAATATGTAGTGCACAATTCTGTAGGAGGTGGTTTAGAATCGACAACTGGGCAGATTTTTTTTTTTTAACTTAATAATAAATAAAACATCTTTACTGGTAAATAAATTGTGACGCAGACAGTTTAGTAGGAACTGTCAAGTAAACTATCGTAACTCTTAGACAGCTGCTACTGTAATAGCACATTTGTTCATTTTTATTTTGGCCAGTTGTCGATTCTAAACCACCCCTGCAGGATTGTGCACTACTTACCACTGACGGTATATACAATTAACATCCAAACTTAAAAGTTGCATGACCATCGGAATTGCTATTGGTATTAAATCCTATGTATTTTATTTGGTCGAGTCGCGGGTCCCGTTGGACCAGCAGCAGAGTGGCGGCGTCCCCGACGCGCACCTCCAGCGAGCCTGCAACATGCGTGTACATGTAACTGTACTACCTAATGTAACGTCGCGTGTTGTCTCCAATAAATGTATTTTCGTTTTTTCTTTCTTTCTTTCTTTTTAACTACACGAGCGGCGACACTCGCAAACCTCTCTATGTGCTTAGAATTACGAAGTTTAGATAGTTTTTGAGCTAGAAACTGCACAACAGTATTATAAATTATTTAAATCGAGCGTGTAAAAAATTCTACCAAAACAGCGAAAAAGCAATATATCGTCAGTGAAGTCTAAAACTTGAATATTACTTATTCAACTTGTCAATATCCCTACCTGGTGAGCCTGCAGTGTGACATTGAACTCGAAAGTGTTAAATTTTAACTACTACGTCACAAGTGACGAAAGTGAAATTATCAGAACAGTAAATCGACCGTTAATACGTAGCTTGTTTGTGTCAACCAAGGATGTTGTAGCTAAAGTAATGTAGGTTTGTTTCCCATCTCGATGGTGTCAACAAAAAATTGACATTTGGACTTTGGATAATGTGCACCAGTTTGTAAAAAAAACAATCCGTGCCTACGATGCGACATTAAATTGAGAAAATTGAGCGCCTCACTCAACCGACATCGTAGCGCAGAAGCTTGCATAGCCGACTACGGAATCAAATCCGCAATATGATTTACTTTTTGCATCATAATTTCATCATAAAAAGTAGCCTATGTGTTAATCCTAGGTATCAGCTATGTCCAAGTCCAAGTCCGTTCAGCCGTTAAGCATGAAGAGGGAACAAACATACTTACACACAAACTTTCGGATGTATAATATGAGTAGGATTAACAAATGTCCCTTGGGGAGAGAATTTGTGTTCCGCCAGGAAACGAACCCGATACCTGCCGCGTGGAAGGCGAACGAGCACCCAACTACGCGGGCAGTTCAATAATAATAATAATGTTCGAACGTTCGACCATTGTCTGACCAGTTGGTACGTGATGATGTAGTCGAGGGTGGTAAAGCAGGTGGTAGGCAACATTGGCAAACGCTTGACCATTATCTCACCTGATGGCATGCGACGATGCGGTCGACGATGGAGCACGCTCGCCCAGAAGCTGCCTATTCACTCGCGACAATCTGAGTGTCTTCAAGTCGAGAGTGAATACCTTCTAGGTAAGCATGTTCCATCTTCGGCCGCATCGTCACTTTCCGCCAGGTGAGATCAGATGATATGCAGCACAACTAAAAACCTACGTGTGTATAGCAAGTGGCCCACGTGTTAATCCTGAGTATGAGCTATGCACATTCCAAATTTCATCCAAATCCGTTCAGCCGTTACGGCGTGCAGAGCAAAACAAACAAACATACTTACTATTTCATACTGGCGCTGTAATACAATACGAATGTGCTCTATTTATAACCTCCGACGAAAAGGAGCGCTGTTATAAGTTCGTAGTTCGTCTGTCGTTGGCATCGTAGCTCCCAAACGGCTGGACCGATTTTGATTGAGTTTATTTTGTTTGAAAGGTGACTTGATCGAGAGTGTTCTCCGCTATGTTTGGTGACAATCGGTGCAGCCGTGTGCCAGATAGGCCGTCGGGGGTATTTTCAATATTAATATTTTGCCGCTTGTCTTTGAATGCGCAGTAGAATACATTAGAAGTACTGGGAGCACGCGAGCACCACTACTAACTATTATATAATCTATGCCAACCAACTATTATATAATCTATGCCACCTAACTATCTACTATATAAAAATAAGTCGGGTTTTCCTTCCTGACGCTATAACTCCAGAACGCACGAACCGATTTCCACGGTTTTACATTCGTTGGAAAGGTCTCGGGCTCCGTGAGGTTTATAGTGGCGAAACGGAGTTCGCCGGGTTTGCTAGTTATATTATAGTCTACGCCAGCGGCAGCGGCTTGCTCTGGCTTATTCTGAATGCGGTGGAACATAACAACTCCTAGGGGGAGGAGCGCAGCGAAGAGCACGAGACTAAACATGAACGTGTTACATATAGGCACCCGTGGCGCTTACCATCAGCCCAATCACAGAGAGAGTGGCCAAACGGTAGCTTATCAGAGATCTTTTTCAACCGACTTTAAAAAAGGAGGTTCTCAATTCGACTATGTTTTTTTTTTTGCACGTTACGCTATATCTCCGCCAATTATGAATCGATTTTGATGTTATTTTGTTGTTTGGTAGATTATACTTCAGAGTTGGTCCCATATAAATTTTATCGAAATCGGTCAAGCCAAAACCGACATATTGGCGATGAAGTCGGTTTTTTAAAGATTTGCTTGCGTTTCAATTATTTGGTTAAGTATATCTAAAAACAAATATTTGCTACCCGTGATCCTACTGCATCGACCAACCGGTAGGACTACAAGCAATGAAACTACTCCTCGGTTCTATCAGTAGTACCACGCGGGTGTTATAATTATTTTGTTCGAGGATATCCACTCTCATTACATCTCTATACAATAGTAACAAACAGACACAAATGTAATTCCCAGGGAGAGAAGCGCAGATATTCGAAATAATCACTCGGCACTGCAACGAGTCTCGCCGAAGGTTTAAAGACTTACAACCCGACTACTATGTAGTACGCACGCAACTTTACAACAAAAAGTATGTTCAATATGTAACGCCTTCACACTCACAGCCCCACGCCAACTCCAAGACTTGCACCGTGGCCGTCGGAAACGTTCTCATCACACACACAATCACATCCTCGGGGGGGGGACAATTGTACTCCTGCCGGGAATCGAACCCGGGACCTGCGGCGCACAAAGCAGGCTCGGCCACTGCGTGGCGTGTGACGACGTTTGATTAGTCAGATATGTAAATGTCCCGTGTGTCAGTCGGGAGAGGGCAGCTCAGGTACAAGTGGGAGGAGTGCTGCAGGAGGCCACTCACCGGCGCCTACATCCAGCACGACGCGCGTCCACCGAGAGGAGGAGAGGTCGGTGCGGACGGACACGAGTTGTATTACAGTCCACTCGCCGGCGTCAACTGCAGACAAGCCCGCTTGAGTTCTCCCAATCCCTGCAAAACATGAACAACAGAATGATTGGCTCGGTTTATTGAATACAGTTAAACCTGGATAAGTTGAACTAACTATCACTATCGACATCATTTGTTATCTATTTCCGTGCTCCTGATTGCAGTTCGCGTGCATTTACTCTCACAGCCCCGCACGCGACAAATTCTACTATATATTAAACTCTACTTTACTGTTCCGCTTAATCATCTTTTTAACCGACTTCAAAAAAGGAAGTTTTTGATTCGACCGTTTGTTTTTTTTTGTATGTATGTTACGCGATATCTCCGCTGATTGTGAATAGATTTTAATGTTTTTTTTTTGTTTAGTAGATTATACTTCAGAGGTGGTCCCATATAAATTTTATCGAAATCGATCAAAACCAAAATATAAACCAAATATAACCAAAATATCAAAATATAACAATATAAATAACCAAATTTAACCAAAATATCAAAATATAACAATATAACAATATAAATAACCAAATATAACCAAAATATAAGCGGTGAAGTCGGTTTTTTACCAACTTCCCAAAAAAAGAGAAGGTACTCAAGTCGACTGTATTTTTTTTTTTTTTATGTGTGTTACCTCATTACTTCTTTCCACGTGAGGCGATTTCGAATTTTTTTTTATTAAGCTTTACTTGCGCTTTATTATAATGTCTGTTCTGATCTCTGTTCTCTACCCTGTCTTCTACACTGTCCTCTGCCCTGTCCTCTAGCCTGTCCTCTACCCTGTACTCTACCCTGTCCTCTACACTGTCATCTAGCCTGTCCTCTACCCTGTCCTCTAGCCTGTCCTCTACCCTGTACTCTACCCTGTCCTCTACATTGTCCTCTGCCCTGTCCTCTAGCCTGTCCTCTACCCTGTACTCTACCCTGTCCTCTACACTGTCCTCTAGCCTGTCCTCTACCCTGTCCTCTAGCCTGTCCTCTACACTGTCCTCTACCCTGTCCTCTAGCCTGTCCTCTACCCTGTCCTCTACCCTGTACTCTACCCTGTCCTCTACACTGTCCTCTAGCCTGTCCTCTACCCTGTCCTCTACCCTGTCCTCTACCCTGTACTCTACCCTGTCCTCTACCCTGTACTCTGTCCTCTACCCTGTCCTCTACCCTGTACTCTGTCCTCTACTCTGTACTCTACCCTGTACTCTACCCTGTATTCTACCCTGTCCTCTACCCTGTACTCTACTCTGTACTCTACCCTGTACTCTACCCTGTATTCTACCCTGTCCTCTACTCTGTACTCTACCCTGTACTCTACCCTGTATTCTACCCTGTCCTCTACCCTGTCCTCTACCCTGTACTCTACCCTGTACTCTACCCTGTACTCTACCCTGTCCTCTACCCTATCCTCTACCCTGTATTCTACCCTGTCATCTACCCTGTCCTCTACCCTGTCCTCTACCCTGTACTCTACACTGTACCCCTGTACTCTACCCTGTATTCTACCCTGTCCTCTACCCTATCCTCTACCCTGTCCTCTACCCTATCCTCTACCCTGTATTCTACCCTGTCCTCTACCCTGTCCTCTACCCTGTCCTCTACCCTGTCCTCTAACCTGTACTCTACCCTGTACTCTACCCTGTACTCTACCCTGTACTCTACCCTGGACTCTACCCTGTCCTCTACCCTATCCTCTACCCTGTATTCTACCCTGTCCTCTACCCTGTCCTCTACCCTGTCCTCTACCCTGTACTCTACCCTGTACTCTACCCTGTACTCTACTCTGTACTCTACTCTGCTCTCTGCTAATTGTGCTCCTGCCGGGAATGGAACCCAAGACCCGCGGCGTAGCAAGCAAAGACTTGCCTGCACTGTGCTAACAGGGTGGTCACTAGATACGTAAGTGTACTATTGATCTCAGTGAGTGATGCAACTTGTATACGTACGTACTATTAACTAATTTGATAACCGCAAGTATCACCGTGGGTCCCGGGGTCGATTCCCGGCAGGAGCACAATTTGCCTTCCCAAGGGACATAATATAGGCTTCTGGTTCTGTGTATGATTGTGTGTGTGATATGTAAACGTTTCCGGCACCTACGATACAAGTCTTTGAACTTAGTGTGGGGCTGTGAGTGTGAATGCGTTTGTAACTATCAAAGACGAATCAATCGAGCCCAAACTCGATGGGGTTGCGTCGTCTTAGTACAGAGTTCCCATGGCCACCTTCCGGCTCCATCATCAGATCTACTTCTTGTCATTATAATGTTGCATTGTCGTCCGATGTACACATGCAAGCAAAATTACAGCTCAATCGGAAACCGGAAAGTGGGTCAAATTTAAGTTGCAAGATTTGATTACAGACAGACAGACAGACAGACGCCGGGACAATTGTAATAGCTCAGTGGCGACAAGCGGGACGACAGTACGTTTGACACTCGTCTCTTATGACACAATGTGTGAGACGGTGTGCTGTCGCCGCTGCCGTACTCACACACACACACAAACACACACACATTTTTCGATTGATACTAATGTAATGAATACAATGATTGTGTAAATAAAAGCATAAAAGTATCATTACAAATTATAAAAAAAAGTCCACTGCTGCTAGTGTCAAGCCGTGCTTCTCTCGACAGGCAGATCCACATGTTACCGTCTCCTCTGACGGCGAGACGCAGCCGGCCCCCGCCCCCGCCCCCGGCGGCGGACAGCGGGTGGAACTGCTTGCTGGATATAGAGCGGGAGTTAGGGACTGTCTCCTCCCGGCACCGGCTCCAGTCCCACTCCGTCTCCTCTGTAAACAACATCCAACACTTTACAACTCCGGCAACAACTGTGTCGCTTCAGCAGGACGTCACTCGTACCTACCCCTACGTTGTCATTCATTACTTTTATAACATAACATAGCATTAACGCTTTCACACTCACAGCCCCACACTGAGGTAGACGACTTGTACCGTGGGTGCCGGAAGCTTTTAGATCACACACACAAACACACCCAGAACCAGAAACACAAATCCTTTCCTACTAATATTATAAATCCGAAAGTGTGTGGGTAGGTATGTTTGTTCCTCTTCACGCTTTAACGGCTGAACGGATTAGGATGAAATTTGGAAATTACATAGATTATACCTAGGATTAACACATAGGCTACTTTTGAACTTGATAATAGCGGGCGAAGCCGCGGGGCACGGCTAGTTTATAATAAAGTAGTTGTTACCCGCGTCTTCGATTGCGTAAATAAATAATTGAAACGCAAGCAACGTTTACAAAAACCGACTTCATCGCTTATATTTCGGTTTGGCTGGACCGATTTCGATAAAATTCATATGGGACCACCGCTGAAGTATTTATACTCTACCAAACAAAAAAGAAATCATCAAAATCGACTTATAATTTGCGGAGATATCGCGTAACATATATAAAATAACTAGCCGTGCCCCGCGACTTCGCCCGCTATTATCAAGTTAAAAAGTAGCCTATGTGTTAATCCTAGGTATAATCCATGTACATTCCAAATTTCATCTAAATCCGTTCAGCCGTTAAAGCGTGAAGAGGGAACAAACATACTTACACACTTCCACACAAACTTTCGGATTTATAATATTAGTAGGATTAAACGCAAGTAAAACTTAAAAAAACCGACTTCACCGCTTTATCATCGGAACCTTGATCAGATTTAATGTATAAACACGCATTATTGACTATAACTCAAAAACTACTGATCAGATCTTGATCAAATTTAAATGGGACCAATTACAAAGCAACATCTTTCAAACTTAAAAAAAAATTTCGAAATCGGCTCACATGGAGAGAAGTTATCAGGTGAAATTTTGAAGTCGGTTGAAAAAAAATACGTCACTTACCATCAGGTGAGATAAAAGTGGTAAAAATAAAACATTATGTATCACACACAACAAATTTCATCGAAATCGGTCCAGCCGTTTAGGAGGAGTTCAGTTACATACACTCGTACAGAAGAATCATACATATAAAGATATTAAAAAATTTCCCTTGGGGAGAGAATCTGTGTTCCGCCAGGAAACGAACCCGATACCTGCCGCGTGTAAGGCGAACACGCACCCATCACGCGGGCAGTTCAGAGTACAGAGTTTAATAATAATTATCTTTCAACGTTTGACTATTATCTCACCTGATGGCAAGTGACGATGCGGTCGACGAAGGTACACGCTTGCCCAGAAGATGCCTATTCACTCGCGACTTAAGACTCCAGTGACCGGTTCTCAACGAGTTCTCTTAGATAAAGGTTGAACGCCAACAACATTCTGTTTCTATAACTTTGAATATGTATCTGATGCCTATCTGATTCTATGTAAAGCTGAACTGCTTTTGATAGAGTTTTATAAATGCAAAGATTAATGGGAAAGGTATATTTCTGACGGCTGGACTGATTTTTATAAAGTTTGGTGTGTAGGTAGTCACTTCATTGAATGCAAATGTTTCTAGATTTTAAGGTTATCCATTTTTGAAACGGCTGGACTGATTATGATGAAATTTGAACAAAAGATAGTTTAACAAAGTTTGTATACGAAATATAATAATTACTTATATACACTTTTAAAGTTTTCAAATAATGTGTATGTTAAAAAATATGTGCGACCCTGTTGACGCAGTGGGTTCAATTACCAGCAGCAGCACAATTAGCCTTAGTTGTGCTTCTAGTTCTGGGTGTGAGTGTGTTTGTGTGTATGATGTAATAAATGTTTCCGGCGTCCACGACACAGTCTGTGAACTTAGTGTGGGGCTGTGTATGTATATTTTCCTGTTTATAAATAAGACTTGGTCCTAAATAACGTAAATGTAAAGGCTGGATTTAGTCATTTGATAGAATACTAAAATCAACCATAAGACAATGGATTATGGTTGATTTTAGTTAAAAAAGTAGTTTTGAACAGATTATTTACTGTATCTAGCTGTGGCTGACTGTATCTTCCATAGATAAATGATCGCGAAGCGAGATCTCTAAGAAGGCTTGGATCATTCAGCACTTTTTCCGTCCGTCCGTCCATCCGTCTGTCAGAGGCATCTAGCATCTAAACCATACAGCACAGCAAATCACTTCAAATCTTCAGAGAGTATGTAAAGCAATGGCCCAAAGCTAGAAATGGAAATTAAAAATATAAATAAATAATGAAAATATTAAGGGGGCACCAATACACGTAAGTGGACCACAAAATAATTGTAATTTTCTTATCTAATCTTGTGGGGTATCGTTGAAAAGGGCTTGGCAAGCAGAGTACAAAACCGGTTTTAAGAGAAATCTATGTTGGAAACGAAAAATTTTGTAAACTTTAAAGAGAAATTTTTAAGCTATTGCATAGTTTCTATCGCGGGCCTTGAGCGTGGAGACCTAATCCAGAAATTCCGTAACGAAAAAACCTAACGCCCCCCACTCTAGCGATTTCACAAAAAGTTTTCGGTCACGTTGAGTTGCGAACTCCGTACAGATGCATTCGATTCAGTATCCAATACCAATCGGCTACTGAGTCTTCTGACTATAACTTTTAAATAAGCGTATAGGTTTTGACGTTTACGTTTTTAAAGTAAACGTCAAGATCTATATGCTTATTTCGAAGGTACAGTTAGAAGACTCGGTAGCCGATTGGTATTGGATACTGAATCGTATGCATCGGTACGGAGTTCGCATCTCAACGTGACCGAGAACTTTTTGTGAAGAAAAATAAAACTGAAAAATAAAAAATGCTATGCAATAGCTTTACCGCGGCAGTCCCCGAGTGCCACACGTCCTTTTTTATCCCTGGGTCTATCTCAAAAAAAAATCCAAATCAGTTAATAACTGATGGAGTTCTGAGTTGGCATAAAAAACAGAAAAAGATTCTGACGAATTAAGAACCTCCTCCTTCCTTTAAGGCGGCTAAAAAGAATATACTGTACCCGAGGCATCCACATTACACATCCGATAAGTAGTCTGTGTTACATATCCACTGCCTAGTCCGTATCTAGGTACTGTAGGTACCTAGTCGGGGATTAGTTACCTACACACTATTGAGACGAGAACAAAGTTATTATGTGGTTCGTAAAATTATTTGTCATAAACTTTGTAAATGGATGTGAATTTAACAAACGCAAAGAAAACGGGACTGACATTTTGAAATGTAGCTACATATGTCTGACGGGCTAGTGTTTGCCCACTACCTCACCTGATGGTAAGTGACGGTCGAGGGTGGTAAGTATCCTAGGCCTAGAATGGCATGGAGTCTTATTTGAAATGTGACGGACTATGGACATGTGACCTTTTTGATACTTCCTTGTGCTATTTTCCAATATATTGTGTGTTTCTTCAAGTTCGAGTATTAACATATTATTATATTAACGGTAGATTATTAATCGTTAATTGTTTGTGATTTTATACAATAACTCAAAATTAATAATATGACGCGTGTTTTATTTAGATTGATTTTTAAATTATTATTGTCCAGCCATGATATTATTGAATTGAGTGTATTATTAATGTCCAATTCATATAAATTCTTATTTCTACAATTAATCGTGATTGTACTATCATCTGCAAAGAGAGTCGTCGTATGTCCAATGGCTTTAGGTAGGTCATTAACATATAAAATAAAGAGAAGCGGACACAGTACGCTACCCTGTGGAACCCCGTATGTAGGTGAACGTTCCTCTGATCTATATATTTCTTCGTTTTTTGTACATATATTTATCCTAGAGACTTCTGTGTGATGTTTTCTATTTGTCAAGTAAGAATGTATTAAGTTCAGTACATTCCCTCTTATGCCATAAGCTTCCATTTTTTGAAGAAGTATTTTGTGATCAACGTAATCAAAAGCTTGTGTCATATCACATAGTATAGCGCAAACTGGCGTAGTCTTATCAACATTATTATAAACATTGTGTAAAAAGTCGTATATAGCCATATTTATTGTTTTTTTTTGCCTAAAACCTTTTTGTTCGTTGCAAAGAATGCCATATTTTTCTAGGTAACAATACAGCTGTGAATAGATATACTTTTCAAATATTTTAGATATGATTGGTATGAGAGATATCGGTCTGTAATTTTCAACAGACTCCTTATTATTCTTTTTAAATACAGGTTTAACTATAGATACCTTTAGGGAATTAAGTGCCCGTATTAATGCATAAATTAATAATATAGCTTAAATGACCACATATATATTCTGATACCAATTTTATAATTTTTGTTGAAATGCCGTCATATCCTACGCTATTTGTGTTTTTTAACGACTTTATTATTTTGTAAATATCATTAGGAATACTTGGTTCTTGCTCCAAGTATTCCTAATGATATATTGAATTATTTCTCTTTGAAATTAAAGCGTCTACTTTATGGCTATCATTACAATTCGGTTTAATTTTATCAATAAAGTTATCATTAAATATATTGCAAATTTTGATTGGGTCATTTATAGTTTCATTATAATTTGTCTAATTGTGTCCTTCGGTGCATTACATTTCGAGGCGTTTATTATTTTCCATGTGGATTTCGACTTATTTGTTGAGGTTTTAATAGCGTAATCATTTTGTGCACGTTGGGTAAGCTTGATGATTTTTTTGTATACTCTGGAGTAGTTTAATAATTTAGTTTTATTCGTATGATTAGGTCTAAATCTGGACTGCCATAAAAGGTCCCGTTTCTTTTTACTACAACGCTTTATTCCTTTTGATATCCACTTAGGCTTTGTAGTCGGTTTAATAGTTTTATTGATAAAAGGGAAACAAAAATCGTAAAATAATTTAAAATTGTCATTAAAGTAATCATATGCATCGTTTGGGCCTTGTAAATTATATAAATCAGAGAATGAAAGGCTTTTTATACAAGACTTAAATTTTGATATGTTATCATCGCTGTAGTCTCGACGTTTTATCCTCCAGTGTGTAATAACACATTTACTTGCTATTGGACATTTTAATAACTGTGCCGTGTGGTCTGAAAGGCCAAATTCTATTACTTCTGCCTTGCAGTTGTTTTTGAAATTATGTGCAAAATTGTCTATGCATGACAGACTTTTAATTCTAGTTGGTTGTTTTAAAGCTAGTTTAAGGTCAAAATTTAATAGCAGACATTTTAATTCTAATGATATGCTATTATTTTTAATTCGTCAATATTATAATCTCCCCCTATCACGATGTATTTGTATTTATTATTACAAATATTTGATAAAATCTTATCTAAGATGTTATAGCACACATTTACATTACTTAACTTAGGTATCCTATATAAACACAAGATTATCATTTTATATAATGTCAACTCAACAGCACAACATTCAAAAACACCAGTCACGGATAGTGCCGCGACTTCTGGCAATTCTCGGTATTGAAGCCCGTATTTTATCAGAATACATGCTCCACCCCTTTTACTATTTTTCCTACTGAAACATGCGGCTAAATCGTAGTTGGGCACTACAATATTACTTTCAACGGCCGATATCACGAAGTGTTCGGTATAAATAACATCAATAGTCACGTTTCTTTCTGCTCATTAAGGCAAATTATGAGATTATCGGTTTTGTTTAACAATCCTGCTATGTTTTGATGCATAATATATACATAGTTATTCACGAAAAAAAATTATGTCATGTTACATGTCAATTATTTAAACTTATATTACAATTGTCAGAGTTAGTGTTACAGTTCTTGCTATTATAGTAATTAATTTTCCGAACAACAATAGATAATTCATTGAAAACAATTTGCATTCCAAAGTTTTTTAACATACCTGAGGGTGTAAAAAAAAGTGTTGTTGTCATATGTTAGGTTAGAATTAGAGTCTAAGAGATAAGCATATTTGTACGTCATATTGTCTAAATACAATAGTTTATTGAAAGTATCAATATTGTAATTAAAGCGTTCAATGTCACTAATTGCTTCAGATTTCACTGTATATTTGTATGTAGGTAAACATATGATGATGTTGGTATTTTTTATGTTTTGTAGAGCTTCTCTTATGTGAAAAATGAGATCGATATGATCATTTGGTGCCATAAAGTCTTCTTCGCCGACTAAAATAATACAGTAGTCATTCATGGTAAAATTGGATATCTTGGTTTCTATTCCCTGCATAAGTTGCTTTATACCTCCATTAGTTGTGAGGTAATGACATAAGTTGGTATTGTCAAGTGTTTTTTCAGCAATTTGAAAAATCCTATTTTGCTTATTTGAGCTTATTATTACAATGTTGCTGGGCATCGGTGGCTTCTCTGTTCTTTGTGTGGTGTGTACTTGTATTTTATGTATGGTATTAGTATCCTTCTGATTTTCTGTGATGTCAGTTTTGTTTTCTATAATTGGTTGTATAGGTGTTATTTGGACATATTTTGGTGGACATTATAGTCGGTACCTGGATGGGAGGGCTGTGATTGTGACTATTTGTGTGATTCACTTCTGTGTCTGTTTGCTGGTTCTAGTAGAAACATTTCCTTTTTTATTTGCTTGGTGTTTTAGTTTTTCAGGACCGTGCGAGCCTTTTTTGTACAGCTCATTTTTCTTCATTAAATCTTTATTAATACGTCTAAGGTTGCCATTTTCTAGTAGCAATGTGTCTATTAAATAATTTCTTTGTTTGCGCTCAGTAGTTCTAGTGTAATAGATTCAATTTGTTCTTTGTACTTTTTTACCTGTTCGTCTTCATCATCCGAAATATCAGGTATCCTTTTTGAAGTTGCATTTAGACTCAGTGATGATAAGTCGCTATCATGTTTGTTGGTATTGGAGTCTGATGTAGTGCGTGTGCGTCTGAATGCTATATTCTCTAAGAAATTCATTTTTAAGTGTAATTAAATTATTAATAATGATAATTTAAATTTGTTGTACAAAAATAACTTTTGGTCTTCAGGATTCAAGTCTTGACCTAAGATTTGACAGTCGGGCTAAGTAAGCGCTAAATCACCTTCTATCAGGTGGGCGAAATTAGCCGTACGTATGCAATGACTGAGTAAGATGTCGTGTTTTATTTTTATAGTGATCAACAACGTAGCTAGATGTCGCTTTTGTAAATCAGAATATTTATTTCTATTTGCAATACTGTAGATATCTTTTCACTCTATGTTGGTGCAATTTGGTAGTTGGTGTTCGACAATGCCAATTACGCTCTTTATAGTAACATTATTATCGTGTTATCATCAATTATGTAGTGAAATCAGTACTCACGGATTATTAGACGTATGTGTTATGTTGTAAACGTGTAGTTACTCCCTGTATTATGTCCGTAACGTTGTTGTTTCTAGTGTTTATCCCTATGTTTACACAAATCACTTCGTCATTTTCTATCGTGTGTTTATCATAAGTGGCTGGATATTATTCTATGCGAACACGTGTGCACGGGTATTGGATCATTTTCTTCAACTTTTGGCAACGTAAATAGTGATTAATACGGATAAAATTATTTAAAATACACAAAAACGTGGAGCCACTTTGTCTCGGTACAACTGACAGCTGTCAACTTGATGCATCTTATCCTTGGCGGCAAGTATGCTTTTCTTCTAGAGATCCCTCTGCATGCGCGGATGCTGTGGTTAAGGTTTTGCGTCAAGATATGGAATACTTTATTCCATTCTCAGACGTATATACCTCTGTCCAGCAAAGCTCGCCCTTGGTTTGAGGCCGAATGTAGTGGCGCAGTAGCGCTAAAATATGAGGCCTACACCGCTTGGGCTGATGCTTGAATCCGTAAAGCTAAGGACATTCGTGAAAAGAAGAAAGCCTTCAATAAAGCTGCCAAGCCCTGCAAGAAAATTCAAAAGAAGGCTCGTTTCGACCACATAAGCCGAATAGGGGCCAAACTTGCTTCTTATCCCGCAGGGAGCAAATTATTTTGGTCCCTAGCTAAATCGGTTGAAACAAACTTCTGCCGTCCCTTACTGCCTCCACTGCTGAAGCCTGATGGGTCACTGGCTCACACCGCTAAGGAGAAAGCTAACTTGTTTGCTTCACTCTTTGCGGAATCTTCTCGTCTAGATGCTGGTAGTGCTGTGCCTCCGAGTTGTCTGTCTGCGAGTCATCAATGAGGGAAATCCGCATTCGACAGATAGATGTACGTAAAGCGCTACGCAATCTACGGACGTGAACAAGGCCAGTGGCCCTGATGTCATACCAGCTGTAATTCTGAGGACATGTGCGCCTGAGTTGACTCCAATACTGACACGCCTGTTCCGCCTCTCTATGGAGACTGGTCAACTACCAAGAGATTGGAAGTCTGCCAATGTGCATCCTGTGCCCAAAAAGGGAAGTCGTGCCGACCCGGCCAATTATAGGCCCATCTCAGTCAAGTCCATTATCAGTAAGACAATGGAACGTGTACTGAACAAAAAGCTCCTTGGCTATCTTGAAGCAAATAATCTTCTGAATGACCGGCAATATGGGTTTCGCCAGAAACAGTCAACAGGAGACCTACTTGCAAATGCCACTCACATATAGAGCGAGGCCTTGGAAAAACACGGCGAGGCACTCGCAGTCTCGCTAGACATTTCCAAGGCTTTTGACCAATCAAACAATGTGCATCAAACCATGGAAAGCGAGGTGGTTGACATTGTATTGTTTTATACCAAATGCCTTTAGTACGTGCTCGTTCATCAAAATATTCATGCCACATTTGTCTACAGTTTAACTTTACTTCGTCCAATATTTCGGTATGTTGTGGTAAACATCTATACAGGATCCCGTCAATAACTGCCTGTTTAGCTGCAAGGTCTGCCTTCTCATTTCCGATGATGCCTATATGAGAGGGTATCCACTGGATAATCACCTCCTTATTTAGTGCTCTAAGCTTACAAATAGAATCCAGGATGCTGTGGAATCTGATAAAACAATATATTTATTGCAATCCAAAGATGCCATATACGAATGCGCTTCAGATATCGCAATTAGTTCGCAGTGCATTATAGAGATATCGGCACTAACTTTTAACTGCATGCAAATATCTATCTGCGAGTCGTAAAATGCAGCTCCACATCCATTTTTGTCTTTTGAACCATCAGAATAAACCCAAAACCAAGACTTGTTTTTTCTGTTTAGATATTTAGACACAACTTAACGCTAATCTACTGAAGATAAACATATAATCCTCAGTACTTACCGATGGTAAGTGATTCCATTTGACTTAAGTTGCTAGTGTCACTTCTATTTTTACAAATCACCACGGAACAACACGACATTTTTATAAAATATACAGCCAATGCAACGGTCGAACTTCAACTGAAAGCAATCATTACCGCCGCGAGCGGTCTGTTCTGTTTTTGCGCATAATGCTGAGGTATCGGCCCCGCCCCCTTTTCATATCTCCCTTTAGTTTCAGTGATCTGTGGTTTCAACTATTTATAAAGTAGTATTGTTAATGTTTGCCTCAATTTCGGATTTTGTGTTTGTCGCGTGGTTTATGGCTTTTACATTGACATTATAATTGTCTTTCGTTGAGTTTTCTAACGCAGAAATTTTTACACTAATGTTTACGATAACTTTATATAAAATGGGCTGCTTGATAAAAATATCAATCTTTTTTTTTACTACCTTAAATGTCTAGTATTTTGTGATTGCTTTGTTTTTTTATTTTTTCAGATTGAAAACGTAACTTGTCGTTTCTCTATTCTAAATAATATCAATTTTTGTATTAAATTTTGTAAGTTGTTATTATTTTCATTAAAAAGTTTCGCGGGCAAACAATCGCGATCTACTATGTTTTTATCAGCTATGACGGTAAATTCTTCACTAGAAAAAGCTTTAACAATTTGACTTGAATAAAAATAAAATGAATGGTAGTAATATATTAAGTTTTTGCCACATTATGACGCTATTTTGAGTTCAGCCGAATAAAAAGAATGTAAACCACACAACTGGCATGTTTTACTTGTACACCGTTATTTATATCGCCCCGATGGCTATTTGGGATGGGATTATTTAACATTGGTTGTTTAAAAAATGGAATAACCATAATGATAAAACATTAGTAGTTTTTTTTTTATACTAAAAAGGCAAGCATTTGACCACTATCTCACCTGATGGAAAGTGATGATGCGGTCGACGATGTGACATGCATGCCTAGAAGATACCTATTCACCCTTGATTTGAAGACTCCCTGATTATACCCCTCGGGGAACAATGACGCAAGCAATGTAGTAGAGTCATTAACTTTCATGAGTGCCTCTTTGGGGCCCAAGGGAATAAACGATATTGATTTTGAATTAGTTCCACTCCTTCGCTGTACTGATGATGAACGTAAAAGAAAAACGCTTCGAACGAACTGGAGGTATGTCAACCGTAAATGGTTAACGTTTGACAGTTTTTATGGTTGTAAGATGGTAAAGGGGGCATGGTGGTATTAACGCATGTAATTCCTGCAAACACTCTCTAAAATGCAAACGATAGAGTACTTATCGATAGACTTGCGACCATACGTCTGTGACAGAGGTTGTGCAATCTGGACTCGACTAGCTTATTATCGCCAATGAGTCTTTTTGCTCGTCGGTCAATAAACTCAAGACCTTCAAGCTGGTACTTAGCGGATCCATCCCAGAAATGGTGTAGGTACTTATATCTAAATTTTTATCACACGTTTTACAAACATTTTAATTACTAAAAAGTGTCAGTGTGTATGTAGAATGTTTGAAACGAAGTATCTCTATAACAGCTAAGCAAATTTTTATGCAATTTGGCATTCTAATGATAAAATTGTGTAGTACTTCGTTGTCTGCTGAACTTTAAAACGTTAATCTTGTTTATATAGAGATTACCCGCTGTACAGGCTTGTCTTAGTGCGGGGATCGTGAGTTACATGTTGTGACTAGGTTTGATTAATAGATACATTTTGTATATTATTTTTGTATTTTGAGATTAAATTATTCCCGAACGGGATGATAGGAATGCCGCCTGATTAGAATAATTTAAATTTTAGTTTAATTAAATACTTACGATAAATACTTAAATACTTAATTATATATAGGTACCTACTTACGCAAACCTCGCGACAAGCTTTTATGATCATATAAATTGTGTATAATGAGGTCATAAGTTGATAGTTAAAATTTTAAAGGAAAATTTTATTTTCTCTAAAAGGTACCAAAGAGTTTTGAACTTATATAATTGGAACTCCCGCAGCAAAGCGCGGCACTCGTCGCCCCTAAATATTACATGTTAAATCTCTCTAAAAACCTGTAATTTTACTGGAAACATCCAACTTATCAGGAAGTACCGATTTGGGCAGGGAAATCCATGACGGGGCCTTACCGTAAGGAGCCTGTTGATAAGCTCCTGCATCCAAGTAGGTGGTGATGAAGCGTTGATACCGCAGGAGGTGCGTGAACGTGGTGTACGCGTTGGCATTGCAGAGCGCGTTGTTGTCTCTGGGCGCGGTGGACGCGACGCCGCGCAAGTAGAACCGTTCCGCGCCGCGGGCGGTCCGCGGGAACGCAAGCCCGCTGCCGCTGTCGCCCCTACACAGCGCCGTTCTATCTACCAACACAAACATTCAAATTAAAATCAAATTGTCTATTCACATGGGCCCCAAATAGGCACTCATGAAAGTGAATGACTCTACCATACTCTACTGCCAGATTTGCAAAATTACAGAAAAAAGGATAACAATAAATTCTTGCTGTACGAAATTTTGATCGACTGATTCGTGTATTTGTTTATTTACAATTATATGTATTAAGTATTAAGCATGATTTTTATTGTGCATTTTTGTATTATTGTGATTTTATGGATATTTTCTGAAATAAATTGATTAATAAAAAAATCCTACTAATATTATAGATCCGAAAGTTTGTGTGTAAGTGTGTGTGTAAGTATGTTTGTTACCTTCACGCTTTAACGGCTGAACGGATTTGGATGAAATTTTGAATATACATAGTATTAGCGTGATACCGCCATCTTGACGTTCGAGCCTATAAAAGCAAGCGCGCAGTGGCGCCGCCCTCTTATTTCGCCGTTGGTCGTCAGACCGACAACACCTCTCGTATTTTCGTTGCTTATTTATAATTGTTGTTGTAATTACTTTTCTTGTAGAATCAGTACTTGGGTTTTTATTATTTTTGTATAAATTAACTTATGTAATGTAAATTAAAATTATTTTGTAGAATTTTATATTTTTTTATTAAAAAGGGTAGAATCCGATAAAATCAGAAGTGGGATAGGCTCCATAGCCTATCACATCATTCTGGACGCAAGGGTGTACAAAAAATAATTCAGGCATGGCTGATGGATCCGCCTCTAGTAATAGAGGTAGGACAAGGCGTAGCCAAAACATAGATACTTATATACTCCAAGAACAGCTCGGAGCCATTCTAGCGCGTCTCAACGCGCTGGAAAGCAGCGGCAGATCCTCGACGAGTAGCGACTTGCCGACGCCTGAGGCCGGTACCCTCGTGGCGTCAGGCGAGGCTTCCACACCGCTACCGCCTGCGCCACCCGAGTCTCGTGCTGGCAGCATCGGTGATTCTCTCGCAAGTACTTCGTCTGCATCGGATCCTACTGATCGGCTCATCGGTGCGCTTAATGCGCTGACTAAGGTTAGATCTACCCATTATTATATTTCTAATTTCGACCCTAGTTTACACGATATTGATTCTTGGTGTGAAGAAGTAGAAAGGGCTCGCGATATTAACAGATGGGATGACAACGAGTGCTTAGCTAGAATCGCAAATTGTCTAAAAGGTGACGCTCGTAGTTGGCTTAATGACTGGGTTACTAACGACCGCACCTGGACGAATTTTAAAGTTGAATTTAAGCCGTTGTGTTCAAAACGAATTGATATCGCTAATATTTTGTATGAGGTTATGAGCACAAACTCGGATAGCTATAACACGTATGCGGAATATGCTAGGCGTTCGTTGTTGCGCTTAAATATAGTAAAAGGGCTGAGTGATGAATTAACGACGGCTATTGTCATACGCGGTATCAACGATGCTCAAATTCGCGCTACCGCGACGAATGCAAAGTTGACAACCAAAGATCTTGTCGAGTTTTTGTCTATTTACTCAAAACCAAAGGCGCGTATGTCAGCTAGTATAGTGAAATCTCACCACGACAAGAGTTTTGATAGAAATTCGCGAAAACGTGTTCATAACTTCAAACAACCTACCCGCGAATTAAAATGTTTTACTTGCGGAGCTAACGGTCATATACAGCGCTTGTGTCCGAAACGTCCAAAGTCCAATGTACCGGAGGAAGTTACTTCTTGCTCGTTTTGTAAGAAGCCGGGTCATGACGTCACAGTCTGTTTTGCCAAGCAAAGGTCCGAGGCACGTAATACGAAAAATGTTAACTTTTGTCGCGAGTTACAAGGCATGAAAACAGACAGTGATATCACGACCGCGGTTATACAGGGCGTTCCTACGGACGTTCTCATAGATAGTGGATCCCGCGTCTCGCTTATTTCGGAATCGGTTGTGAAACATTTCGACTGCGCGCGACTACCCACGTATCAGGCATTACGTGGCATAGGTGACCAACATGTTGAGTGCAATAGCTACGTCACTCTTGTAATTGAATTTAGTGATATTTCATTAGAAGTAGACTTATTCGTTGTGCCACAAAAATGCATTAGCGTACCCGTGCTTATTGGTACGGATGTATTGAACCGTGAGGGGGTAGCCTACATTCGCGTGAATAATACACAAAAACAGACTCGCATTCCTGGTACATCTGCCGACGTGTTACTGGTCAATTCCGGTGAGCAGTTGTCTGTCAACACGCCACTTGTTGGTAGTGATTTAAAAAAGCTTTCATCTATTGTAAATGAGTTTCAAGAGCACTTCATTGTGGGTACAGCTCTTAGTACAGTGACAACAGACAACATGCACATTGAGTTGACGAGTGATACGCCAGTGAACTATAGGCCGTATAGACTTTCTATTGAAGAAAAATCCAAGGTGCGTGAGATCATTAATGATTTATTGGAGAAGGGCATTATCCGCGAATCTGACTCACCTTACGCTAGCCCGATTATTTTAGTGAAAAAGCGCGATGGTAATGACCGTATGTGTGTGGACTACCGCGCATTGAATGCAATTACGGTGAAGGATCGTTATCCAATGCCTTTGATAGAAGACCATATAGACCGACTTGGAAAGGCCAAATTCTTTACTTGTCTGGATATGGCAACAGGCTTTTACCAAATCAAATTGGATAACGATTCTATACCAAAAACGGCATTCGTAACGCCAGAGGGGCATTTTGAATTTTTGAAAATGCCCTTTGGCTTATCCAACGCACCGGTTGTCTACCAAAGAATCATTACCAAAACGCTAAAATCACTGATTGAATCAGGCAAGGTTCTTGTATATGTAGATGACGTGTTGATTCTAGCGTCGTCGGTAAATGAAGCTCTTGAAAACGTTCGCGAAGTCTTGCTAACTCTTACGTCAGCGGGGTTCTCTATAAATATGAAAAAGAGTACATTTGTGGCTACAGAGGTTGAGTACCTAGGCCGAATAATTTCTCAAGGTCAGGTTAAGCCGAGCGAACGAAAAATCAAGGCGTTGATTGACTCACCTGTACCCACAAATGTCAAGCAGGTCCGACAACTGTTAGGGTTAGCAGGATACTTCCGCCGATATATACCCGGCTATGCATCTAAAACTGCATGTATAGCGGGACTGACGCGGAATGGTATCACATTTCATTGGGGTACAGAACAAGAAAGTGCTCGTAACTACTTGATCGAGTGTCTTACGAGTGAGCCCGTGCTAGCCATTTTTGATCCCTCCTTACCGACAGAATTGCACACTGATGCTAGCTCCATTGGGTACGGTGCAATTCTTATTCAAGTGCATGAAAATAACAAAAGGCGAGTTGTGGCCTATTACAGTAAGACTACACAAGGGGCTGAACCACGGTACCACTCGTACGAACTCGAGACACTTTCGGTTATTAAGGCCTTGCAGCACTTCCGTCACTATTTGCTGGGCATTGCGTTCAAAATTATTACAGACTGTAATGCTCTCAAATTGACGGAACGAAAGAAGGACCTTTTGCCACGTGTCGCACGTTGGTGGATATACATGCAGGATTTCAAATGCACGATAGAATACCGAAAGGGGGTCATGATGCAACATGCCGACTATCTGAGTCGGAATCCTGTTGATATCCGCCAAATCACCCGGCCTAAAAACTGGGCACAGATTGCTCAATCAGCGGATGAGGAAACACGTGCGCTGATTGACAAAGTTAATAATAACGAACTAGACCCTTCCCGTTATGTCGTTTGTAACGACCTGCTCTATTATAGGTACACACCTACCGGTGAAGAGCCTAGGTTGCTCTGTTTTATCCCCAAGGGTCACCGTCTGAGCCTCCTCAGAATTTTTCATGACCAACATGAGCATATAAATGCAGACAAAACCGTAGACCTGATTTTGCGCCACTTTTGGTTCCCTGGTCTACATGCCTTTGTAAAAAAGTACATTTGCCATTGTCTGATTTGTCTCTCTGCTAAACGCGTCCCTAGAGCCACTCATCAACCGATTTCATCTTGGGTTAAGCCAGACACTCCTTTCAGTACGGTACATGTAGATGTACTTGGTCCCCTACCTGCTTCGAACGAGTACAAGTACGTGCTTCTCATGATTGATGCCTTCTCCAAGTTTTGCCTTTTTTATGCTTTGAAAAAGCAAGACTCTGTCGAACTAAAATTGGCTGTTTCTAATGCCGTGTCATTATTCGGAACCCCGAAACTCTTCGTATGTGACAGGGCGCGAATGTTTGAGAGTACGAACTTTCAGGGGTGGATAAGCGAGATAGGTAGTCAAATTCATTTTATAACACCCGAGATGCATAATGAGAATGGGCAAGTGGAGCGGTATTGTCGTACCCTGCTTAATATGTTGCGTATTGAGGCTACAAACCACGACAGTAATTGGTCCGACCGTCTGTGGAAAATGCAACTTGTTCTTAACTGCACTAAACATAAAACGACGCAAACATCGCCTCTGCATTTACTGATTGGTGTTGAGGCTACAACACCGATAATAAGATCGCTGATTCGTGACGTTGCGATTGATGACACGCGGCCGAATCGCGATGGTTTGCGCGAACTACAGCGGCAACGTGCAAACGAACTACTTGACGCAAACAGGCTCAAGCAGGACGCATACGTAAACAAAGGTCGAAAAGTAGCTCGAACATATAAACTGAATGACAAGGTCTTTGTATCTAAATCAGCTCAAGTTACAGGCAAGCTGGATTCGGGCATGCGAGGACCCTACTGCGTGACACAGGTGCTGCCTCACGGTCGGTACACGCTACGACTACTAGGTGGTTCTTATGGTAAGACCACTCAGGCAGCCGCCGAGCATATGGTTGCTTGGCGTGGTGAGTGGACCCCCGAGACGTGTGCTTCATTTTTTGAGAGTAAGTTGCCATTATTTTGTTCTTTTACTCTCGACTAATGTTCATGTATGTGTCCGCTCGTGAAGTGTCGAGCCTAGGCTCTGCTTGAGACATGCTAACTGGGATGCCTCTGTCTGATAGTTTCGTATAAGCATGAGCTAGGCTCCGCTCGAGACATGCTAACTGGGATGCCTCTGTCTGTCGGTTCCCTATAAGCATCGAGCGCGCCGCGCCGCTCTGCTTAGACATGCTAACTGGGTTGCCTCTGTCTGTCAGTTCCCTATAAGCATCGAGCTCCGCTCTGCTTAGACATGCTAACTGGGTTGCCTCTGTCTGTCAGTTCCCTATAAGCATCGAGCTCCGCTCTGCTTAGACATGCTAACTGGGTTGCCTCTGTCTGTCAGTTCCCTATAAGCATCGAGCTCCGCTCTGCTTAGACATGCTAACTGGGTTGCCTCTGTCTGTGTGTGTTGTTGTGTTGTAAGCATGGAGCTGTGACGCTCTGCTTAAACGATTAGTACATATCTCATTATGGCTGACGAGTTATACTGAGATATGCCTTTTTGGTTTTTCTTTGTGCAGCTTCTTGTGGTGTGACTGATTTATATTTTTCTCGTTTTGCTCCTTGCAGCTGAAAATGAAACATGTAACGAGCTTCCCGTCGCTGGCGCTGACA
The DNA here is from genome assembly GCA_948107665.1 of Lomographa bimaculata. Taxonomy (NCBI): domain Eukaryota; kingdom Metazoa; phylum Arthropoda; class Insecta; order Lepidoptera; family Geometridae; genus Lomographa; species Lomographa bimaculata. Next base: position 12,529,957 of record OX403610.1, on the reverse strand, counting down.
ACGTAGCACCAAGCACGTCGCGCTTACCTGAAGACAGCCGTGAGGGTCCACTCAATGAGGCCATTGTCACTAGCAATGACGTGGCTTCTTAAAATCCAGCCGTGTCCCCCTGTCCTGGAGCATGTGGCCGAGGACGACCACACGTCAGGAGAGGCCGTATTAGCGTGATACCGCCATCTTGACGTTCGAGCCTATAAAAGCAAGCGCGCAGTGGTGCCGCCCTCTTATTTCGCCGTTGGTCGTCAGACCGACAACACCTCTCGTATTTTCGTTGCTTATTTATAATTGTTGTTGTAATTACTTTTCTTGTAGAATCAGTACTTGGGTTTTTATTATTTTTGTATAAATTAACTTATGTGATGTAAATTAAAATTATTTTGTAGAATTTTATATTTTTTTATTAAAAAGGGTAGAATCCGATAAAAATAGATTATACCTAGGATTAGCACTAACTTGATATTAGCGGGCGAAGCCGCGGGGCACGGCCAGTAATATATATATAATAAGACAGTTACATATTAAAATTATTAGAGTGTAAGTTATATAGCAATGCCTGCTTAATATAACATTTAAACAATCTGATTACTAAATGTATAATCGGTTATAGGTGAACACCACAATTAATACATAATAACAAATATAATTAGTATCTATAAAATAAACGTAACCTATGTGTGTTTGTGTTTTTGGAGTTGTTGAAAAAATCTGAAAAATCCTATCGTACATGACATTACAAAAAAAATCGGCCCACGCGTTTGGTCTCTAAAGCGCCACAAAGAAACAAACATTACTCTCCTTTACGTCGCACAGTTGGGTAAAAAGTAGACAAGATCTGTTCGTTAGTAATTTTGCTAAGGGGGAGGGGATTCAATCCAGCACACTAGACAACAACAAGCAACAGAACAACTATCTTCTACTGTATTAATTAACGGTCTTACTATCTTTGAATCCTGCGCAGAACTTGTCACTGGTGATGTGACCTCGGAATGATAGCGGAGAGCCCGATATACATGTCCTGACGTCCACGTATGGGATGTCCAGCACTTGGAGGGTCCCGGAAGGGGTTCCGTCGATAGACGTATAGCCCCAGCCAGCTACCTGGAACCATACAAATAAGGAATGTTGGCTGTTCTCACCATCTTTGTGAATTGTAGACCGATATAACAAGTCAATGTACTAAAAATAATAAAAATAACCAACTGCGAAACATGTCAACATACATAATTATGATACATACAAATATTTTTAAAATAGTCTTTTTCACTAGTTTTCATTCGATGCGCATATTGCCATGGTAAGAAAAAAAACTTGAGAAGTGTCAAGGGACACCCGGATGGAACGAAGTTCAATTTCCGTCTAGCCCCCTTTCGCAACGCGCGATAAGGAACTTTCGTTCCAAAATTAAAAGAAACATGCAAAAACCAACATCACGCGGTGTTCCCAGGCGGTCACCCATCCAAGTACTGACCGCGCCCGACGTTGCTTAACTTCGGTGATCGGACGAGAACGTGGTATGACTTACAACTATAGCAAAAAGTGTAGTTACAACTTTTGGTCTTATTTTTTTCCGTCTAACCCCCTTTCGCAACGGGCGATAAGGAACTTTCGTTCCAAAAACGAACTCTCCTTTTTTTTGCGGGCGACATTTTAATAATGTATATGGTAGATATTTCACAAATGGGAACAAAGCGTTTTGCTTCTACATTTATTATGCGAACCACAAAGGAATGGAGCACCTTACCTGAGTCGGTGTTTCCTAATAGGTTCAATATGGGAGTCTTCAAGTCGCGAGTGAATAGGTAGGTATCTTCTAGACAAGCGTGCTCCATCGTCGACACGTCATCGCTTACCATCAGGTGATATAGTGGTCAAACGCTTGTCTATAATGAATAAATAAATGTATATATAAATATACTAGCAAACCCGGCGAACTCCGTTTCGCCACTATAAACCTCACGGAGCCCGAGACCTTTCCACTGAATGCAAAACCGTGGAAATCGGTTCGTGCGTTCTGGAGTTATAGCATCAGGAAGGAAAACCCGACTTATTTTTATATAGTAGATATATATATAGTATTGTGGTAGTGACATGGGCTATATAATAATATATACATATAGCTCATGTCACTACCACAATACTGACGAATTTAACGATACATCATATGTCAAAAACGTAGAACGTGCCATAGAAATATACATACATACGCTCAAATAACATTACAATCCGACTGACGCAGTCGGGTAAAAAAACCGACAGCAAAAAGATTTTATTAAATGACTTAATTTTTATTAATTTTTTATCCACCATATATGGTTGATATAGGTACCTCCAGTTACCTCTCGAAGCATTTCGCTTCTACGTTTATCATCCGTACTGCGAAGGAGTGGAACTCATTGCCCTCGTCTTAGTTCCCCGAACAGTATAATCTGGGAGTCTTCAAGTCAAGACTGAATAGGTACCTTCTAGGCAAGCATGCTACATCTTCGGCCGCATCATCGCTTTCCATCACGTGAAATTGTGATTAAAAGCTTTCCTATCGTACATAAAAAAAATTTAGGCCGGCTCAAACCTTTCCAATAATGGGTCAGACTGTTAAAGTCATCATCAGTTATTGATCGAGTGAAGCGAGATATCTAAGTTGAGTTGGGTCGTTCAGCACTTTGTCCGTCCGTGCGTCTGTTAAAAACGTCTAGCGTCTAAACCATAGAAGCAAAGAACTTCAAATTCTCAGAGAATGTAAAGCTGTGGTTAAAAGCCAGAAATGGCAATTAAAATTATATAAGTGAAAATATTAAGGGGGCACCCATACACGTAGGTGGAGAGAAAAATAATTTTTATTTTTTCTACCCTTGTGGGGTATGGTTGAAAAGAGCTTGGCAAGTAGAGTACAATAGGAATAGGAAATAGGAAAATAAAAATTAAGAAGGCCACCAATGTCACCGTTTTTAGATCTATTTTGTCCCGGGGTCTATCGCGAAAACAACTACACATTTAAAGCTGAAACTTACGTATAATAATATAATAATAATAATATTAACGCAGGGGCGGTGTTGTGGCGAACCGTCGGTGTGTGGCGACACCGCGTACCCCGAGACACTCCCTGGGGCTAAGTGAGACCCCTGACCCTCGGCTTGCCTTAATTGGCCGTCCGAGGGTGGAGGCGCAAGAGCTAAGTTTCTAAGCTCCAAGGGTAGAAGTGATAAAGGGCATTACGTCGGGAGTAGCGTTTAGTGAAACTTTTTTTTTTTTTTTTTTTTTTTTTTAGGGGGGGAAAATGCCTAGCACTTCCTTTCCTTCTCAGGGGTGAAGGAAAGGGGAATGTGGGGCTCGAACCCACTAAAAACCCCCCCGTGAGCAGTCCCTCGCCGAGGTGGGGCAAGATAGGGTCACGCTAGTAGTCACTATCTTGCCCCGGCGGTAGGCCCGGATACGATTCGGGCCACTGCACCCATGGAGGGGTGACCTTGCTCACCAAAGCCACCCCCCAGACATGTGGGGCCGTGCAAGCCGGTGGAGAGCCCCCTGGCCCTCCACTAGTGACCCCACTACAACGGAGGAGAGAGGAGGCGGGCGAACTGCCTCCTTCTCCCTCCCGTTCGTCTGCGCCGGAGCGGGTCAGATTGAGGATCGTCCTCTCTGGCCCGCTCCGCGGCCTCCTTCTGCTTCATCACCGCTTCGCAGAAGGAGACCACCGCCTGCCACGATCTCTCGCTGCCGAGCATGGCGTCTACCACGCTCGGTAGGGAGAGATCTCCGCCTATAAGCGCCGTAAGCGTGTGCCGCTGTGGGCCCCATGCGGCACACACCCCCAGCGTGTGGAGCGCCGTATCCTCAGGCGCCCCACATTCATGGCAGACCGGGGTCGGCTCCCGTCTCGCGATTTTGTGCAGGTACTTTCCGAAACATCCGTGTCCGGAAAGCACCTGCACCAATCGGAAGGTCAGCGACCCAAACCGTCGCCTCACCCACCTCCGAAGGACCGGGCGGATGGCCTCCACCGTCCACTGCCCAGGGACCGGTGGAGCCAGGTCCTCCGTCCATCGCTGCAACAGGGCAGCCCGTGCCATTCGCCGCATGCGGGTGACCTCTTCCCACGCTGGGTTGTCTCCACGGGATCTTCTCGCCGCCACGAAGTGGTACACTTCGGCGAGGATCTCCGCTTGGAGCTCCCAGGGGGGGTCACCCGCAAGCACGCATCCCGCCGTCCAAGACACCGTCCGGTAACTGCGTATCGCCCTCGTCGCGATAACCCGCTGCGGACGACGCAGCAGGGTCTTGTTATCGCGGTTGAGGGCGTCCACCCAGACCGGTGCCCCGTACAGGGCCATACTCCGGATCACTCCGGAGTAAAGCCGACGACAGACCGCACCCGGGCCACCTACGTTGGGAAGCAACCTCCCCAATGCAGCCGCAGCCCCCACGACTCTCGGAGCCAGCTGGGAAAAGTGGGCTCCGAAAGCCCATCTCCCGTCCAGGATGAGACCCAGATATTTCATCTGGGTCCCAACCGGAACCCGGACCCCATCCACCTCGATCCGTGTTCCTGGAGGAGGTCCCCCCCGAGGCCCATGGAACAATAAGCGTTTAGTGAAACTGCAGCAACACCTCTCAACACCCTTTAGCCATCCACACCAACGTTGCTCCTTATGTCGCCAATGCAGGCGGCCCTTATGGAGAGCCCGTTCAGTGGGTGGCGAGTCACCACCTGCCTACATATTTTTTAAATGAGGCGGAATTGGCAGGTGCCGTAGTCTCATGCCATAATCCAGATATTTTATAAACTATCAAATATACTCTAAGTTTTTACTCGCATTAGCCACAGTTATTGTCAACCCAATATCATCCATCCCCCAGTCCATAGTTAATAATATATAAATATTGTAAAGGCGTGTGCAAGCATAAAACGGCATCAACTTCTAACGAAGAGATGTCTGTCGTATGTTTGGACACGCCTGATATGTTATTATTAAAATGTAATTATACCAAAGGGCCTCTTAGCGTTGGCTACCGCTCCGCTAATGCCTTACAAAGGTCCGGGCACAGACCCGTGAGATTAAATAAATACTTGAATAATAATAATAAACATTTATTGACATAAGTTTTACATATCCATTACATTATTCTTTACTTGAACAACAAATACATAAATCTAATAATTATTACAAATAAAAAGTTATAAGCATCTAACCTCAAAAGTTTTTGTTTATTTGGCAAAATGTAGGCGCGAGATCTCAGTTCGGCGCGAACGACTAATAGCTATGTTTCACATTATTATAATTTATTTGACTTAATTTTAGCAGTCGATCGAGTTTTTGGTTTTTATAATAATTAACTTTTTTTGTTTTTAAATTTTTCGTGAATAAGGCTTTTATCCTACTAATATTATAAATGCGAAAGTTTGTGTGTATGTGTGAATATTTGTTACCATTTATCTCCGTAACGAATATACCAATTTTGATGAAATTTAGAATGTAGATAGTTTAGGATCCGGAATAACACATAGGCTACTTTTAAACTTAATTTACGCGGGCAAAGCCGCGGGTCACGGCTAGTTATAATAATATAAGAACTTTATCACCTGTTTATTCTAAGTACCTATTGAAAATATAAGCGAGAATGGTTGCTAACCAACTGTAAATCATTATAAATCCTAAATGATCATTCCTTCCTTGAATTAAAAATAACTATCAAGTCTTTAGTGACACTTCACGCAAGATTAAGACGAATCGATTCTTTAGATTTCTAGAGCCGATTTTGGTCTCTAGAATGCTACAAAAGAACAACTTCATTATAATATATGTATATATAGGCTGATAAACACATTGCCATTACAGGGTAAACAATACGATGTACTAAAAAACCCGACTGCGAAAATGTGAACTTTCTTTTTATGTAATCCTCTTTTAACGAGATATTGATACATTTTTATGTTAATTTGCGGGCGTCATTCTCAGGATGTATATAGACTATGTCATTAACACAATTCTGAAAAATTCAACGACATCTCATATGTCAAAAAACGTCCAGCCGTTTGGGCTGTAAGGCGTACCAAAAAAATCGACCTATATATAGAGTGTCTCAGTAAGAGTGCACTTTTTCATTTTAAAATAAAAACAAGTGTTTTATGACAGAGTTGTGATATTTTTATTGTATTGCAAAGAAGACATGTTCCGATTAAGTATGGAATAAAATATCCGGCAAATGACCCCCGCGGCTCCTATAGTCATAAAATACTTGTTTTTATTTTAAAATGAAAAAGTGCACTCTTACTGAGACACCTTTACATACTATTTTATTTATATTTATATGCTACGCAGAACTGTAGTGACAAATTTAGAAAGAAAAATTATCGCTCGAGGCGGGATTGAATTTTGAAATTTCAGGACTTTGCCGTTGAACTACGACATTATTTTTATGCTTAAGTAGTAGATCCCACGGCTTCACCCGCGTTAAAATCTGTGTTATTTCAGGTCACTATCTACCTACATTACAAACTATCCGTGGCCCGTGGCTTCGCCCGCGATTATCAAGTTAAAAAGTAGCTTATGTGTTATGTAGTATAAGAGCTATGTACAATCCAAATTTCATACAAATCCGTTCAGCTGTTACAGCGTGAAGAGAAAACAAACATATTTACACACGCACAAACTTTTGGAATTCTAATATAAGTGTGATTTAAGCTAAACGGGTTCCTTTAAACAAAACGGGTTCCTTAAAACAAAACGGGTTCCTTAACACAAAACGGGTTCCTTAACACAAAACGGGTTCCTTAAAAGCTAAACGGGTTCGTTAAACATGGACAAAATGAACATCGCACACTCAAGCAAACACACTCCCTTACACACTAACATATTCTTTTAAATTATTAAAGATTTTTATGCTTCTGAGTTAAGAATTTTTTTTTTTTCTCATGTAAAAATAATATACATATATATTATATCGTAACTGTTTCCACGACACGGCCTTTGAGCCTAGTGTGGGGCCACAGTCTAGTGTTTAGAACCAATTTTAATAAAACTATCAAAAATTCATAACCATAATAATATGTCACATGGAATCGTTACATTTCAAATGTTTGTAAATTATAAGCGAAATTAGCATTTTTGTCGAAATTGTTGTTATGTTATTAATTATGATGAATAAATAATCTTTAATCTTCTTCTTTAATCTTAGTTTTTGCGTGAAGAAGTAATAAACATAATATTATAACAAACTAAATCACAAACTTTCGCATTTATAATCAACCGAGCGAGCGTGAATTCAGTTTTTGATTTTTCATTAAAATGGCGGTTATACGGGGGTTAATTATGCGAAGATAGACTCGCGAGCTCTTCGGCTGACAAAGCCACAACGGTATGAAAAAAAAACTTGAAGATTAAAGAAAACTTAAAAACTTAAAGATTAAAAAAAAAATCTTGAATGAATGAATAAATTAATGAATTATATTTATTGGGCACTATAAACGTATCACGACCAGCAGGCGTATTCTGTATTAAGGATGGGCGTCATAAACTGTGAAAAATGACATGACAACTTTCAAGGATAATTTAACAACTGTCAAAAATTACATAAAAACTGTCAAAGTGACATAATAGCAATAATAGCGTCAAAAACCAAGCCGATTTAACGACCGAAACGAAATAATGAAACAAAGAGAATACAATACATAAACTACAGAGTATGAAATTCGCTCACGCTGCTACTAGTGCTGAAATTGTCTATGAATTAGGTGTCACGTATTTAGGTAGATGTTTTCATAGCAGTGCTCCCAAATTTACCAATTGATTGGGTGAAAAATAGTTATAGCATATTTACAGCTAAGACACTAGGTCTAGTAATAGAAACGTGAGCGAGTTCCCAATCCCATACTGTGTGACTACTGAACTACAGAGCAAATATTCATTACCACGTGGACAGTTTTAGATAACAGACAATTCGCTGATCTCAAATGAATGTAGGCCTTATATTCAATTTACAATAATTAAATCATTAGGTTTTTAATATTTATACGTTAATGTAATCAATCTTTTCTCTTGTGTGTGTTATTTTTTCAGGCACTGAAATTGACAATAATAAAATAATCGATTACATTTAGTTATAACAATTAAAAATTATTTTAAGTTTGTTATTTTCGTATTTTTGATGAGTGCTAAAATATTATTTTATTTTAATGATTGATTTTTTTTAATAAATTCAGTCAGTTCTTAAATCATTTAAAACTATTTATTTCCAATGAGTTACAATTACTTTTTGAACTCGATTCTACAAATAGGGTGAAATGAAACGTAATGAGGCCGTTCTTTGGTGGTTTTTATTTCTATTTGTCTGTGGACCGAAACAGCTGACCTTTCTTCGGTGGTTTTTATTGTTATTTAATCTGTGGACTACTACAGCTAAGATTTGTCTATGGGCGTGATGCCCATCCATGACGCCGACCTACAAAATTAGGCTGCAGGTCGAAAACGTTTTAAAGAAAGGCCGGGTCAAAAGTACCCGCAACCTACGAGCATGTATGAAAAGAAAAGAAGCGAAAGATGTGTGTCAGGATCGTAGCAGGTGGAGAGATGTGGTCTCTGCCTACCCCAATGGGAAAGAGGCGTGGTTATATATAATAATATTAAATGCATTTATTTAAATTACAAGAAGTCCACAAAACAGTGTAGGTACACTATTACAAAGCTTCTTATTTATATTATAACTGTCATGGGACTCAACTCACTGGCAAGGACTGGTGCCTGAAGTAGGCGTAAACAGCCTGTATCACAGCCAGGCCCAACTCCACGGACCTCACATAACTATACAATAATAGTAAATAATTTAACGCAAGCAAAGCTTAAAAAAACCGACTTCACCGCTTTATCTTCGGAATCTCGATCAGATTTAATTATTGACGATAACTCAAAAACTAGTGATCAATCAAATCTTGATCAAATTTGAATGAGACCACATGGAAATCACCAGCTTTCAAATAAAAAAATAATCATCGAAGTTATGAGGTAACACACATAAAAAAAAAAAAACATACAGTCGACTGAGTACCTCCTCCTTTTTTGTGAAGTCGGTAAAAACAATATAATTATGTACTTACAAAATAAAAAAACGAAAAGATGGTATCATAATTTTTTGTTACATCATTTGTAGGTAGTTGCACTATTGGTTACCAGTTGCACGGTGTGTGGTGTTCGTGTAGCAGTGTTAGTGTGCGTAAATGTATGCGTGAGTGAGGATTGTGACTGTGTGGGTTTGTTCGAGTGAAGATATGTAAGGATGTGTAGGTGAGTATCGTTCGGATGAGCGTGCTGTGTTTTGTTTAGATTCTAAGTAGTGTGCGCTGCGCCATTATCGTATGATACTGGTGTTTGGTGTGTGCGTATAGTCAAGGAGATGTACGAGTATAGTCAAGGAGATGTACGTCTTATCAAAGGTGTGAGGCAGACTAAGACCAAGTATAGTATTAGTAAGTGTATTATTATTGGGGTGTAAAATTCATAGTTATTGTGTTTTCTGCGAAGTATTTAATTTTAAAGCAATATTTTTTTTTTTTTTTTTGCCGTTTATTTATTTTTATTGTTATTTATTTAACATAATCTGTTTTTTTTTTCTAATATAAATAAGAGCAAGCAAAGCTTATTTTTAAGCTATTGCATAGCTTCTATCGCGGGCTTTGAGCGTGGAGACCGAATCCAGGAATTCCGTAACGAAAATAACCTAACACCCCCCACTCCGACCGGCACAGCGGTGATACTTTTTAGTTTTGCCATCTATCGATGAATAGCAGAACTTTTAATGACTTTTTTGAAATATCAAGTTGTCTCTTTAGTTCAGCAACTCGCCTCTAGGTGGCAGGAAAAAAATACTGCATAAATAAATAATTATAATTGCATAAGTTGATAAAAAGTGCTATGCAATAGCTTTACCGCGGCAGTCCCCGAGTGCCACACGTCTTTTTTTGTTTTCATTCAAGAAAGGCAAACTTTTGACCATCATCTCACCTGATGGTAAGCAACGATATAGTCGACGATGGAGCAAGTTTAAAAAAAACCGACTTCACGGCTTTATATTCGGAAGTTTGATTAGATTAGATGTCCTAAACACGCATTATTGAACATATTTCAATAACTACTGATCAGATCTTGATCAAATTTAAATGGGACCATTTGGATAGCAGCATCTTTCAAACAAAAAAAAAATCTCAATCGATTCACGTGAAACGAAGTTATGAGGTAACATACATAAAAAAAGATACAGTGGACTTGAGTACCTACTCCTTTTTTGTGAAGTCGGCAGAATGACATACTTACACACTAACACATTTACACAGAAACTTTCGGATTTATAATATTATTATTAGTGTAATTATAATATAGCTAACTATAATACGCGTAACAGTGGTTATTTCTTATTTACTGTAATGACCTAGTCGTTCGCTCCGAACTGAGATCTCGCGCCTACATTTTGCCCCATAGAGAAAAACTTTTGACGTTCATTGATTATAACTTTGTTTTTTAATAATAATTGTTTAATTTCTGTGTTTGTTGTGCTAGAACAGGATATAACGGATAATATACGTTAAGTTTTATTTTTAAATGTGAAGCCGTTTTTGACCCCGAGACAAAATAGATCTAAAAACAGTGACTTTGGTGGCCTACCAAATCGTTATTTTCCACCATAGAATTTTTTTAAACCCGATCTTGTACTATACCTGTCAAAGCCCCTTTCAACCACAAGCACACCCACTTACATGTATGGGAGCCCACTTAATATTTTCATTTATATAATTAATGTCATTTCTGGCTTTGGGTCGTAGTTTTACATATTCTATGAGAATTTGAAGTCATTCGCTATTATGGTTTAGACGCTAGATGCCTCTGACAGACGGACGGACGGTGTGCTGAACGACCCGAGTCAACTAAGAGATCTCGCTCGATCATTAAAATTACTTTTTATTTTACTACTCAGATACAATTTACCTCACTTTAACTTCATAAATAACAAACTTTCCATATGAACTTTCTTCCCCCATTGCACGACCTGAATGTTCCCCTGCCAAAAAATATTGATAACTTAATTTAAACAAAGAACAAAGAACTTTTATACGAACGTACCCCATTTAACCCTCTTAGGCGGAGAATTTCCAAAAATCCTTTTACACCGCCGTTGTCTATAAGTCAGTGAATCAGTATGTCAGGACAAAGATTCCTATAGTATTAGATAAAAAATACTATAAATAACAAATACATACATCTCGGCCGCATCGTCAATTGCAGGTGAGGCAAGGGTAACAAGCACTGACCTTGCCCATGCGTCCGGAGTCCATGTTCTCGTCGAAATCTAGGCAGACCGGCTGCACGTGCGGCGTGAAGTGAAAGGCATTCACCACCACCACGACCGCCAAGTCCGCCTGCTCGTTGGCTATGCTGCCCTGATAATAGTCGGGAACATGTACCTCCTTCACCTAACACATAAAAACTAATATATGTGAGCTGAACACCTCGCGTATTGTTCAAAGGGCTTTTTTTTTATTCAAGATAGCAAAACGTTTGACCACTATCTCACCTGTTGGAAAGCGACGATGCGGAGTGTTTTTGGTTCTGGTTGTGACCTGAATGTTTCTGGCACCCATGCCTCGACACAAGTTATCGAACTTAGCCGCTCACACTAATTAACGACAACGATTCCTAACTTGAACTACACATGATCGCTTAACATTGACTATAAACAGTTCTAAAACTCTAAATCAACTTAATAATTATATTTATTCACCGCCAACACTCACCATATACAAATATACGTATACAGAACATACATATCAGTCCTCACAAAAAACATACATATACATAATCTCGTTGATCTTTTTTGCTTGTTATGAACAAAGCGTCTCCGTTTCAGTTTGGGCAAGATTGCTTTCGTATATCCGGATTGCCGGTTGATCTCCTGTACAGGCCGCATTTCTCAACAGATTCTCGTGGAATTTTGTGAGCAGGTTCGATTTATAGAATAATTATGTCGATTCAGTTTTTGAAAATTGTTCAAAATGGTGGAAATATGGATTTTAACGTATTTAGGCCTCTTCAAGTCAAGAATGAACAGGTATCTTCTAGGCAAGCATGCTACATCTTGGGCTGCATCATCGCTTTCCGTCAGACGAGATTGTGATCAAATGCTTGCCTCTCGAGCATAAAAATAATTCTTCCAATCTTCCCCCTTAATGATCGTCAGTAATTACATCAGATTTCTGAGCTTCGTCGTGAGGGTCATTCCAGGGTCTGTACAGTTTCCCCACGGCGACTGCGAACTGGTCGGCGGGGAGCTGTTTGCCTTCAAAATAGTCCCAGAAGCAGTGGGCAGCTGTAAAGTACAAAATAATTTAAACGCAAGCAAAGCTTAAAAACTGACTTCACCGCTTATATTTTGTTTTTTACCGACTTCCCAATTAAGGAGGAGGTACTCAAGTCGACTGTATTTTTTTGTTGTGTGTTACCTCATAACTTCGTTCCACGTGAACCGATTTTGAATTATTTTTTTTGTTTTATATATGTACACGTCATAACGTTAGTTCCGAAACCTGCCGCATGGCAGGACGTTGGCGTGTGTGTGCCATTGTATTGGAAGTCGATTTAGTTCCGGCTTAAATTACTAGATGTCGCCCAGCCATCGAGAGCGGTTTTCTGAATCGCGGTGACGAGATTCTCCGCGTACATTATAAGATTTGTTGAAAATGCTAATAAATAAACATTGACTTGGTGATTGCACATCTGCGGTTTTATTTATATAGATACCCAGTGTGAAGTTAATTAACCCCCCTTCATTTCGAGGATCTGTATTATAAGGGCTTTGCTCGTTTACATGGTCCCTCGAGCCGAACAGTTATCGGCAGGTTATGGTGTTCAGGTGTTGTACACCTTTGCAAAGTATTGCATAAAATTTTGTTCTGCGTGGCAACTTGACTGTGGATCGCAGTTGCAAAGAGTTGCCAGGCTGGGAGCCAGCGGACGGCGCTGTACCAGTCAGGACTGCTCGTGGAAGAGAGCAGTCCAGGTTCCTGACCGCGAGTGATGCAGGGTGTTCTGCAGTAGCCAGAACAGCTGCGAGGATTGCAGTTTGTAGTGGTATGCCATTATTGGCAAGGTTGTAAAAAGTGAAGTTGCGTTGATAAAAGTGCTTCATGAAAATAAATTATAATATTTAAAGTGCAATATAAAAATAAAAAGCGCAGTGTTCGTGTGTTATGATACAGGTGATATCAGTTACATAACGTAACAGCTGTTGGATTTGTTCCTGTAAAACTGTAAGTACTTTGAACTTCTTTGGTGAAAATGAAACGTCGTGCATCTACAAACTTTGAACTTATTGTTTGTACCTAACTAGTATATAAATATGTATATGCAGTGCTTATACTGAAACTGTTGTATTTGGGTGTCTTCTATTTTGTAATTTGTTGTGTGTTTATATTATGTGTCTTATGAAAATTGTCTTATTGTGTTGTGTCTGATATAGCTATTGCGATCTATTTCATACCTTCTTGTTTACATATATTATTGTTGTGTATATGACTCAAAATAAGTATATTACTTATTCCAAATAGGTAACTAGAAACATTTTGTCGATTTATTGAATTAGTTGCAGCATTTAATTTTAGCTTTGACTTGATTTAAATTGTATTTGTTATTTAATTTAATTGCTGGCTTACTTATTTAAAATGGAGTCTCTTGTTAAATTTCAAGAAGAGCTTTATGAGCGTATATGTAAAGGCAGAGTCAATTTTAAAAAATGCCCGAAGGATCGTATTACGAAACAATACTTAGAGGGCCGAATAGAAATATTAGATCAACAATGGATTGAATTCCAGGCGGGGCATAAAGAGTTAAAACGAAGCTCAATTTATGCAGCGGAACTAGAAAAGACTAGTTATGTAAAAGGTGACATATTTGATAAGGGCGAGGAAACATACTTGAATTACAAATGCGAATTAAAAACTGCTCTTGCAATGACATTCAATCAATCTGATTCAGCACAGGGTTCTGTTCAAACAAAACGTAGCAATGTTCGGTTGCCGAAGGCAAATATTTCTAAGTTTAGTGGGAATTATTCGGAGTGGAATACCTTTAGAGACCTATTCACCTCCTTAGTGCACAATAATTGTGAACTGGATGACGTTCAGAAACTTCTCTACCTCAAAGGTTATCTTACCGGAGAGGCGGAGCAGCTGCTGAGCCAAATTCCGATTACTGGCAGTAATTACAGTCGATGTTGGGAACTGTTAGAATCTCGGTATAATAATAAAAGATATATTTGCCATAACATTTTAAAAAGGTTGTTAAGTCAAAAGAATATTTCCCACGAATCTGCGAAAAGTATTAAAGAGCTTGTTGATACCACGAGTGATTGTTTGTCGGCGCTCACCAATGTAGGTATCAAAACGGAAAATTGGGATATAATGATTATCCATCTTCTTGTGTTGAAATTGGATCCTGAATCCAGAAGACAATGGGAGTTTAGCGGGGAGAACAACCCACTAACTGATGAATTGCCTACCTATAACCAATTCAGGGAATTTCTCACGAAACGTTATAGGGCGCTAGAGTTTTTGGATGCGGGACCCAATTCAACAAATAAGTCGAATGTACCTATCAACAAAATGCGCGCGATGCATATAACACAGGTTCAGTGTCCGTTTTGTTCTTCTGAGCACAAACTTAATTATTGTAAGGCGTTCAGTAACAGTTCAGTAGAGTCAAGGCGTAGTTTCGTGCAGTCAAATAATATTTGTTTCTGCTGTTTGGGTAGCAACCACTGTGCCAAGAACTGCAAATCGAATTTTAAATGTCGCATTTGTAACAAAAAACACCATGCTCTTCTTCATCCTCCGAGTGAAGGGGTAGCTAAAGGTCATGTCACCCGTACTGCAAGTACGGCCGCTGAAGCGGTGGTTAGTGAAGCCAAGAACACGGAGTCGGCTCCGGTGGTTTCGTGCTTCACGCGGAAAATTAATTCTGTCTTGTTAGCGACAGCGTTAGTGAATGCAATGTCGAAGTCGGGCCAAGCTCAGACTATACGTACTATGTTGGATCAAGGATCGCAGTCATCTTTTGTGACAGAAGCGACAGTCCAACAGTTGGGTTTAAGGAAAACCAGGACCAAAATTGAAATCTCTGGCGTGGGTGGAGAAAAATGTATCTCTAAGGCTATGGTGACGATAAAGTTTCAGTCACGAATCAACCCACACATAAATATAAATGTAAATGCATATGTGCTGAACAGCATTACCTCGCTACTTCCATCGTGTAAGTTAGAAGCCATAGAATGGCAAGAGCTGAGCGAGCTGGTATTAGCTGATCCAGAGTATGATACTCCGAATCAGATCCATGTTTTATTGGGCGCTGAAGTATATAGCCAGATATTAGAAAGTGGTCTGAAGAAGAGTCCTAGTGGTGCTCTTGTGGCACAAGCCACAAGTCTCGGCTGGATCTTATCTGGAGTGGTAAGTTCGAAATCGAAGCCCTCTTCTCACGTCGTGATGCACAGCTACTCAAATGATGATGAAATGCTGAAACGATTTTGGGAAATAGAAACAGATGTTCCAATGTCACCGGAAAAGATGTTTACAGAAGAGGAGAAACAGTGTGAGCAACTCTTTGCCGAGACAACACGAAGGGACGAAGAAGGTCGATATGTAGTTCGTCTTCCATTCAAGAGCGGCCCACCGGAAGTAAGTGGATCTAGAGAAATTGCCGAAAAAAGAGTAAAATCACTGGAACGAAGATTGAGCAAGGATGAGAATCTAAAATTAAAATATCGAGAAGTGATCGATGAATATGTAGAGCTGGGCCACCTAGAAGAAGTACCAACAGGAGAGATTGGTAACCCAAAGGCTATCTACTTACCTCATCACGCTGTGATTCGAGATGACAAAGAAACCACAAAGGTAAGAGCAGTCTTCGACGCTTCTTGCAAAGGAACCAACAATACATCATTAAATGATGGTTTATTAGTCGGTCCAACTTTGCAAGGTGATCTGAAACATCTTGTCATGTGCTGGCGAACATCACCTATTTGTTTAACGGCTGACATTGTTAAAATGTATCGCCAGGTAAAGGTACATCAAACTGACGTAGAATTTCAGAGGATACTGTGGTGAAACAACACTAATGAAGACATGAAACATTATAGGATGCTCAGAGTGACTTTCGGTGTAGCTTCTGCTCCCTATCTAGCAGTAAAAGCTTTACAACAGCTAGCCATAGATGAAGGCCAGAAATATCCTATGGCAACAAAGGCTGTTCTAAACCAATTTTACATGGATGATTTGCTAGCTGGATGTCAAAGTGTACAAGAAGGGATAACTCTATACCAGGAAATGAATGAGCTACTAGCCAAAGGCGGATTCAGTCTTCAGAAGTGGACGAGTAACAGCGAAGAACTTCTGCAAAAAATGAAGGATAGAGAAAAAGGATTAGATGAGAATAAACATAATATCAAGGAAGGTTTAAAAATAAAATCAGATGAAGTTGTAAAGATTGTAGGACTTACCTGGAACCGCAGCGATGACTCATTCCGCTATAAGGTCGAAATGCCAGAAGTTGTAGAACCTGCAACAAAAAGAACTATAATTTCAAACATTTGTCGATTCTACGACCCTTTAGGATGGGTAGGACCAAGCATAATTGTAGCGAAAATGTTTATACAGAAGTTGTGGTTAACGGGACTCGGCTGGGACGAAACTGTTCCTAAAAATATTCTACAAGAATGGCTGATATACCAGGAAGAGCTTAAATTATTAAGCAATGTGACCATACCTCGTTGGATTAGGATGAAAACTGGAGAACATACGGAAATTCACGGATTCAGCGATGCTTCAAAGGATGCCTTTGCCGCAGTGGTGTATGCACGAGTCGTTGACACCAAGGGACAGATTCACGTGTCGTTAATAGCGGCGAAGACAAAGGTAGCTCCGATCAAACAGGTCTCGATACCTCGACTAGAGCTTTGCGGTGCTGTTCTGCTAACGCGACTTATGATAGAAATAGCGGCAGTATTGAACATCGATAAAGGTCATCTGCACGCATGGACTGATTCCACCGTGGTCTTAGCTTGGTTGAATAGTCATCCCAATCGCTGGAAGGTCTTTGTGGCAAATCGCGTGTCGGAGATTATCACGAACCTAGATTCACACCATTGGTCGCACGTGTCTACCAAGTGTAATCCAGCAGATGCGGCGTCGCGAGGTCAAAATCCGTCGGATTTAGTGAAGAATAAGATGTGGTTTGAAGGTCCAGATTTTCTGAAGAATGAAAAGATTGAATATAAAAAACTGAAATGTGTTGATACTAACATTGAGGAGGTAAAGGCAAAGGTGCACGGAGCTACTGTAGATGATGCTTTGTGGGAGAGGTTTTCTTCGCTAACGAGGATGATCCGGGTTATTGCGTATTGTAAGCGTTTTGTCCACAATCTGAAAATAAGGAAATCTGAAAGGCATGTCGGGTTTTTATCTACCCAGGAATTAAATAATGCATTAAATTTATGCATACGACAGTGTCAAGCAGAAAGTTTTAGCGAAGAAATAGCATTAGTGAACGAAAATCAAAACTTACCAAAACGCAGCAGTCTCAGAGCACTGACTCCTTTCCTAGACGATGAACACGTACTCCGAGTTGGCGGTCGACTGGAACATTCTCCGATGAATGCTGATCGAAAGCACCCTATATTGATACCAAAGGACTCGCGATTAGCTCTTCTTATTGTAAGGGATGCTCATAAGCAGACACTCCACGGGGGTCCCCAGCTAATGTTATGCTACTTGCAGGCCAAATATTGGATTTTGGGAGCTGGGCGACTTGTAAAGTCTTGCTTTAGAGATTGCGTAACGTGTGTTAAAAACACAGGAAATACACAGACTCAACTGATGGGACAGCTGCCATCGGCAAGAACTACTCCAGCTCGACCTTTCAAATCAAGTGGAGTGGACTATGCCGGACCTATACAGATACGGACCGCTAAAGGACGCGGTCATAAGTCGCATAAGGCATATATCTGTATATTTGTTTGTATGGTTAGCCGCGCTTTACATTTGGAAATTTGTAATGACCTTTCGACGGTAGGATTTCTCCAAGCCTTTAAAAGGTTTGTTGCTAGAAGGGGATATTGCAGAAATCTCTGGAGTGATAACGGCAAAAACTTTATTGGAGCAGCGAGTGAGCTTAAGCGATTATTCAGCACTGAAAAAGGGTCTATAACCCAGGATATTGCTGAATCATTAGCCATTAACGGATGTACGTGGCATTTTATTCCACCCCATGCCCCTAATTTTGGCGGTTTATGGGAGGCTGGAGTCAAATCGGTCAAATATCATTTGAAAAGAACTGTAGGAACGTCCACTTTGACCTTTGAAGAAATGTCCACAGTGTTGGCACAGATAGAAGCCTGTCTAAATTCTAGACCCCTATCTGTGCTGACTGGAAATGATGATGAAGAGATGACGATATTGACACCAGGACATTTCCTTGTGGGCGAAGCATTGGTAACTCCACCTGAAAGAAACTACGAGTCGTCAAACGTTAGTTCACTGCGAAGGTGGCAATATACGCAGAAAATGACGCAAGACTTCTGGCGTCAATGGTCCAGGCAATATTTAGCCAGGTTTTACAAGAGACATCGGTGGTCTGCTCAGATGCCACAACCTCGTGTCGGTGACGTAGTTGTAGTACGGGAAGACAATTTACCCGTTTGTCGATGGCTTTATGGTAGAGTGGTTGCGACTCATCCAGGGCAGGATAATCTCATTAGAGTTGTGACATTAAAAATGAAAAACGGTACTGTCAAACGACCCGTAAATAAGTTGTGCTTGCTTCCTGTCACGGAGTGATAAAGTAGAGAGCTGATTTTATTTGTAATTCAAGTATATTTATCGCAAGGTTTATTTGTATACAGTCCACTAGATTTTGATATATACTTGAATTGTTACTAATTAAATTTATTTGTTGTTTTAGAAAACTTGTTTATGTGTTTGTTTGGTTTAAGAATATGATTTTGTGTTTTTATGTTGTCTCATGGTGGGCGAGATCTGTATAGAAAGGACAAGGCTAAATTTGTCCTTGGTGGGCGATGTATGTACACGTCATAACGTTAGTTCCGAAACCTGCCGCATGGCAGGACGTTGGCGTGTGTGTGCCATTGTATTGGAAGTCGATTTAGTTCCGGCTTAAATTACTAGATGTCGCCCAGCCATCGAGAGCGGTTTTCTGAATCGCGGTGACGAGATTCTCCGCGTACATTATAAGATTTGTTGAAAATGCTAATAAATAAACATTGACTTGGTGATTGCACATCTGCGGTTTTATTTATATAGATACCCAGTGTGAAGTTAATTAACCCCCCTTCATTTCGAGGATCTGTATTATAAGGGCTTTGCTCGTTTACAATATAGATGTTGCTTTTCAATTGGTCCCATTTAAATTTTATCAAAATCTGACTAGTAGTTTTTGAGTAATGCTCAATAATGCGTATTCTGTGGACTCCTTTGACGATGTTCTCGTAAACCCGACTTCAAAAGTTACCTTATAATTTCTTTCGTTGTGCGCCAATTTTGATGATTACTTTTTTATTTGTAAGCTGATGCTTTCCATGTGGCACCATTTAAAATTGATCTAGTTTTTGAGTTATTGTCAATAATGCGTGTTTAATACGTTGAATCTGACCAAGGTTCCGAAGATAAAGCGATGAGGTCGGTTTTTTACCGACTTCCCAAAAAAGGAGGAGGTACTCAAGTCGACTATATATTTTTTTTTTATGTGTGTTACCTCATAACTTCTCTCCACGTGAGCTGATTTCGAAATTTTTTTTTAGTTTGAAAGATGTTGCTTTCTTATTGGTCCCATTTAAATATGATCAAGATCTGATCAGTAGTTCTTGAAATATCGTCAATAATGTCTATTTTTTGACGAATAATGCGTACTTTGACGATGTTCTGGTTTACCCGACTTCAAAAGTTACGTCACAACTTCTTTCGTTGTGAGCCGATTTTGATGATTCTTTTTTTATTTGAAAGCTGGTGGATCAAGGTTCCGATGATAAAGCGGTGAAGTTGGTTTTTTAAGCTTTGCTTGCGTTTAATTATTTAAGCTTTGCTTGCGTTTAATTATTTAAGCTTTGCTTGCGTTTAATTATTGTTGATTTTACTCAAAATAACGCTTAATCAATTTCGTTAATATTTATTTGGGACCACCTCTGATATATCTACCAAACAAAAAAGAATCATCAAAATCGATTCATAATTGGCGGTC
Source organism: Lomographa bimaculata (assembly GCA_948107665.1). Taxonomy (NCBI): domain Eukaryota; kingdom Metazoa; phylum Arthropoda; class Insecta; order Lepidoptera; family Geometridae; genus Lomographa; species Lomographa bimaculata. The sequence goes on along the minus strand of OX403610.1, from coordinate 12,509,675 downwards.
GAATTGAGAATCTCAACGGAAAGTTTAAATCAGTTATGAAACGCATGCATGGAGGCAAACTGCACAAGCGCTTTCTGGTGACTACAAAATATATATATATATATATATATACCTAGCTAGGTATATATATATATATTGTCAGTTTGTCAGTCAAATAGGTTAAAATTCAAATAGGTTAATATAATTCCTGTATTAGTCATTAAAAAAAATAATGAAAATATGCGCCGCTGAGTTTCTTGCCAGGTTCTTCTCGAGATGGCAGTAACTTTGCGAATCTGGCAGTAAAGTCATTAACATTCATGAGTGCCTCTTTGGGGCCCGTGTGAATAAACTGTTTTGAATTTGAATTTTTTCAAATTAACATTAATTTTCAATGTTATTTGACCTATCGATTGTAAACACACAATCTGAATACTAGATATAAGCATCAAATAGCGGTGCACGCATTTAAATTAAGCAAAACGAATCAATCTTGTATGGCAAATGGGGTTAGATTTTGCAATAAAATTCTTAAAATTGTAACAATTACTTGTAGGAAATATAAATAGCTTTGAGTATGTTGTGAATGTTGTGTGAATCTTGGATGTTTACGGCCCGACGATACAAGTCATTGAACTAAGTGTGAAATTACTGTGAATGTGGAAGTGTTTATGTGTATATTTCTTATGCGGGCGATGCAGGGTGGGTCACTTTATGGTTATATTATCTTTGGTCAATTTTGAACTACACGCTGGCGTAGATGGGTGCGCGTTCGTCTTCAAAGCAGCGGGTTCGAGGACACAAGTTTTTTCCCTACGGGAAGTTTGTGTTTCTGGTTCTGGGTATGTATGTTTAAGCTTTTTTTGCCCTGGCGACGCCGGGCGGGTCAGCTAGTAATTTATATATACGCAAAGCTTAAAAAACCGACTCCACCGCTTTATCTTTAAAACCCTTGATCAGATTAAATTAATTATTTGAATACAGTCTATTTGAGAAACTCCGCCGTTTTTTCAAGGCAGTAAAAAATAAACGCTTTCACGCTCACAGCCCCCAAGTTCGATGACTTGCATCTTGGGTGCCGAAAACATCCCCTAACGGTATAATCTGGGAGTCTTCAAATCAAGAGTGAATAGGTATCTTCTAGGCAAGCATGCTACATCTACGGCCGCATCATCTCTCTCCATCAGGATAAGAAAGTGGTCAAATGCTTGCCTATCAAGCATAAAAAAAACATTCACATCACACACAATGACACCCAGAATCAGAAACACAAATTTTCCTTGGGGAGAAAACTCGCGTTTTGTTTCCACCGCGAATCAAGGCCGATACTTCTCACCTGATAGTATAACGGTGATGGAGATGACCGATCCTCCACATATCTGTTCGTACGGGGTGGTGCTTTTCCTGTACAAGCCAGCGTGCCAGGGCACCTCCCCGCGCTTGGCCGACATGCCGCCGATGATTAGCGGAGTCCCAATCGACGTCCGCACGCCGCAATCTGTGCGCAGGGTAATTAAGGGGGAGATTTCTTATTTTTTTAATATGCTTCATTAGCCGTGGCTTGGGTCTTCGCTCGCGTCGATCAAGTATCTAATGCATCCCAAATTTCATCCAAATCCGTTTACCTGTTACAGAGTGAAGAGAACAAAAACATACTTACACACAAACTTTCGGATTTGTAATATTAGTATGATTGGCAAGCATTAGCATGCTACATCTTCAACCGCATCGTCACTTTTCATCAGATGAGATAGCGGTCAAATTCTTGCTTATCCAGAATTAAAAAAAAATTGAAAAATCTTCAATTTTTTTTCTCTATTAGGTAAAATGAAGGCGCTAGCATGAACTTATCCGCGGCAAACGACTAGAGTTTAAAATATACTTAGATAAGAGGGGGTATCTGTGGCCGACCTCAGCGTTATCTATAGTCAGCCCTCGTAAAACTTACTTATAAAGATAACAACAACTGAACTACTTTGAAATCCTCAATTCATAATTAAAACTTACTATGTTACTTATAAAGCCGCGTACTAACTAAGGAAAGAAAACAATATTGTTTGAAGCAGCACAGATGTATAATATAATTTAAAAGCAAGCAAAGCTTTAAAAAAAACCGACTTCACCGCTTCCGCATTTTCTCGAACACCGCCAATTAAATTAAGATAAAATTTATATGGGACCATCTCTGAAATATGATCTATCAAACAAAAAAAAGAATCATCAAAATCGATTCGTAAATGGCGGAATGATCGCATAAGATAGTGCATACAATAAGCCTTCACCGCTTTATCTTCGGAACTTTGATCAGATTAGATGTACTAAACACGCATTATTGACGACATTTCAAGAACTACTGATCTAATCATGATCAAATTTAAATGGGACCAATCGGAAAGCAACATATTTCAAACAAAAAAAATAATTTAAAATCGTTTCACGTGGAACGAAGTTATGAGGTAACACACATAAAAAAAAACATACAGTCGACTTGAGAACCTCCTCCTTTTTTGTGAAGTCGGTAGAAAAATAAAAAGACAGTCGAATTGAGATCCTCCTCCTTTTTTGAAGTTGGTTGAAAATGCCTATTACACTATCCTTACAAATGTAGGTATACCTACTCTACCTACTCGTTAGAGGAATATCAATATCATTATCTATACTACTACTATATACATATACTAGCTGACCCGCCCGGCGTCGCCCGGGTAAACAAAAGCTTATACATAAACGCTTTCACACTCACAGCCCCACTCTAAAAGTACTATAAGTTGTGTCGTGGGGCCGTTAACAATTAACACCACACACACAACATTCACGTCATACCCAGAACCAGAAACATAAACTTCCCGTGTTTCCCACCGAGATTCGAATCCGCTGCTTTGAAGATGAACGCGCTCTCATCTACCCAGTGGGTAGTTCAAAGTTCAAAGATTCCCCACCCTGCGTCGCCCGATTAAAAAATCTACACATAAACACTTCCACGTTCACAGCCCCACACAAAGTTCAGTGACTTGTAGCGTGGGGCCGTAAACATCCAAGATTCACAACTTATTAAAAACAAAAATTTCCCGTAGGGAGAAAACTTCTGTTACCACCGCGAATCGATCCCGCTGCTTTGAATGCAAACGCGCACCCATTTACGCCAGCGAGCAGTTCAAAGTTCAGGAACGACCCGCCCGGCGTCGGCCGGGTAGTAAATATTAAAAAACATACCCATAAACGCTTTCACATTCACAACCCCACACTAAGTTCAATGACTTGTGTCGTGGGGCTGTAAACATCCAAGATTCACACAACATTCACAACATACTCAAAACCAGGAACACAAATTTCCCGTGGAGAGAAATCTTCTAGGTAAATTACCACCGGGAATCGAACCCGCTGCTTTGAAGGCGAACGCGCACCCATCTACGCCAGCGAGCAGTTCAAAGTTCAGGAACGACCCGCCCGGCGCCGGCCGGGTAGTAAATATTAAAAAACATACCCATAAACGCTTTCACATTCACAACCCCACACTAAGTTCAATGACTTGTATCGTGGGGCTGTAAACATCCAAGATTCACACAACATCGACAACATACTCAAAACCAGAAACACAAATTCCCGTAGAAAAACACCTGTGTTCCCATCGGGAATCAAACCCGGTGCTTTAAAGGCAAACGCCCACCTATCTACTCCAGCGGGCAGTTCAAAGTTCAATGATAAGTTATAACCGACTAAACAAAAAAAAACAGTCGAATTTATATCCTCCTTCTTATGTAAGTCGGTTTAAAACATAGAAGTATGCCGGATTACGCAGTAACTGTTACATTCTGTGATCCACCGTTTTCACCCTCAAATAAACTTAACGATTTCTCCTAGGTCCAAATTATATGCAGTGAAGAGCAAATTGCATCTACGTGAACTACGTAAGCCGATGAAATAGGTTTTTTTGATAAGGATTAATATTAAATACTTAAAAAAAGGCAACGAAATAGAAGCCGCTATTTTTATGTGCAGGAATACGTAGTACGTGTCGATAAATTTCTGACCCGTCCCGTTCACGGGAGGACTCCCGTGAAACTAATTTCACGATTTCTCATAGACTATTTATCCAAATCATATGCAGTAAAAAGCAAAATGTATCTACATGAACTACGTAAGACGATGAAATAGTTTATTTTGATAAGGATTAATACTGAATGTCTCAAAAAGCCAACTAAACATAGGCCGCTTTTTTTTCAGTTTTTTAACAAAGAAAAGTATTTTTTCTGAGCTATATATACATGTTAGATATATGCTGTCGCGGACTTTTTTGTAAAACTCATGAAGGCCAACATTTTTGCCATACATTGTATTCAGCTATGTCTAACTGTTTAGTCAGCGTACGCCGATAAAGCGGAAAGTTAGCAAATTTTTTTCCGACTCGTCTTACGAATATTATTATTTCGAACTGATAACTAACTTCTATCCCAACAAAACATAGCCTATGACACTCACTGATAGTGTAGCTATCTATTAGTGAAAGAATTTTTGGAATCGGATCAGTAGTTTCAGAGATTACCTTTTACATACAAACAAACAAACAAACAAACAAACAAACTTTACCTCTGTATAATATTAGTATAGACAACATATCTATACTATTATACTATTTAATATTTAATAATATTATAAAGAGGTAAAGTTTGTTTGTTTGTTTGTATGTAAAAGGTAATCTCTGAAACTACTGATCCGATTCTGGAAATTCTTTCACTAATAGATAGCTACACTATCACTGAGTGTCATAGGCTATGTTTTGTTGGGATAAAAGTTAGTTATCAGATCGAAATAATAATATTCGTAAGACAAGTCGGAGAAAATTTTGCTAACTTTCCGCTTTATCGGCGTACGCTGACTAAACAGTTAGACATAGGTGAATACAATGTATGGCAAAATTTTTTTTACAAAAAAGTCCGCGACAGCATATGTCGAACATGTATATATAGGTCAGAAAAAATACTTTTCTTTGTTAAAAATCTGAACAAATAGCGGCGTCTGTTTTGTTGGCTTTTTTAAGGCACTAAATATTAATCATTATCGAAATAAACTATTTCATCGTCTTACGTAGTTCATGTAGATTTTTTTTTTTTTTATTATTTGTGACAGGCTAGTGTTGTACAATTGGCTCTTTATTGCATATAATTTGGACCTACATTTTAGGAGAAATCGTGATATATATTTGAGGGTAAAGTCAGTTATAACTTATCATTGAACTGCCCGCTGGCGTAGTTAGGTGGGCGTTTGCCTTTAAAGCACCGGGTTTGACTCCCAGGAACACAGGTGTTTTCTCCACGGGACATATTTTGTGTTTCTGGTTTTGAGTATGTTGTGTGAATCTTGGATGTTTACGGCCCCACGATACAAGTCATTGAACTTAGTGTGGGGCTGTGAATGTGAAAGCTTTTATGGGTATGTTTTTTTAATATTTTCCACCCGGCCAACGCGGGTCGTTTTTGAACTTTGAACTGCTCGCTGACGTAGATGGGTGCGCGTTCGCCTTCAATGAGCGGGTTCGATTCCCGGTGCAGGGTGGGTCACTTTATGGTTATATAATATCTTTGGTCACTTTTGAACTTTGAACTACACGCTGGCGTAGATGGGTGCGCGTTCGTCTTCAAAGCAGCTGGTTCGAGAACACAAGCTTTTTCCCTACGGGAAGTTTGTGTTTCTGGTTCTGGGTATGATGTGAATGTTGTATTAATGTTTACGGCCCCACGACACATTTCATTACTTTTTGTGTGGGGATGTGAGAGTGAAAGCGTTTATGTTTAAGCTTTTGTTTACCCGGGCGACGTCGGGCGGGCAAGCTAGTAATATAAATACTTATTGTGTATCATTACAAGTTATAAGTGCGTACAGTCTTGTAGTTCTTATCTAAATGTGTAAAAAGCAATTGACATTTGTTAGTCTCACAAAAACTCAAGAACGGTTCGAACGATTTGGCTGATTCTTGTTTGTAATTATCAGGGCAAGGTTTGTATGTAAGTTTTTTTTTATAATCCACCAGAAATTGCACCCGCGCAAAGCCGGGGCGGATCGCTTGTGAGAAATAAACTTCTTTGAATTTTGACGAACGGTGTCTAGTTCCATTAAATAGGTATTTAACAATCCCCTTTAAGTTTCTTTTACTATTTTTTGTTTTGAATGACCGTTTAGGATCTAAAGCGATTTAAAGTTGGTTAGCAACCATTGTCACTTAAATGTCTAATACTTATAATAAAGCTGTGAAAAAGTTCTTATATAATCGCATAATATATTATGCGATTATATAGGTTAGAACTTTTTCACGAATAAATATTAACGAAAAAGTGTAAAATAAACAAAAAGCACGTTTTCTTATTTCGCAGTCGGGCTATTTGAAATTTGAGTACTTATATTGACTTGTTATGCAATGATATTTTGTGTTATAGAAATACATTTCAGAGAGTGTGCTATGGAATTACACGATCTAATTCCTAAACCACCAGACAGACTGCATTGCGACACCGATATAATGGTGGATATTCCTCAAATACTTACGAAGCGTTTTGCTTCCACATTCATTACGCGCATTGCAAAGGAGTGGAACTCTTTGCCTGTATTCCCAGATAAGAACAATCACGTAGTCTTCAAGTCGAGAGTGAATAGGTATTTTCTTAGCAAACGTCCACCATTTTTTTTTTATTCAAGATTGGCAAACGTTTGACCGCCATCTCACCTGATGGTAAGTGACGATGCGGTCGACGATGTAGCACGTTTGCCCAGATCATCGAACGCATCGTCACTTAACATCAGGTGAGATGGTGGTCAAGTGTCTGCTATCACATATTTAAAATAGTCGATCAAATCCTATCTTAGCTTTACCTAGGTTAATATAATAATATATAATTCCTGTATTAGTCATTTAAAAGTGTTTAAAAATGTAAGAAAAATATGCGCCGCCGAGTTTCTTGCCAGGTTCTTCTCTCTCTACGTCGTAATCTCAAATCGCAATGTGTCCCGTGCATACTTTATACAGACTAGTAACAGTATCTCCAAAACGGCTGAATCGATTTTGATTTTTTTATTTTATTGAAAGGTGACTTGTTCGCATTCCCGAACAAGTCACCGTCACCCAAGTTCTTAGCTTTGAGTATGTTTGGTGAAAATCGATGCAGCCGTATTGTATATAGAGCGTCGAGCGTAATTTACATAATTAAACGCAAGCAAAGTTTAAAAAAACCGACTTCACCGCTTTATCATCGGAATAAAGATTCAACGTCTCAAACACGAATTATTGACAATAACTCAAAAACTAGTGATCAGATCTTGACCAAATTTAAGTTGGACCATATGGAAAGCACCAGCTTTCAAATAAAAAATAATAATCAAAATCGGCGCACAAAGGAAGAAGTTATGAGGTAACTTTTAAAGTCGGTTAAAAACGAGAACATCGTCAATGTAGTCCACAGAATACGCATTATTAAGGATAACTCAAAAACTACTAGTCAGACCTTGATCAAATTTAGATGGGACAAATTGGAAAGCAACATCTATGAAACAAAAAAAAAATCAAAATCGGTTTACCTGGAACGAAGTTATAAGGTAACACACATAAAATACAGTCGACTTGAGTACCTCCTCCTTTTTTGTGAAGTCGGTAAAAATGTAGATTTTCCCACTTGTTAGGAAGAAAGGTTATTAGGTACGTACCAAAAGTTCTGTTTTCTTGAATAACCCGAGTAAACGAAACATCGAGGGCATTTTCAGATCTGAAAATAATATATAGATAATTAAACGCAAGCAAAGCTTAAAAAAACTGACTTCATCGCTAAAATTTAGTTTTTTGTTGATTTTCTCAAAAAGCACAAATTATAAGTACCTACGGTATGATAATTCCCCAGATTAATAACAAAAGTTCTTTCATTTTTCTATTTTCACAATGTTTCACAAAAGTTCTTTCATTACCGCTATTAAAGTATGCAACAATTTGACGACCCAGTTGGCGCAGTGGACAGGTGTCTGCCCTCTGCGCCGTGGGTCCTGGGTTCGATTCCCGGCAGGAGCACAAATTCCTTTCCAAGGGATATTTGTGCTTCTGTTTCTGGGTGTAATGTGTGTGTGATGTGAATGTTTCCGGCACCCACGATACTAGTCTTTGAACTTAGTGTGGGGCTGTGAGTGTGAATGCATTTGTTTGTTTGTTTGTTTGTTTGATAGAGCTACAAATATTGAAAGGTAATATTTTCAGACATTAGTTAAAAATGTGGTTAATTTCAAAAGCGTACTACAATTTAAATGAATACTTTGACAATGATATAATTGTGCTATCCTATTAATTGATTGTAATATTGATTAAGATGTGTCTAATGTACCTATATCCATTAACTATTGTGTATATACTTGATATTAATGTTATATTTTTAGCAAAACATTAATATTGTATGTTCGAAACGAATAGACTGTTGGAACGATGACAATATTTTAAGATCTCTGTATCTATATATATATATATATATATATATATATATATATATATATATACCTACACAGTTATAGAAATGTATTTAATCGCAATAAATTGAATTCTTATTCTCATTCCTCAAAAAAACTGAATCGGTTCACGTGGAAAGAAGTTTAGAGGTAAAAAAAAAATACAGTCGAATTTAGTACCTCCTTCTTTTTTGTGAAGTCGGTAGAAAAAACAAAATATAATATGTAATAATTGTTTATATTGATATTTAATTTTCACAATTTAGATGGGTGCGCGTTTGGGTGTCGGGTTCGATTCGATTATTTAGCCTCCTTTTTTGAAGTCGGTTAATAAATGAACGTTTCACTTCCACGTTTATCATCCGTACTGCGAAGAAGTGGAACTCATTACCCGCGTCTTTGTTCCCCGAACGGTACCAATATAATATTACTAGTAATCACCATCACTACTGGCTGGTGGTAAGTGCTAAGTGCTGGATAACACACTTCTTGGTCTTCAGCCTATAATGATAGAACACCACAGTTTTGGTTGTGATGTTAAATTATAACTGTACTTACAATAATTTTGGTATGCGGGACGAATATGCACAAATATTATCGTGCGGGACGAATAAATACTTTTTAAAGGCGTGGGCCAAAAATTCGGGACGAATGTGGCATAAATCATCTGGTGACTTCAAGTCTAGAGTGAATAGGTAGGTACCTTCTAGGCAAGCATGTTCCATCTTGGGCCGCCTCGTCACTTTCCATCAGGTGAGATTGCGTTCAAATGCTTGCCTACCAAGGATAAAAAAACGTGTTCACACTCACATCCTCACACTAAGTTCAATGATATGTGTCGTGGGTGCTGGAAACATTCACAACACACACAATCACAACTAGAAGCAGAAACACAAATTTTTATTGTGCAGAAAACTTGTATTCCCGGGAATCGAACCCGATACCCTGTTTAGAAGGCGAACGCGCACCCAACTACGCCAACGGGCATGCGGGCAGTTCAAATTGTGAAAATTAAACATTAACATAAACGCTATCACACTCACAGCCCACACTTAGTTCGAAGATTAGGTATGGTGCTTTGAGTATAATTGTAAGTTGCTGCCTCTTTTGGCTTTGGGCCACAGCTTTACATATTCTCTAAAAACTTGAAGCTAGATGCCTCTGACATATTGACATATTGACATATTGACGGACATATTGCTGAATGAACCAAGTCAACTTAGAGATCTTGATTCGCTAGATCAAAAAACAAACTACTGGACCGATTTTGATGCTATTTCTATGGGAGCAATATGAAAGTATCACTTTCAAATAAAAAATCCAACACGGTTTTTATATCACGGCGTTATCAAAATCAAAATCAAAATCTGTTTTCCAAAAAGTACAATCCAGGAGTCTACAGGTCACGAGAGAACCGGCATTTTTAAGGCAAACGTGCATCATCGTCGACCGCATCTTCACTTTTCATCTTTGAGATCTTTCTTGAGATAGTGGTCAAACGTTTGCCTATCAAAAATAAAAAATATATACATTGAATAGTTTTCAACCTCTGCTTTTTTTCAAGATCGGTTAAGTAACTAACGAAATATAAAATTTACTAGCTGACCCGCCCGGCGTCGCCCGGGTAAACGAAAGCCTACACATAATCGCTTTCACATTCACAGCCCCGCACTAAAAGGACTATAACTTGTGTCGTGGACCGTAAACATTAACGCCACACAAAACATTCACTTCATACCCAAAACCAGAAACACAAACTTCCCGTGGGGGAGTAACTGTTACTCATTCTGTGACGCACCAATTTTTACCCTAAAATAAATATGACGATTTCTCCTATAAACTGTAGGTCCAAATTGTATGCAGTGAAGGGCAAATGGTATCAAGGCAATTGTACGTAAGACGATGAAATAGTTTATTTTGATAAGGATTCATATTTAATGCCTTAAAAAAGCCAACAAAATAGAAGCCACTATTTCTTTAGATTTTTAAGAAAGAAAAGTATTTTTCTGACCTATATATACATTTTAGATATATGTTGTCGAGAACTTTTTTGTAGAACTCATGAAGGCCAACATTTTTGCCATACATTGTTTTGGCCTATGTCTAACTGTTTAGTCAGCGTACGCCGATACAGCGGCCAGCTAGCAAAATTTTCTCCGACTTGTCTTACGAATGTTATTATTTAGAACCGATAACTAACTTTTATCTCAACAAAACATAACCTATGACACTCAGTGATAATGTAGCTATGTATCAGTGAAAGATTTTTTATAATCGGATCAGTAGTTTCAGAGATTACCTTTTACATACAAACAAACAAACTTTACCTCTTTATAATATTATTATATACTAGCTGACCCGCCCGGCGTTGCCCGGGTAAACAAAAGCTTACATATAAACGCTTTCTCACTCACAGCCCCACTGTAAAAGTACTATAAGTTGTGTCGTGGGGCCGTAAACAATTAACACCACACACACAACATTCACGTCATACCCAGAACCAGAAACTGTTGTGTTCCCACCGAGATTCGAACCCGCTGCTTTAAAGACGAACGCGCACTCATCTACGCCAGTGGGTAGTTCAAAGTTCAAAGATTCCCCACCCTGCGTCGCCCGGTTAAAAAATCTACACATAAACACTTCCACATTCACAGCCACACACTAAGTTCAGTGACTTGTAGCGTGGGGCCGTAAACATCCAAGATTCACAACATATTAAAAACCAGGAACACAAATTTCCCGTAGGGAGAAAACTTCTGTTACCACCGCGAATCGATCCCGCTGCTTAGAAGGCAAACGCGCACCCATTTACGCGAGTAGATAGTTCAAAATATGACCCGCCCGGCGTCGCCCGGTTAAAAAATAATAATACAAATAAACACACTTCCACATTCACAGCCCAACACTAAGTTCAATGACTTGTATCGGGGGGCCGTAAACATCCAAGATTCACAAAGTATTCACAACATACTCAAAACCAGGAACACAAATTTATCGTGGAGATAAATTTTCTAGGTAAATTATCACCGGTAATCGAACCCGCTGCTTTGAAGGCGAACGCGCACCCATCTACGCCAGCGAGCAATTCAAAGTTCAGGAACGACCCGCCCGGCGGGGCGTCGGCCGGGTAGTATATATTAAAAAACATACCCATAAACGCTTTCACATTCACAACCCCACAATAAGTTCAATGACTTGTATCAAAGGGCTGTAAACATCCAAGATTCACACAACATTCACAACATACTCAAAACCAGAAACACAAATTCCCGTGGGAAAACACCTGTGTTCCCACCGGGCATCAAACCCGGTGCTTTAAAGGCAAACGCCCACCTAACTACGCTAGCGGGCAGTTCAAACTTCAATGATAAGACTAAACAAAAAAAAACAGTCGAATTTATATCCCCCTTCTTATGTTAGTCGGTTCAAAACATAGACATATCCACCGTTTTCACCCTCAAATAAACTTAACGATTTCTCCTAGACTATGGGTTCAAATTATGTGCAGTAAAAAGCAAATTGCATCTACCTGAACTAAGTAAGCCAACGAAATAGAAGCCGCTATTTTTTAGTGCAGGAATTCGTAGTACGTTTCTGTACATTTCTGACCCGTCCCGTTCACGGGCGGGCTCCCGTGAAATTAATTTCACGATTTCTCATAGACTATTTATCCAAATCATATGCAGTAAAAAGCAAAATGTATCTACATGAACTACGTAAGACGATGAAATAGTTTATTTTGATAAGGATTAATACTGAATGTCTCAAAAAGCCAACTAAACAGAGGCCGCTTTTTATTCAGATTTTTAACAAAGAAAAGTATATTTTCTGAGCTATACATACATGTTAGATATATGCTGTCGCGGACTTTTTTGTAAAACTCATGAAGGCCAACATTTTTGCCATACATTGTATTCAACTATGTCTTACCGTTTAGTCAGCGTACGCCGATAAAGCGGAGAGTTAGCAAATTTTTCTCCGACTTGTCTTACGAATATTATTATTTCGAACTGATAACTAACTTCTATCCCGACAAAACATAGCCTATGACACTCAGTGATAGTGTAGCTATCTATTGGTGAAAGAATTTTCAGAATCGGATCAGTAGTTTCAGAGATTACCTTTTACATACAAACAAACAAACAAACAAACAAACAAACAAACTTTACCTCTTTATAATATTAGTATAGATAGTACAGATTAGTATAGATTATACTAATAGAAGACAATGGCTAAACACACTTAGTTTGCGAAGCCAAATTTAAATAAAAAAAAAACATTATACCTGCCAGGAGTGTCATCCAGGGTAGCGAACGTAGCCAAGGTAGACACTGCAACAACGTAAGCAAAGCTTCGACTTCACCGTTCTATCTTCGGAACCCTTGATCAGATTAAATACGCATTATTGAGGATAACTCAAAAAATACTAGTCAGATCTTGATTAAATTTAAATGGGACTACATGAGAAGCATCAGCTTTCAAATTAAAGAAATAATCATCAAAATCGGTTCACCTAGATAAAAGTTCTGAGGAGAACGTTACCGCTGCAACGACTGAACAAACGATCAAGAGGAAACAAACATACAATAGAATAGAATATGATTTATTGTATAACTGTGTACATTTTTATAAATACGTCACAACAGTTTATCCCTTTCGGACATACAATAATATTTCCAATACAGAAGAGATTTTTTTTGGAATTAATCCTACTAATATTATAAATCCGAAAGTTTGTGTGTAAGTGTGGAAGTATGTTTGTTCCCTCTTCACGTTTTAACGGCTGAACGGATTTGGATGAAATTTGGAATGTACATAGCTTATACTTAGGATTAACACATAGGCTACTTTTTAATTTGATAATAGCGGGCGAAGCCGCGGGGCACGGCTAGTATTAAATAAACAATTGTAATTTCCATCACATTAGATACAAGTCATAACGAAGGTAACGCTTAAAATAATATTTTTTACATTCATAGTGTTACATTACAGCCGAGTGTACACATATCAATTTGTATGAAAGTACTCTTCTAAATTGCAATGTACATTGCTTATTGGCCAATTTTTTTAAACTGGTTTTAATTTATTTGTCATTTAGGATTCTGATGTGTGGAGGTAAAGTATTGTAGATTAGTATGGCACTTACAAATAATAGAGTTATTTATTTGGGGAATACATATGGTGTGCTTATGTTTGTTGCGTTGTTTATCAACACGACTTGATTGGGTAGAAAAGAAATATTCGCTATTATTCTTGACAAATATGCAAATTTCCAGTACAAAGATACCACGTGGAGTGAGAAATTTCTTGCGTTTGAAAATATTTCGCAGGGAATCAGTACTATCTAAATGAAAAATACATCAGAGACAACGTTTTTGTAAAATAAATGAGGACTGAATGTTAACTGAATTGCCCCAGAATACAATATCATAACTTAATTGAGGGTAAACGTTACCGTAGTAAACATTTGTTTCAATGTTCTTAGATGCTATATTACTCAAAACTGACAAACTATAGCAGTATTTTGCAATTTTGTTATTTGTGTTACTGACATGACTTTTCCAGTTAAGATGGGAATCTATAGTTACTCCTAAAAAGTTTATTTCATGTGCTGTATGGATTTTATTACCTTTACTTTATATATTAATTGCAAGATGTGGCATTTTATAGTTTTAAAGTTGGATCAACTTTGTTTTGTCTATATTAACATGCAGATTTATATTTTTTAGACAATTTGTTACGTTCTCCAGTGTATAGCTAATTTCACTTTTGAAATTTCCGTTTCCGACTTACGGAATGAATATTATGGCGTCATCCGCAAACATTACGCAATTATGTTTGGTGACGAGGAGAAGCTCGTTTTCGTAAATGAGAAATGGAGGGGCCCAAGAATACTTCCTTGAGGTAACCCTCGGTCGACATTTTTGAATTCTGAATGTATATTTCTGATTATCATCATGCTTTCTGATTTATAATATAAGTGTGATATATATATATATATATATATATATATATATATATATAGATTATCGAATTGGTTCCATAGGTATAACATCAAAAACTGTTCAGTACTTTAGTTTTGAAATCAAAATAACTGGAATAAGTATAAGTTCCCCATTGAAGGAGTCCCCGGCGGCCTATTGTATTAATCTTAACCGACTATTTACCAATAACATTGGAATCGAATCTAAAATATTATAAGCAAGTACACACACTCACACATAAATACACACACACACACACACTCACACACTCTCATACTTAATTGTTAACCAGTGGCTAATATATTACAACTATTTAATTGTACATTGGAGATTATGCAGACACCTACAACCCAAGATTTACTCGTAGTATAGGTTCTGCGTGTAATACAACTGTAAATAACATGTCATCACAAGCCAATTAATTTATCTTCGTGATCAGTCGTGTCATGTATTGTGTGTGCTTGTAACTGTGTGATTATGTAAATAAAATATTATTATTAAGACCAAAGCACACTTACCAAACATAGCAGTGCGCCACACATTTGGAAACATTGCTGTCGGTTATAATTTTCTTGCAGCGACGTAACTGTAACACATAGTTTTATTTAGAAAGAAGCCAGATTAGATTAGAATACAATAATGTAGTGACTCTGTGAGCTGAAGACCTCGCGTATTTTTCGAAATGGCTGAAATATGTTTTTGAAGTGAGAACTTCTTTAGGCACGTTGAGCACTTTTTGGGTGAACAAAAATCATGGAACTCGCGTCATCGTCACCGAACTGCCAATATTTGTTGAGCTATACGCGCGAAACATATTGCTCACGATCGGGGATCAACTTATAATGGTTATATATGTATACTGTGTATATATTATATTATATTTGATCGAGCGAAGCGAGATCTGTAAGTTAGTTTGGATCGTTCAGCACTTTGTCCGTCCGTCTGTCTGTCAGAGGCATCTAGCGTCTAAACCATATAAGCGAATGACATCAAAGTTTTATTAAATGTGTAAAACTACGGCCCAAAGCCAGAAATTTCATTTAAAATTATATACCGCCATGGGTAAGTAGTGCACAATACTGCATGAGGTGGTTTGGAATCGATAACTGAGCAAATTAAAAAAAAATTAAAATTTTTTTTTCAATTTTTAATCTTCTGTCCTGCAGGCAGTTCACTAGTAATTGTCAAGTAAAGTATGGCCCTCCGTAGACAGCCGCTACAACAATAGCTTCCAGAGTAGGTAAGTGCTACGAGTGCTACGGGATCATTGAACTAACATGTGACGGTTTTATATAAAAAATCTATGTTGGAAAATATCGATTTGATAAACCACCAAAGTCACTGTTTCTAGACCTATTTTGTCCCGGGTTCTATCTAAAAAACGACTTCACGCTGAACGCTGAAACTTACGTACAATATCCGTTATTCGCTTGTGTGGTTTAGATGCCAAAAGCCTCTGACAGACGGAAAAACAGACGGATGGACGGACGTACAAAATGTTGAACCATCAAGTCTCAGATTATAGTCTTAAATTATTTTGCCCACAAGATTACGTGTATGGGTGCCCCCTTAACGTTTTTATTTGTATCATTCCTAGTACCAGCTTTGAGTATTTCAAAGGTAACACACTTAAAAAAAATACAGTCGAATCGAGAACCTTTTTCTCAGCTCGACAAATCCTTTTTTTACCGACTTCCCAATAAAGGAGGAGTTACTCAAGTCAACTGTATTTTTCTTTCTTTTTTATGTGTGTTACCTCATAACTTCTTTCCACGTGAACCGATTTTTTTTTTAAGATCGATTTTTTTTTTTTACTATCATAGGTCACGATATTGTGTTCCCTATTTTTGTTACAATCTAGCTAAGATTAGGCTAGTAAGTAACTTAAATTTAACTTATTCTGCTAGATTTCAAATATCTAAGAATGTGTCCGTTAACACTTTTCTCATTGATGTTGCTTTCCAATTGGTCCCATTTAAATTTGATCAAGATCTGATCAGTAGTTCTTGAAATATCGTCAATAATGCGTATTCTGTGGACTACACTGACGATGTTCTCATAACTTCTGTACCTCATAACTTCTTTCGTTGTGATCCGATTTCGATAATTATTTTTTATTTGAAAGCTGGTGATTTCCATTTGGTCTCATTCAAATTTGATCAAGATCTAATCGCAAATGTTTGAGTTATCGTCAAAAATGCGTGTTGAATACATTAAATCTGATCAAGGTTCTGAAGATAAAACGATGAAGTCGGTTTTTTTTAAGCATTGCTTGCGTTTAATCTATATGTATAAAAAACTATGCCACTTTTCGTTGTTATTTTATAACTCAAGAACGGGCTCACCTATCCAAACCAAATATTTAGGCTTTGTTCGGACTATTTAGTTTTAGTATCCCAAACATGCATAGATAATATTTTAACTAATACTAAACGCTACAAAACAGAGATCCTTGACTTGGGTATATCTGACCACACAGCTCAATTAATAAAGATTCAAACAAATCTTAGCTATAGTGAAAAGTACTGGTTTACAGAAAAAAGGTATATTATATTATATCTTGCATTAGTTTTTCTGAGGTTTATATCCAAACAGATGCCAACAAAGCGCACGCTAAATTTATTGAACTATTTACACTGATTTTTGAGTTGTGTATACCAGTTCAAAGAGTGAAACAAACTCACAAAAACAAGCCAAATTGGAAAACAAGGGGTATTGTAACTTCAAAGAAAAAAATGTAATTTTACATTAAAACTATTACTCAAAATTCTCAAGAAAATTCTGCTACATACAAAAAATACATCATCATCATCTAAATCATTGAAAAAAATAATACGACATAGTAAAAAAGTAGCAACATAAGGTATATAAATAAAAGCATTAATAAGCCTAAAGCTACTTGGAGCGTAATCAAACAGTAAATAAGATTCACACAACCATAAAGCATTTTAAAATAATCAATATAGAAGTTACTGATCAATTACAAATCTCGGAAATAATGAACCATCACTTTATTAACTTGAATATATTTAGATCATGCAATGTTACTTCAAATAATAATAATATATTTACATAATCAAATAGTAAATCAATATTTTTAGCCCCCGTAGGCAGATATGAATTTAAAAATATTGTAAAGAAATTAATGAATAAGAAATCTACAGGTTACGATAACATATCAATACAATTAATAAAAAGCAGTATCGATTATATTTTGGACCCGCTAGTATATATAATAAACTTATCTATTTCCACCAGCTGCTTTCCTGATTATCTTAAACGAGCTCTGATTATGCCTATCCATAAACTCGGATCCAAAAGTGATATCTCTAATTATAGACCAATTGCGAAGCAAAAAACTCCTACCATGCTTTTCAAAAATATATGAAACAGTAATTTTAAACCGGTTAACTTCATTTCTAAATTCAAGCCATGTTCTGAGTGTAAAATCAATTTGGATTTCAAAAAGGCAAGAACACTACATTAGCTATATTTAAAATGATGAAACAAGTGACAGATGACATAAATTTAAAGAAACCCGGAGTGGCATTGCTATTGGATTTATCAAAAGCCTTCGACTGTGTTGAACATCAGACTTTATTAAATAAACTGGACTATGTAGGAATAAGAGGGCAGGCATTAAAACTATTAGAATCATACCTAAAAAATAGAACTCAAGCAACTATTCTTCAAACATACAATAGACAAACAAAAACAGTTGAAAAAGTACAATCAAAATACCAAGATGTTTCTCTCGGAGTGCCCCTTTTATTTCTAATATACGTAAACGTAAGGTATCAAAAAATCTTTGTGTAATGTTTGCAGATGATGCAACCATCTACATACCAAAAAATAACTTTAATGAAAAACAATATGAAGATGAAGTTAATCGTACTCTAGAAAAGGTTGTTGTATGGCTTAATAATATTAATTTAAGAGTTAATATTAACAAAACCAAATGATTATACTTTAAAAATTACAAGCAAAGACAACCACATTTTAATATTGAGAGCAACGGAAATAAAGTCAATCTTGTACATGACACAAATTTTTTAGGTGTTCAAATAGACAAAAATTTAAACTGGAAAGCCTACATAAAAAAAGTTAATAACAAACTTTCACAGTACTGGTTTTCCTTATCCATAATAAAAAATGCTACATCTAAAGCAATCGTGACAAATACTTATTATGGATATGTCTATCCCCAACTGTCCTACGGTATTATTTTCTGGGGGAACTCTGTTGATGTAGAGTCGACATTCCTTCTACAAAAAAAGTGTCTCCGCATAATGTTTAACCTTCAAAAAACCGATACCATCCGTCAAATATTTAAAGAACATAATTTGCTCACATTAACAAGTATTTACATTTACGAAATATGCTTATTTGTAAAAAGCAACACACATTACTTTTTCGATGTTCACTCCAGCCGTAATGATCAACTACGCTCCAAATATAAGCACAATATCTGCATACCCCAAGTGAACAATACCATGTTTTATAAAAGTTCATTTTACTCAGCGATCAAAATTTATAATAACTTACCTATAGAGCTTAAAATATTAAATAAGTACCATTTTAAAATAAACTTAAGAACCTGGCTAATTTCTAAAGCGTTTTATAATATTAAAGAATACTTTGATAAATAATAAGTTCTAGTAATATTGTATATAAGTTAGGTTAAGTTTAATAAAATGCTGTCAAGATATAAAGACTAGCCAATGTTGTAATATTATATTATGTTGTGTTTTTTGTTATGTACCTATTATTTTAAATTGCGCGTCCGAAAAGGGCAACTGTTGAAACCTAAAAATATTTGAGTAAGACCTTTATACACAGTTTTTGCCAATAAATTTTTTGTGATTTGTGATAGATGGTTTATATGAAGTTTGCACAAAATCGGTCGAGCGGTTCTTCTTTTATTAAATTTTTTCAATGCCACATCTATTAACATCAGGAGAGATAGTAATCAAACACTAGCATATTAAGCATTAAAAACGATATTTATATACAATATTTAATCGATATCATAATGTATATTTAAAAAAAACAATCGTTCTGCTTTAGTCTCACAAAAAAAACGAAAACGGCTCGACTGATTTGGCTGATTCTTTTTTTGTTGTGTGCGTCATAATAATTGTCAGGCCAAGGTTTATATGTATATTTTTTAACCCACCGGAAATTGCACCCGGGCGAAGCCGGGGCGGGTCGCTAGTTATTTATAAATAAGCCAGTTAATAATATTTGGATACTTCCTATTATATACGGTCATTTGTAAGTAGTGCACTATCCTGCAGGGAGCGATTTAGAATCGATAATTAAAGTGTTTTTTTTTTATCACGGAATCTATTTTCCGTTCCGTTGGCGCAGACAGATTAGTAGTAAATTGACAAATTAATTGTTTCTGTTTTTTAATTTATTTTTATTTTAATTCTGCTCAGTTGTCGAGTCTGAATCACCCCCTGCAGGATTGTGCACTACTTACCAAGGACTGTATTTAAGTATAGTATATGTATAAAATGTATATTATACTTACATATTAAACAACTCGAAGTTATCACAAACTCTAATTAAGTTAGTTTGCAAATTACGCACTCAATCAAACCGATTTCTTAATAACAATAAATTATTATATGAAATTACGGAGTCAGAAAACGAAACAAGTACCTAGCTATACTGAACGCAGCTCAAACACTGATTATGTACCTACGTGTATAGTTGTACTTATGATAAACGTGTCAAAGATATCACTAAAGGTTAAGGGGCAGATATACGTCAATGCGAGCACCATTTTAACCACAGCTAATGATCCCCCTTACACTTTTGCAAATAAAGGTGTATATTGCGTAAACTACAACGTGGCGGTTATGCAAGGCAAACTGGCAATCGTGGCAATCTTTGATTTTTCATGGTTATATAAAAATTTCGTGAAAACGCGCCTCGAAAAAAAAACAAGCTTAAAAAATCATTCGTATAGTAATTATATGTAATATGAAATAACTCTCACAGTGTTTTGTCATATTATTAAATGCAAGCAAAGCCTAAAAAAACCGACTTACCGATTTATCTTCAGAGCTTTGATCAGATTAGATGTACTAAACACGCATTATTGACGATATTTCAAGAACATATTATTATATTTGATCAGATCAAATTCAAATGGGACAAATTAGAAAGCAACATCTTTCAAACAAAAACAAAAAATCGGTTCATGTGAAACGAAGGCATGAGGTAGCGAAAAATAATTAAACGCAAGCAAAGCTTAAAAAAACTGACGTTACCGCTTTATTATCGGAATCTTGATCCACCAGCTTTCAAATAAAAAAAGAATCATCAAAATCGGCTCACAACGAAAGAAGTTGTGAGGTAACTTTTGAAGTCGGGTAAACCAGAACATCGTCAAAGTACGTATTATTCGTCACAAAATAGACATTATTGACGATATTTCAAGAACTACTGATCAGATCTTGATCAAATTTAAATGGGACCAATTAGAAAGCAACACTTTCAAGCTAAAAAAAAATTTCGAAATCGGCTCACGTGGAGAGGAGTTATGAGGTAATAAACATAAAAAAAAAATAAAAAAAACATTCGACTTGAGTACCTCTATGGTTACAAATACATATACAAATTGATGTTATTTGCATGAGAATCGATATCTATTATCTTCAAATTCAAATTCAAATTCAAATCTTTATTGCATTCTCTAAATGTAGATAGGTGGTAGAAATAAATGACAGTACATTAGAGACCCTGTTGGGCACAACAATTTAGAGCAGAGGAGGACGACATGCTTTATAAGTCATAATGTATCAATTTAAATCATAATAAGATGTCATAATTATGTATTGTTATGGTATTTATGTATAGTGTTGTTATAAGTGTTAGTGCTTTATAATAAATGTCAAATATTTTTTAATTTGTTAATGTAAGTTAATATTAGATTAGTAAGTTATAATATGTATTTAATTATTTCATAGTATTTAGATAGCAGTCAAAAAAAAATTTTTTTTTTTTTTAAATAAATATGCAATAATTATATTTTGTCGTTGAGGTATTCCTGAATTGTGTAATAGCTTTTATTATTTAAAAACTCCTTTATTTGTTTTAAAAATCTCTTTATCATATCATACAGATTTTGACGAATATTTTTTTTATCAGAATTCGTTATGACTGCCGAATAAAACGGTTATAAAATCACGCGATTTAGGAGAAATTCTGGTATCACCCCCTTAAAGTGTTAAACTAACCCCTTAAACTAGCTGTACCCGGCATGCGTTCCATGCCACTTTTACCTCTTTCACGTTTATGGTTGCCAAGTACTTTAATTCCATTCTAAAAACTATTTCCGGATAGTTCATACAAAAATACTAGTCGTTCCTGCCGCGTTACTTTAAATATTATTGATATTTTATTAAATTAACATATAAAATGTATTAAAAAATTATATGGTGAATAATTTACATAGTATTTATTCTGTTGAATCCTATCACTTCTCCTTATCTCAAAAACCGTTTTCAATATCTTTATTAATCTCATTCCCTTTCTCTTCGTTCTTCAAACACACTTGTCATGAGAACAATATGGGAGTCTTCAATTCACGAGTGAACAGGTATCTCTAGGCATTTTTCGAGGCTTGCTCCATTGTCGACCACATCGTCGCTTACCATCGGGTGAGATGGTGGTCAAAAGTTTGTCTATCTCGAATAAAAAAACTCCTTTTGAAAACTTAATCAAAACACAGCATCTTTTTATAGAAATTCCTTTGCAATACAAGGTGTTTTTGTTTTTGTATTTGTTCCCCGAACGTTATAATCTGGGAGTCTTCAAGTCAAGAGTGAATAGGTACTGTGAGACAAAAGGAAGGGACTTACTTGGAAGGCTCGTGGAGGGAGGCCAGGTGGCCGCGTGGTTAAATCAGTCCTTCGATGTAATGGATGTCCACTCCATTTTTGTATGAGGTCACTGGTAATTTCTCACAGTCTTGATTATATTAGAGCACACTAGCGGCCGCAGATTTTTTTTAATACTAGATAGGCAAGCATTTGACCGCTATCTCACCTGATGGAAAGTGACGATGCGGCGAAAGATGGAACATGCTTTATTCACAGTTAATTAATTATTTTTATTTAATTTGCGGAGCTTCTCACTTGGTTGCGCCATGACAGGTGAGCGCCGGGAAGAGAGGGTAGGAGAGGTAATTTTTTTCTTTTTTGGGGTGAATGAGTGAGTGTGTGTATAGATTATAAATTAATAGATAATCGGTATTTTGGGAATGAGTTCAAAATTACTAAACGGCGCAGACAGGTACCTTCTAGGCAAGCATGCTACATATTCGGCCGCATCATCACTTCCATCAGGTGAGATTGTGGTCAAATGCTTGCCTATCAGGCATAAAAAAAAGGTGTTAAACTGTGGAATACTCTGCCCGTGAACATAAGACCAAAACTATTCATATCTTCAAAAATTTGGTCAAGTTACACTAATCTTTACTATACTAGCCGTGCCCCGCGGCTTCGCCCGCTATAATCAAGTTAAAAAGTAGCCTATGTGTTAATCCTATGTATAATTTATAATCTATGTACATTCCAAATTTCAATCAAATCCGTTCAGTCGTTAAAGCGTGAAGAGGGAACAAACATACTTACACATTACACACAAACTTTCAGATTTATAATATTAAAGTAGGAAGGATATACTATTATTATACTATTATATACTATTATCTATACTAATAATAATATTATAAAGAGGTAAAGTTTGTTTGTTTGTATGTAAAAGGTAATCTCTGAAACTACTGATCCGATTCTGAAAATTCTTTCACTAATAGATAGCTTCACTATCACTGAGTGTCATAGGCTATGTTTTATTGGGATAGAAGTAAGTTATCGGTTCGAAAAAAAATTATTCGTAAGGCAAGTCGGAGAAATATTTGCTCACTTTCCGCTTTATCGGCGTACGGAAACAGTTTACGGAAACGGACACGCATCGTGAACTTTGGAGCTACGTAAAATGGTGATATTTTTGGCAGTAGATGCGCAGACCTGTATCTTTGTGGGGTGTAAGCCCGACTTCACCAAACTTCGGTTAGGGACATGACATATTTTCTACCGACTTCACAAAAAAGGAGGAAGTTTTTTTTATATATATACGATAGGCAAGCGTTTGACCACAATCTCACAAAGTGATGATGCGGCCGAAGATGTAGCATGCTTGCCTAGAAGGTACCTATTCACTTTTGATTTGAAGGCTCCCAGATTATACTGTTCGGGGAACAAAGACGAGGGCAATGAGTTCCACTTCTTCGCTGTACGGATGATAAACGTAGAAGCAAAACGCTTCGAAAACTGGAAGTATTTCAACCATATATGGATGACGTTTGACAGTTTAGTACTCAAGTCAACTTTTTTTTTATGTGTTTTACCTCATAGCTTCATTCCACGTGAACCGATTTTGTGATTTTTTTTTATTGTTTTATAGTAGTTGCTTTCCAATTGGTCCCATTATAATTTGATTAAGATCAGATAATCAGTAGTTCTTGAAATATATTCAATAATGCATGTTTCGTACATCTAATCTGATTAAAGTTCCGAAGATAAAGCGGTGAAGTCGAATTTTTAAGCTTTGCTTGCGTTTAATTATTTTCCGAAAGATAGTGATTAATACTAGCGTTAAAATAACTGTCAAACTCAAACGTCATCACTTACAATGGTGAATGACCATAATAAAACCTAAGGCTTACGGAAAGGAGCGTTAACTTCTCTCGATGAACTCCACCCTTAATATAGGTATTCAGTTTAATATAATAATTCAACTATAGTCTATACCTATTACAATAGTAATTCAATCAATAATAATTCAAGGTTCAATATTGGGACCCTTTCTATTTTTAGTGTATATTAATGATTTACCTTATATGACAACTTCGCTAGCATTAGATATTGTCTTGTTTGCTGATGACACGTCACTAATTTTTTAAACAAATAGGAAAGACGTAGAATTAAATGAAGTAAATTATGAATTAGATCTAGTCTCGAAATGGTTTGCTGCTAATAACCTATTGTTAAATGCTAGCAAAACCAAGTGTATCAAGTTTTCCCTTCCTAATGTTCCTTTGGTAGATGCAAATGTAACACTTGAAAACAACAAATTAGATCTTGTAAAGAAAACTGTTTTCTTAGGTCTGACTATGGACTCAAAACTGCAGTGGGGTCCTCATATTGATGTGAAATATGACATCTGACTGATGTAGCGACGGCAAGGCTGGTTTACTTTGCATATTTTCATAGTTTGATGAGTTACGGAATCTTGCTATGGGGATCTGCTGCCGATGTTAAAACTATTTTTATTCTACAGAAGAGAGCGGTTCGTGCAATATATGATATGGGTCCACGCGAATCTCTCAGGGAATTCTTTAAAGAAACAGGCATACTTACCATGCCTTCGCTTTACATCTTTGAAAATATTATGCATGTTCGCAAAAATATTAGTAAATATAAATTAAGAAGCGACGCACACAATCTTAATACTAGATATAAGCATAAAATTACAGTGCGCGCATTTAGATTAAGCAAAACGAATAAATCTTTTATGGCAAATGGGGTTAGATTTTACAATAGAATTCTTAAAATTGTAACTGAATTACCACTGGGAAAGTTCAAATCTGTAATAAAACGGGCATTAATTAAGAAAGCTTATTATAAGACTACAGACTATATTAATGACAAGGATGCATGGAGGCAAACTGCACAGGCTCTTTCTAGCGACCATAATAACACCTAGGTTAAGAAAATTATGTATTAGAAATAAGGAAAGTTTAAAAAAAAAAATTAATGAAAAAAATGTGCCGCCGAGTTTCTTGCCAGGTTCTTCTCGAGATGGCTGTAATTTTCCGAATCTGGCAATAGATTCATTAACTTTCATGAGTGCCTCTTTGGGGCCCATGTGAATAAACGATTTCGATTTGATTTGATTTGAATACCTACCGCCATACACGTGTTCTCTTAAATCCTCTTGTTTGTAGATAATATAATCAAGAGGTCAGAGGAAAGGCCGCGTACAGATATTGGCGTGTTTTGAGTTTAATTATCTGGTGTACGTGGTTTGCTCTCTCCGGAATCATGTACCTAACTGAAATCACGCTTTGGATGTCCACAAACGCGTGTTATTTATGCAGTTACTATGTACTAACTTTAGTTTTAGACATCACATAATTATGTTTCACGTATCTACGTTAGTAAATATAAACATTAACGCTTTCACACTCACACCCCCACACTAAGTTCGAATATTTAAAGTGTTGCGGCTGCCGAAAACATTCACATCACACATCACAATCACACCCAAAACCAAAAACACAAATTTCCCTAGGTGAGAAAACTTGCATTTCCACCGGGAATGAACCCGATACCCGTTGCATAGAAGGCAAACGCTAAGCCAAATACGACAACAGGTAGTTCAAAATATATTACGTAGATAGATAGATAACGTTTTATTGTCACACCTTACATAAATCACTTACAATGTAGGTAACTCGAGTAGGTATAGATCACTGGCTCGTAGGCACAATCAGATTAGTATATTCAAATAATTTGAATAGTCGATTAGGTAGGGCAGATTTTCAAGTGGATAGCTACGACGCGACGTAGTATGCGCGCCTCCCGAGCGTCCGAACGCGGTTTTGAATAATAACACGACCTTGATCTTCCCGTGAAGGTAGCATCATGAAGGAAGAAAATCTACCCTTTAAAATTATTTTTCAGGTTTAGTATCCAACTGTCATATAATTTTAGAAAACCGCAAAGATACATCTAAAGTGGAAAAGAACCCCGGGGATTTCTGTGAGCCTAATTGAACTATTTCAATTAGCAGTTACCATTCCCATTCGGCTAGTGCAATTAATCTGCCTACAATTAAACTGCTAACTTACAATGGTGATTACCTACACTGGTTAGAGTTCAAGGACACTTTTGAATCAGTCATAAACAGCAACGAAGCGATTCCACCTATCAATAATTTTCATTATTTGCGTTCCTCACTTGAAGGGAGTGCAGCTGTGGTGATAAAATCAATCGAATTCAGTGCGAATAATTACCAATTAGCTATTATCAACAAAAATACTACACTACATCCTAACTAAAGATTAAAAAACACAAAACAAACTTTCAATCAGAAATATTAAACATTTAAAGTTTTGTAGAAGCTTGAGCTAGAATGTTTGACCGACTGAGCGAGGCCACTAAGTCGCGGGTGTTTAGCATTCTGTCCGCCCACACAGACACACGGACGTCTGTCAGTCTGTCAGTGGCTTATAATTTTGAAACGAATAAAGTATATAACTTCAAATTCTCACACATTATGTACATAAGATTCTAAGCTGAAAATATTACTTAAATATGCAGATCAATACACGTTTAGGAGCTGCAAATTAATTTGAGGGTCAGCGCCATCTTTCAGTATTTATTTATTTATAATACAAAATCCACAGCCCTTATAAATAACAACATATTCTTAGTTAACTAATCTTACAGCCAATAAAGGATTTACATTTTTTACAATAGATTTATGATTTTTTAAACAGACATTTTGAATCAAAAGACAGTAAAGCTGTGCAAGTAGACAACAAAATCGTTTGTAACAAAAATCTATGCACTTCATATCAGTTTATTTAAGAGCCATTTCATCCCGAGATTAGTTTTAAAAACGGATTTTCATTCATATTAATATTCACAATATTCAAAACATCAGTTATACTCTGTACTTGAACAACAACAACAATAAAATAATAATAATTAGTTGAAATTGGAAAACAAATGTAACATGCTAAAACAGCAAAAGTATTTTGTCACGAGCCAAAATGGACGAACTACTAGTTAATACGGAATCATTATATCGTTACGTATTTACTAATCAATAAAGATAAAGATAAAGATCATTTTAATTGTTAAAACATGCGTTTACATACACATTTAAGGAAAAAACAAAAAATATGCATGTAGGTTGGTAATAATTGGATTGTGGCGGTACATGTCTTTGCCTGAAAAGGCGTACAAATTTGGTTTTGCCTAAACTGGCCATTGACAATAATGTATATATTATATTATATTTCCGCAATAGTATGGGATTTTGTACCAAAATTATATAAAAATTAAAATAAATAAAACTAGTAACATATCAATATTAAAAAGAAGTTTGCGGTTAAAAAATTTAAAATAGTACCTAAATATATAACAACAATAATATCAAAAAATAATACTGATATTATTTTTTGATATAGTCAGATAGTATTAAAAGTAGTACAATACTTTTAATTGTTTTTATAGATATGAGTACATATATAACCGCTAAATACATTAGTCAAATAAACAAAGCTGAATAAAATTTATGTCATGATGAATCAGTCAGAAAGTCATTGTTATGATAATAGCATTTTTCTGTCAATAAACTTCTCAATTTCTTTTTAAATAGACCTACGGGTAAATCTTTTATACTGTTAGGAATCTTGTTGTATATAATAGGAGCCATACAAAACAGACCATTGCGCATGAAAGTAGTCTTAGCAGTGTGTAATCGGAGTCTATTATTGTCTCTTCTATTGCGAGTAACTGTGTCTGCTAGTCGAGGAAACAGTGTAGGATTTGTTTTTACGAAAATGGCAACCTCCAGAATATACATTGATGGAAGAGTCAGAATGCGGTATTTAGTAAAAAAAGGCTTGCAGCTATCTCTTGGTTTCAAATTAAACATTGCTCGAACACATCTTTTTTGAGCTTTAAAGGCGGAATCTTTGTCGGTTGAGTTGCCCCAGAATATTATTCCATATCGAATAATAGATGCTACCAGTCCATGATATGCAGTTAACAGAGCGTCGGAATGAAGTTGTAGTGCCAGATTATGTAACGCATATGCAGAAGAACTAAGTTTTTTACATAAACTCTAAATATGTTCTTTCCAGTTTAATTTCTTGTCTATGATAAGACCAAGAAATTTCGTAGAGCCTACTTCATCTAGTTTTTTATCATTGTATTGTACGTTTATGTTAGTAACCGCGTTTGCCCGTTGATTAAAATGCATTACACTAGTTTTGTCCAAATTTATTATTAAATTATTTGTATTTAGCCATAATATTAAAGATAATGTCAGTGTTTGATTAATGTCAAATTCATAATTATCTTTATTTTTACACGTAAAAGTTACTGTGCTGTCATCTGCGAACAGAGTCATCGGTTGATCAGTCGATTTGGGCAAGTCGTTTATATACAGTATGAATAATAGAGGTCCTAGCACACTACCTTGAGGTACTCCATATAATGGTGATCGTTTATCGGATAAAAAAGATTCTTCTTTTTTAGTCTTAATATTAATATTAGATATTTCTGTGATTTGCTGTCTGTTTTTTAGATACGATTGAAGAAGATTTAGAACGTTGCCTCTAATGCTAAATGATTCTAATTTGTGAAGCAGGATATTATGGTCGACATAGTCAAATGCTTGCGTCATGTCACAAAAAATGGTGCAAGTTGGGGTTCTAGTATCTACATTCTTATAGACTGGATACAGGAAATCGTAAATTGCCATGTTTATTGTTTTGTTCTCCCGGAAACCTTTTTGTTCAGTACATAATATGTTTTTTGTTTCAATGTATGTATATATTATTTTGTAGATATATTTCTCATTATTTATAATATTTACGTTAACCGTTTTAAAGATAGTTCATTTTATTTGTACGTACGTTCAAGGTTTACGCAATCGGTATCCCTGTAATAGGTAACACTGTGACGAACTTTGCTCCAGAACAGACAATTAGTAAATAAATTATATTGCAGTAAATGCAAATACATAAGTACTTGCATTTGGTTACATACAGTGGGCTATTTTAAACTAAATAATTGTAACTTCTATTTTCGACGTTCGGCCATAGCTTTACAAAGGTACTGTGTAGAGATTTGAAGGCAATAACTTGATTAGTTTATGAGTCTATGACAGACGGACGGACGGATAAAGTACTGAACACCTGAGTTAACGTAGTCCTCGCTTCGCTTATTAAATACTTAAAAAGAAAATTATTTTCAGTATTCAGTATTTATTCAATTACAACAAACATTGTGTTTGAAATAATATAAATTAACAATATATACACATTATTATACATCATAAATTAAGTAATTTAATTAATTAATTATAACATTATTAGAATATGAAGATACAATATTAGGTATAGGTAAATAATTATTTAAATCTAAACTTATTATAAATGTCAATCTAAATATCAAAAAGGTCAGAACGAATTACATTTAATCATTATTTATAAGGTATTCATCATTATTAACGAGGTATTCATCAATGCTATAAATATTGTTCTGTAAAAGAAATACTTTAACTTTGTCAATGAAATAGCCAGTCTGATATAAACAAATTTTAATATCCCTTGGCAACTTGTTAAATATCTCGACCGCTTGATACATGACACCATGCTTAACAATATTGAGTCTGGGCTGGGTTTTATGTCTAAAGTGTAATCTTCGAGAGCTTTCCCTTACTTTCCTTTCATCGTTGGATTCAAACAGATATACATGTTTAGCTAGATAATTTAGCGTTACTAAAATATATAAACTTGGGACCGTCAAAATTTCAAGGTCTTTAAAGTGTTCCCGACATGAATCTCTTTGAGATATTCGAACCATAGTTCGAATACTTCTTTTCTGCAGTATGAAGGCTTTGGTATAATTATACTGATAGCTGTTACCCCACTGTTGAATACTATATCTTAATTTTGATTCAATTAGAGCGTAATAAATTGATTTTAATTGCTTGATATTCAGTATGTCTCTTAATGATCTAAGCACAGAACAAGATGAGCTTATTGAGCTTTCGATTGCATTTAATTCCTGTTTCCAAGTTAACAGTGAATCTATATGTATTCCAAGAAATTTCACTGAATTGACTAGTTCTATTCGATCTCTATTTAGTTCTATTTTTAGTACGTCTTGTTTGCGTGAAGTTGATTTAAACATCATGACATTTGTTTTATTTATGTTAATTTGTAGTTTATTCACCGTAAACCAATTACTAAAGGATTCGAGAGCTTCATTTACTTTTAAATTCAGATATTCATTTGCACTAAGTATAGCATTAGTGTCATCAGCAAATACAACTACCTCGGAATCAGATATACTTTTTTGAATATAAT
The DNA here is from genome assembly GCA_948107665.1 of Lomographa bimaculata. NCBI lineage: Eukaryota > Metazoa > Arthropoda > Insecta > Lepidoptera > Geometridae > Lomographa > Lomographa bimaculata. The sequence goes on along the minus strand of OX403610.1, from coordinate 12,479,051 downwards.
TAATTAAATCATTAATAAATGCAATGAAAAGGATTGGCCCCAGTATTGAGCCTTGCGGAACTCCTGAGGATATGCTAACTGATCTTGATTTATAATCTTTGAGCTCACATTCATCGAAGTGTTTGATTTCAACAAACATTTTTCTGTTTGTTACATATGACCTAAGTAATTTAAAAGACTTGCCCCGGATGCCATAATGATTAATTTTTAATAATAACAACTCGTGATTTACTGTATCGAAGGCAGAACTTAAGTCAAGGAATATTCCAGCGACACGCTTTTTATCATTAAGTTTGTTGAGAACTTCATTTATTAAGATATTTATTGCATCCATAGTGCCTACACCTTTTTGATAGCCAAATTGTCTATTGTTTATGACATTATGTAGATTTAAGTGATGAACTAAGCGGCTTTTTATTAATTTTTCTAATATCTTCGACAAAATAGGCAACAAGGATATTGGCCGATAACTTTTCGAGTCTGTCTTAATACCTTTTTTGTAAATCGGTACAATTTTGGCAATTTTCAATTGGTCGGGAAAAATACCTTCATCAAAACATGAATTAAACAAGCTGGCTAATGGTTCGGCTAAAAAGTCAATATTTTCTTTAATAACTAATATCGTTAGGTCGTCATATCCACGTGTTTTTTTATTTTTCATTTTATTTACTGTATGTATTATCTCTAGTGCGTTTGTTGGTCTCAAATCCATATTTTGTTCGACTCTGCTTATATTGTTTTTATTATTTAAATAATTACTAATAATTTTACAATAATAGTACGCGTAACCAAATTATACTGTTTCATTATTTGTTGGCGTTTGAACATAATGGAACCATACAGTTTGGCTGCTTACCGTATACAAGTTATGCCACTATAAAACTACTTACATTTTAAACAAATCTATATTAATATTATATAACATTGGATGAATTTAGTTTTTTTATGCTCTAGCATAAAAAAACGAAAAAAAAATGTTTAAAATGTAAGTAGTTTTATAGTGACATAACTTGTATACGGTAAGCAGCTAAACTGTATGGTTCCATTATGTTCAAATGCCAACAAATAATGACTAACGTCGGGCATTTGATTACTATCTCACCTGATGGAAAGTGAAGATGCGGCCAAAGATGTAACATGCCTATAGTTATGAAAATACGTAGTGCACAATTCTGTAGGAGGTGGTTTAGAATCGACAACTGGGCAGATTTTTTTTTTTTTAACTTAATAATAAATAAAACATCTTTACTGGTAAATAAATTGTGGCGCGGACAGTTTAGTAGTAACTGTCAAGTAAACTATCGTAACTCTTAGACAGCTGCTACTGTAATAGCATATTTGTTCATTTTTATTTTGGCCAGTTGTCGATTCTAAACCACCCCTGCAGGATTGTGCACTACTTACCACTGACGGTATATACAATTAACATCCAAACTTAAAAGTTGCATGACCATCGGAATTGCCAGCGGTATCAAATCCTATGTATTTGAGTTGGTCGAGACGCGCGCGCGGGTCCCGTCCGGCCAGCAGCGGAGTAGCGGCGTCCCCGACGCGCACCTCCAGCGAGCCTGCAACATGCGTGTACATGTAACTATACTACCTAATGTAACGTCGGGTGTTGTGTCGAATATATGTATTTTCGTTTTTTCTTTCTTTCTTTTTAACTACACGAGCGGCAACACTCGCGAACCTCTCTGTGTGCTTAGAATTACGAAGTTTAGATAGTTTTTGAGCCAGAAACCGCACAACAGTATTATAAATTACTAGCCGTGCCCCGCGGCTTCGCCCGCTACTATCAAGTTAGAATGTAGCCCATGTGTTAATCCTAGGTATAATCTATGTACATTCCAAATTTCATCCAAATCCGTTCTGTCGTTAAAGCGTGAAAAGGGAACAAACATACTTACACACTTACACACAAACTTTTGGATTTATAATATTAGTAGGATTTAACAATGTAACAAGTGACGAAAGTGAAATTATCAGTACAGTAAATCGACCGTTAATACGTAGCTTGTTAGTGTCAACAAAAAATAGGCCTTTGGACTTTGGATAATGTGCACCAGTTTGTAAACAAAACAGGCCGTGCCTACGATGCGACATTAAATTGAGATAATTGAGCGCCTCACTCAACATCGTAGCGCATTAGCTTGCGTAACTGACTAAGGGATCGAGACTCCGATATCAGATCCGCGCTATGATTTACTTTTTGCATCATAATTTTTATTTTCTACCGACTTCACAAAAATGGAGGAGGTACTCAAGTTGAGTGTATTTTTTTAAATATGTTTTCCCTCATATCTTTGTTCTACGTGAACAGATTTAGAATTTTTTATTTATTTAAAAGATGTTACTTGCTAATTCTATAGGTCTCAATTAAATTTGATCAAGATCTGATCAGTAGTTCTTAAAATATCGTTAATAATGCGAGTTTAGTACATCTAATCTGATCAAAGTTCCGAAGATAAAGCGGTGAAGTCGGTTTTTTTTAAGCCATGCTTGCGTTTCATTATTATTTGAAAGCTGGTGCTTTCCCATTGGTGCCATTTAAATTTCGTCAACATCAGTAGTTTTTTTAATCATCAATAATGCGTGTTTAATACATTGACTTTGATCAAGGTTCCGAAGATAAAGCAGTGAAGTGATTTCAATGTTGAGGTCAGATAATTATAATTTGTTTCTGAAATTTGCAATTTAAGTTTTTGTGTGGTGTTATCATTGATTCAATGCTATCAGTTGACATCCTCGGATTATTTCTCTTTCCACCTGGAATAGGTGTGGTGAAACCGTCGCTAAAATCCATTTTTTGTAAAATTCGTTTAGTTTATTTGATTTAGTTAGTCTCTTTTGAAATGCTCATTTTCTAATAACAATTTGTCCACTTAATTATTTGCTGACATATATTGTCTCTAGTCTAGATATTTCTTGTTTCATAATAAAAGTGGATCCACTTTCATCAAGATTAAAAAAATTACGAATCAGTCAAATTTCCCAACGACGCGACATTGCTCTTTTCAACCGACTTCAAAAAAGAAGGTTCTCAATTCGACTGTATGTTTTTTATTTGTATGTATGTTACTCGATATCTCCACTAATTATGAATCGATTTTGATGTTTTTTTTTTGTTTAGTGGATTCAGAGGTGGGCCCATATAAATCTTATAGATATCGATCAAGCCATAACCAAAATATATGCGGAGAAGTCGGTTTTTTAAAGCTTTGCTTGCTCTTAATTGTTTGTTAATTAAATCGGAAAGTTTCTTAATCCATGTTTTCCCTTTACTTTGTAGAATAACTCTGCAGCAAAGTGGTGTAATCGGTTGAATAATAAAATTAAATAATAATTAAACGCAAGCAAAGCTTAAAAAAACCGACTTCATCGCTTTATCTTCGGAACCTTGATCAGATTTAATGTATTAAACACGCATTATTGAACCAAACTAGGTGTATATCGACCGCGTTAATAAAAAAAATACGTACACGTACACATACGTATACAATAGTATACATACGAACACACAAAAAATTTCATCAAAATCGGTCCAGCCGTCCAGTCACAAGCACTCGTTCAGAAGAACCATTATACATACTAGCCGTGCCCCGCGGCTTCGCCCGCTATTATCAAGTTAAAAAGTAGCCTATGTGTTAATCCTAGGTATCAGCTATGTCCAAGTCCAAGTCCGTTCAGCCGTTAAGTATGAAGAGGGAACAAACATACTTACACACAAAGAACAATGGCGAACTCCCATACATCATTTTAGTTGAAGTAAAATAGCATCATATACATATAGATAAAAAAATATGTTACGTAAGGCCGGTTGCCTTCTGAGCTTAATTTTAATAGAAATATCGTTTTAGAAGGCCAAGTTATTAAGATATTAAACAAAACATATTTGTAGGTTATGGCTCAGCACACTTTGCCGGTCTCTTTTTGAATACGCCAACAGTTCTGACAGTCGTGAATTCGTGATAAAAGCCCATTCCAAAGAGCCACCACTACGTTTAAACTTGAAATATATTATTACTTGACACTGGCTAAATGCACAAGATTGCGAAGCTAATATTGAAAGAAAAAAGAAAAAAAAACAAACGTCAAAAGTGAAAACGTCATTCATACGACAGTTTGGTATTGCCATGACAATTGCTTTTTCCCCTTAAATGTCGATGACTACAATAGCAACCGCAGCTATTTTTAGAAAACCTGTGAATGACAGACGGATTCTAGACAGCTGATGGTTCATACATAAGTTACCATATTATTTTTTGTTTTATGGATACATCATAAGCATTAGCATTACGGCTTAGGAATATAGAGATGCACTAGGGTAAGGCAATGGACATGGTAACATCTTATTAAATAACCACAGCATAGACAAAAACAGAAAAATGAAAAATGGTTGATTAGTAATCGTTTTGTTTCTTTTAATGTGTATTTTTTTACCTGGCTTCGTCTGCCTTTTCTGTTGTTTCAGTAAATCTTTGTAATTTATTTGAGTGAATTTCGTTAATTTCACATTTAAATACGGTCAAACATAGGCCAACTAAAATTTCGCCATTGTTCTTTCGGATGTATAATATTAGTAGGATTAACAAATGTCCCTTGGGGAGAGAATTTGTGTTCCGCCAGGAAACGAACCCGATAACTGCCGCGTGGAAGGCGAACACGCACCCAACTACGCGGGCAGTTCAATAATAATAATAATGTTTGAACGTTCGACCATTGTCTGACCAGTTGGTACGTGATGATGTAGTCGAGGGTGGTAAAGCAGGTGGTAGACAACATTGGCAAACGCTTGACCATTATCTCACCTGATGGCAAGCGACGATGCGGTTGACGATGGAGCACGCTCGCCCAGAAGATGCCTATTCACTCGCGACTTAAGACTCCAGTGACCGGTTCCCAACGAGTTCTCTTTGATAAAGGTTATTATTATAAATGATGCTTCTCTCTGCCATGGCGGCTTCAGGCGCCAACGTCAACGTCGATATAGCGATCGAGTTTTGCCGAGCTAACCCGAGCTCAGTGGGAATAATGAATGAAAGTGCGGAAATAAACGTTTTATGAGTACGGCCGGATTTTTGACCAATAATTACCTATTTTTTGGGATATTTTTTTGACAAAATTTATTTCGTAAGTTTTTTGTGGATGTGTGTCAGTAACGGCAGTAGATGATGCTGGTAATTTTTTTTTGGTAATTACAAACTAGTGTTGTATATGTATGTTCGTTTGTTTACTCTCATTAACCTTTTGTAACATATTAGGTATTGTTGAATTTGTCTCAGGTTTACGGGTGTCGTAGGCCCTTTTAACGCAGTCGGGCTTTTTTTAATATGTTGACTTTTATTATAATTATTACCTCCAGTTCATCCGTACAGCGAAGGAGTGGAACTCATTGCCGCGTCTTTGTTCCCCGAACGGCACAATCTGAGTGTCTTCAAGTCGAGAGTGAATACTTTCTAGGTAAGCATGTTCCATCTTCGGCCGCATCGTCACTTTTCGCCAGGTGAGATCAGATGATATGCAGCATAACTAAAAACCTACGTGTGTATAGCAAGTGGCCTACGAGTTAATCCTGTTCGTAAGTTCGTAGTTCGTCTGTCGTTTGCATCGTAGATCCCAAACGGCTGGACCGATTTTGATTTAGTTTATTTTGTTTGAAAGGTGACTTGATCGAGAGTGTTCTCCGCTGTTTGGTGACAATCGGTGCAGCCGTGTGCCAGATAGGCCGTCGGGGGTATTTTCAATATTAATATTTTGCCGCTTGTCTTTGAATGCGCAGTAGAATACATTAGAAGTACCTGGGAGCACGCGAGCACGACTAGACGCGCCACGACTAACTATTATAGAATCGATTTTGATGTGTTTTGGTAGATCATACTTCAGAGTTGGTCCCATATAAATTTTATCGAAATCGGTCAAGCCAAAACCGAAATATTGGCGATGAAGTCGGTTTTTTAAGATTTGTTTGCGTTTCAATTATTTAGTTAAGTATATCAAAAAACAAATATTTGCTACCCGCGATCCTACGGCATTGACCAACCGGTAGGACCACAAGCAATAAAACTACTCCTCGGTTCTATCAGTAGTACCACGCGGGTGTTATAATTATTTTTGTTGATATCCACTCTCATTACATCTCTATACAATAGTAACAAACAGACACAAATGTAATTCCCAGGGAGAGGAGCGCCGATATTCGAAATACTCATTCGGCACTGCAACGAGTCTCGCCGAAGGTTTAAAGACTTACAACCCGACTACTAGTACGCACGCAACTTTACAACAAAAAGTATGTTCAATATGTAACGCCTTCACACTCACAGCCCCACGCTAACTCCAAGACTTGCACCGTGGCCGTCGGAAACGTTCACATCACACACACAATCACATGCTTGGGGGAGGACAATTGTACTCCTGCCGGGAATCGAACCCAGGACCTGCGGGGCACAAAGCAGTCTCGGCCACTGCGTGACGTGTGACGACGTTTGATTAGTCAGATATGTAAGAGTCCCGTGTGTCAGTTGGGAGAGGGCAGCTCAGGTACAAGTGGGAGGAGTGCTGCAGGAGGCCACTCACCGGCGCCTACATCCAGCGCGACGCGCGTCCACCGAGAGGAGGAGAGGTCGGTGTGGACGGTCACTTCTTGTATTATAGTCCACTTGCCGGCGTCAACTGCATACAAGGCCGCGTCAGTCTTCCCAATCCCTGCAAAACATGAACAACAGAATGTAGGCTCGGTTTATTGAATACAGTTAAACCTGGATGAGTTGAACTAACTGTCACTATCGAGATCATTTGTTATCTATTTCCGTGCTCCTGATTGCAGTGAGCGTGCTTTTACTCTCACAGCCCCGCACGCGACAAATTCTACTATATATTATACTCTACTTTACTGTTCTGCTTAATCATCTTTTTAACCGACTTCAAAAAAGGAAGTTTTCAATTCGACCGTATGTTTTTTTTTGTATGTATATGACGCGATATCTCCGCCAATTGTTAATAGATTTCAATGTTTTTTTTTTGTTTGGTAGATTATACTTCAGAGGTGGTCCCATATAAATTTTATCGAAATCGATCCAGCCAAAACCAAAATATAAGCGGTGAAGTCGGTTTTTTACCAACTTCCCAAAAAAGGAGAAGGTACTCAAGTCGACTGTATTTTTTTATTTTTTTTATGTATTACCTCGTTACTTCTTTCCACGTGAGCCGATTTCGAAATTTTTTTTTATTAAGCTTTACTTGCGATTTATTATCAAGTCTGCTCTGATCTCTGTATTCTACCCTGTACTCTACTCTGTACTCTACTCTGTACTCTACCCTGTACTCTACTCTGTACTCTACTCTGTACTCTACCCTGTACTATACTCTGTACTCTACTCTGTACTCTACTCTGTACTCTACTCTGTACTCTACCCTGTACTATACTCTGTACTCTACTCTGTACTTTACCCTGTACTCTACCCTGTACTCTACTCTGTACTCTACTCTGTACTCTACCCTGTACTCTACCCTGTACTATACTCTGTACTCTACTCTGTACTCTACTCTGTACTCTACTCTGTACTCTACCCTGTTACCCCGGGGTCGATTCCCGGCAGGAGCATAATTTTCCTTCCCAAGGGACATAATATAGGCTTCTGGTTCTGTGTATGATTGTGTGTGTGATATGTAAACGTTTCCGGCACCTACGACACAAGTCTTTGACCTTAGTGTGGGGCTGTGAGTGTGAATGCGTTTGTAACTATCCAAGTCGAATCAATCGAGCCCAAACTCGATGGGGTTGCGTCGTCTTAGTACAGAGTTCCCATGGCCACCTTCCGGCTCCATCATCAGATCTACTTCTTGTCATTATAATATTGCATTGTCGTGCGATGTACATATGCAAACAAAATTACAGCTCAATCGGAAACCGGAAAGTGGGTCAAATTTAAGTTGCAAGATTTGATTACAGACAGACAGACAGACAGACAGACAGACAGACGCCGGGACAATTGTAATAGCTCAGTGGCGACAAGCGGGACGACAGTACGTTTGACACTCGTCTCTAATGACACAATGTGTGAGACGGTGCGCTGTCGCCGTACTCACTCACACACTCACACACACACATTTTTCGATTGATACTAATGTAATGAATACAATGATTGTGTAAATAAAAGCATAAAAGTATCATTACCAATTCTAAAATAAAGTCCATAGATACTATCAAGCCGTGCTTCTCTCGACAGGTAGATCCACATGCGACCGTCTCCTCTGACGGCGAGACGCAGCCGGCCCCCGCCCCCGCCCCCGCCCCCGGCGGCGGACAGCGGGTGGAACTGCTCGCTGGATAAATCTCGCCCGTTAGGGACTGTCTCCTCCCGGCACCGGCTCCAGTCCCACTCCGTCTCCTCTGTAAACAACATCCAACACTTTACAACTCCGGCAACAACTGTGTCGCTTCAGCAGGACGTCACTCGTACCTACCCCTACGTTGTCATACATTACTTTTATAACATAACATAGCATTAACGCTTTCACACTCACAGCCCCACACTGAGTTAGACGACTTGTACCGTGGGTGCCGGAAGCTTTTAGATCACACACACAAACACACCCAGAACCAGAAACACAAATCCTTTTCTATTAATATTATAAATCCGAAAGTGTGTGTGTTAGTGTGTTAGTATGTTTTTTCCTCTTCACGCTTTAACGGCTGAACGGATTTTGATGAAATTTGGAAAGTACATAGATTATACCTAGGATTAACACGTAGGCTACTTTTGAACTTGATAATAGCGGGCGAAGCCGCGGGGCACGGCTCGTTTATAATAAAGTAGTTGTTACCCGCGTCTTCGATTGCGTAAATATATAATTGAAACGCAAGCAACGTTTAAAAAACCGACTTCATCGCTTATATTTCGGTTTGGCTGGACCGATGTCGATAAAATTCATATGGGACCACCGCTGAAGTATTTAAACTCTACCAAACAAAAAAGAAATCATCAAAATCGATTTATAATTTGCGGAGATATCGCGTAACATATATAAAATAATTAAACGCAAGCAAAGCTTAAAAAAACCGACTTCACCGCTTTATCATCGGAACCTTGATCAGATTTAATGTATAAACACGCATTATTGACTATAACTCAAAAACTAGAGATCAGATCTTGATCAAATTTCAATGGGACCACAATGAAAGCACCAGCTTTCAAATAAAAAAATTATCTTCAAAATCGGCTCACAACGAAAGAAGTTATGAGGTAACTTTGGAAGTCGGTTAAACGAGAACATCGTCAAAGTAGGCGTACAAAATAGGCATTATTGACGATATTTCAAAAACTACTGATCAGATCTTGATCAAATTTTAATGGGACCAATTACAAAGCAACATCTTTCAAACTAAAAAAAATTTTTCGAAATCGGCTCACGTGGTGAGAAGTTATTTATTTATTTATTTATTGATCACCAACACAATGAACACCGTTACAAGTATAAAGTTAACATGTTACTGTGGAAAAGGTTAGTGACATTACAATTACAGGTGAAGAATGCATGCACATTAATTTAGAGCAAGTAACAATTGACTTCCTTATAAATTTAATTGCTAATAAAATAATAGTTGTAGGGCCCTGGCCGTACTATTTAAATCTCCCGCCAAAATGTGTGTCGCGCCAATCGCGACGTCGCGCGCCCTCTATCATCTCCGCGTGAAAACGTCACTGTGAAAAAATAAAATCAAGACGCGCGCGCGCTGAAGTTAACAATTAATCTAAAAACCTCGCTAAACTATGGAACAATAATTAATGGACTTAAAGAAAAGCTAGTGTGGTGTCGACTACGACCAGGATTCATCACAGGACATCCTATCTGTTAGATTTGCGGCGGTGTGAAGCAAGGGTGAGTCGGCCTTCAATTTTTTGGGGAAATTTGTAATATTATATGTAATAGTAGTGATTTCGTATTAAATCGGAAAAATAAAAAAAATCATAAGTCATTTAAAAATAAATTGAATTGAATAAAACTGTACATTAATATTATTTAAACAATATATCCTAAATAAAACAATAAAATAAAGTAAAATGTATAACATTTGTATCACAGAGATTCTATAGACTTTTTAAACTTGCCAATGCTATCCGTGAATAGATCGACCTTTTCATGTTTCGAAACGTTTTTGAATTGACGTATGATTCTATTAAGCGGCGCATTTTGCCCCAAATTTGTTTTACTATTAGTGTCACTGAGAATATTAAATCGAGATACTCGGGGCAAATATGACGGTGCAGAAAAGTTAAGAAGTGATAGAAGTTCCGGAGCATCTAGTAACCCATTGGCAAGTTTATAGAGGAAGGTCATACGTCTTCGATCGAATAAGGAACTAATTTTAAAGTATTTGAGCCTATCAGCGTAGCTTTTAAGGGTTTTACCTAAATTACAAGAGAATGTCAGATGCCACAAGAAACGTTTTTGAATAGTTTCGAGGTGCTTGACATAAACATCGTAAAACGGATTCCAAGCCACACTGCAGTACTCCAGGGAGCTGCGGACAAATGTGTTATAAAGTAACATTTTGGTTTTAGGGCACCTGAAATCTTTACCATTGCGTAGGACAAAACCAAGACTCTCAAACGCTTTGGAACAGATACTGTCTACATGTATGTTAAACCTAAGCTTGTTATCAAGGACTATGCCTAAGTCTCTGATATGGTCTACTTCTACAAGAGTGTCGTCATGTATTGAATACTTGTAATGTGGACTAGCTTTTTTTTGGAAATTTTTTGTAAAATTTTATGAGGTAACACACATAAAAAATAATAATAATACAGTCGACTTGAGTACCTCCTCCTTTTTTGGGAAGTCGGTAAAAAAACTGACTTCACCGCTTTATCTTCGGAACCTTGATCAGATTTAATGTATTATACATGCATTATTGACTATAACTCAAAAACTAGTTATCAGATCTTGATCAAATGTAAATGGGTCCAATTAAAATCAAATCAAATCAAATCAATTTATTTCATACAAAATAGAGTTTACAATATTAGATGTTAAGGTTTACAGTGTCCATCTATTCTGTCATATCATGCCATATGAAATATAGTGGAGTCAATAATTATATTAAAATTTAATTATGTCAATGTTTGTTGTAAATGTAAATTACAAACTAAATATTTAATTACATATAAAGTCAATTCCAGTTAAATTCAATATTAATTATTATTATTTACATTTGTCTTGATTCATGCGTTATTGTATTGATTAAGAAATTCATTCAAAGTATAAAAATTGTTTGTTCTTAGCCAACATAATAATTCAGATTTAAATCGTTTCACATCCAGAATCTGCAATTGTTTAGATAGAGCATTGAAAACTTTAATACACATGGCGTGGCATTGTTTTTGATAAAGCGCCGTTTTCGGCATTGTATTACGATCATAGACCAATCTGTCAGGATTCCTCATGGAATTGGAAAGCAACATATTTCAAACAAAAAAAAAATTTTGAAATCGGTTCACGTGGAAGGAAGTAATGAGGTAACACACATAAAAAAAAAACAGTCGACTTGAGTAGGTACCTCCTCCTTTTTGGGAAATCGGTAAAAAACATACAGTCGAAATGAGAACCTCCTTTTTTGAAGTCGGTTGAAAAAAAATACGTCACTTACCATCAGGCGAGATAAAAGTGGTCAAAATAAAACATTATCTAACGGATCGTATTGTGAATCTATACCATTATTGAATCCACCTGAACACACACAACTAATTTCATCGAAATCTGTCCAGCTGTTTAGGAGGAGTTCAGTTACATACACTCGTACAGAAGAATTATACATATAAAGATATTAAAAAATTTCCCGTGGGGAGAGAATCTGTGTTGTCCGCCAGGAAACGAACCCGATACCTGCCGCGTGTAAGGCGAACACGCACCCAAACACACTGGCAGTTCAGAGTACAGAGTATAATAATAATTATCTTTCAACGTTTGACTATTATCTCACCTGATGGCAAGTGACGATGCGGTCGACGAAGGAGCACCCTTGCCCAGAAGATGCCTATTCACTCGCGACTTAAGACTCCAGTGATCGGTTCTCAACGAGTTCTCTTAGATAAAGGTTGAACGCCAACAACATTCTGTTTCTATAACTTTGAATGTGTATCTGATGCCTATCTGATTCTATGTAAAGCTGAACTGCTTTTGATAGAGTTTTATAAATGCAATTAAAGGGAAAGGTATATTTCTGATGGCTGGACTGATTTTTATAAAGTTTTTTTTTTTTTATATACTGTATAGGCAAGCATTTGAACGCTATCTCACCTGATGGAAAGTGACGATGCGGCCAAAGATGGAACATGCTTGCCTAGAAGGTACCTATTCACTCTAGACTTAAATACACCCAGATTATACCGTTCAGGAAACAAAGACGCAGGCAATGAGTTCCACTCCTTCGCTGTACGAATGATGAACGTAGAAGCAAAACGTTTCGAGCGAACTGGTGTGTAGGTAGTCACTTCATTGAATGCAAATATTTCTAGATTTTAAGGTTATCCATTTTTGAAACGGCTGGACTGATTATGATGAAATTTGAACAAAAGATAGTTTATAAAAGTTTGTACACGCAATATAATAATTACTTATATACACTTTTAAAGTTTTAAAATAATGTGTATATTAAAAAATATGTGCGACCCTGTTGACGCAGTGGGTTCAATTACCAGCAGCAGCACAATTAGCCTTAGTTGTGCTTCTAGTTCTGGGTGTGAGTGTGTTTGTGTGTATGATGTAATAAATGTTTCCGGCGTCCACGACACAGTCTGTGAATTTAGTGTGGGGCTGTGTATGTATATTTTCCTGTTTATAAATAAGACTTGGTCCTAAATAACGTTAATGTAACGGCTGGATTTAGTCATTTGATAGAATACTAAAATCAACCATAAGACAATGGATTATGGTTGATTTTAGTTAAAAAAGTAGTTTTTAACAGATTATTTACTATATCTAGCTGACACATCAACATGATCGCGAAGCGAGATCTCTAAGTCGACTTGAGTCATTCAGCACTCTATCCGTCCGTCCGTCCGTCCATCTGTCAGTGGCATCTAGCGTCTAAACCATACAGCACAGTAAATAATTTCAAATTCTCAGAGAATACGTAAAGCTTTGGTCCAAAGCTAGAAATGGCGATTTCGATTCAAATTATAAATAATCTAGCCGTGCCCCGCGGCTTCGACGGCTTCGACGGCCCGCTATTATCAAGTTAAAAAGTAGCCTATGTGCTAATCCTAAGTATAAGATATAAACATTCCAAATTTCATCGAAATCCGTTTAGCTGTTAAAGCGTTAAAGTGAACAAACATACTTACACACTTATATACAAACTTTCGATTTTATAATATTCAAAATGTATTTATTTGAGACAACTAAGGTCCACAAGACAAGTAAACACTACAAACTAAATTAAAATAACTAAAGCTTAAAATAAAATACCTTAAAAATTAAAAGTTTAAATTCAATGCGTCATGTATTTTCGAGGCATTTCATGCGGGTACATGGACCGCATGAAATGTCTCAAAATAGGCGCATTTGGATCATCTGCCACTACTTTCAGGATGATATTGTTACTGTCCCTGAGCCTCCTTGTTATCGATGCTGACTTTTTACGGATGACTGCATGAAATCCGTCTGTATGAGCTAATGCAAACATTCCGGAGGCACTGCAGAAACGGGGAAGTCCCAACATCATCCTGAAAATATTATTGTATTGTATACGTAGGGCATTAAGCGATCTTTGTGAATAATGGATCCACAGACTGCCGGTGTACAGGCCTTGACAATACGCCTTGAAGAGCGTTATTTTGACCTGGTCTGAACACCGAGCAAATCTACGACCCAGTATATTCCCGCGAACCGCCAAAGCCCTACGCTCCCTTTCAATATCAGCATTATCTTTAAGGTCGTCAGTAAGTATGTGTCCTAGGTATTTAAATTGAAATACCCGGTTTAGAGTGACGCCATTTAGAGTAATAGGAGGTGTGAACTGATGACACTTACCGGCGGCCTTAAAAACCATGAATTCGCTTTTCTTAGTATTATAAACCAGACCATGTTCCCGAGCATAGGTCTCACACACTCTTAATAGCTCTCCGATGGCTCTCGCCGTCGGACCCAGCAACGCCATGTCATCTGCATAGCTAATGTTATTGATATTAACACCACCCACCCGGCATCCGACAGGCATGCTGCTGAGTTCGACAATTAAGTCATTGACATACAGATTGAAAAGGTTTGGAGAAGACAACCCACCTTGTCTTACCCCACATTCCAATCTGTACGGCTCGGAGAAACTATTAGACCACTTAACGTAGTTGATCTGGTTTCTGGTTGGTAATATTAGTAGGATGAAAATATTAAGTGGGCAGCAAAATAATTTTCATTTTCTTATCTAATCTTGTGGGGTTTCGTTGAAACGGGCCTGGCAAGTAGAGTACAAAACCGGTTTTAAATTAAAACTGCTGAAAAATAAACATTTTGTAGGCGACCAAACTCACTACTGTATTTTGAAAACTATTTTGTCCCGGGGTCTATCTCAATAACGGCTACACATTTACAACTACCTACACACTACAGAGACGAGAACAATGTTATTATGAGGTTCTTAAAATTATTTGTCATAGACTTTGTAAATGGACGTGAATTTGACAACATAAAGAAAACGGCACTGACATTATGAAAAATAACTACATATCTCTGATTGGCTAGTGTTTGCCTACTATCTCACCTGATTGTAAGTGACGGTCGGTGGCTGTACCGTCTAGAAAAATATCGGTTTGGACGAAAAAGCCGCATGGCTAAATCAAAATGGACGCTTAGTATTTTGTTTTCTTTACAGTTTGGTGAGCGTCTGAGGAGACCTCGTTGTCTACGTGCTTCTGGTTCAGTCTACAAATGCTCATTTGAAGCCTGAACCAGAAGCGGAGAGAGTGAGCTCTCTTCGGACGCTTTCAAGCATTTTCGAGCATTTGTAGGCTGCCTCTTTCGTCTGCAGGAGATGTCTAGCGGGGGCTTTCTGAAGAGGATATGTCTGGTAGGAGACATAACAAAGAAGTCGCCCATGCTAGCCTCGAAGTACCTATAGCCTTAAAGTTTAAGTAAAGAGGGTGATCCTCTTTACTTGACTGACTATTCTGATTCTGATTGAACCTTCATAAGAGTTCAAAATAAATTTTGGAAAGTAAACTATATAATGTAAACGCAAGTAAACCTTAATAAAACCGACTTCGCCGCTACATCTTCGAAACCCTTGATTAGTTTTAATGAATTGAATATTCATTATTAAGGATAACTCAAAAAACTACTAAGTAGTGTGGTTCTACTTAAATTTGATCAAGATCTGACATCTTGATCGAATTTAAGTAGAACCACATGAGAAGTAACAGCTTTCGAATAAAAAAAATATTTCTCGAATCGGTCCAAGCGTCTTCGAGTAATTGGGGAACATACATAAAAAAATTAACATCCTTTTTTGAAGTCGGTTAAAAATGTGTATTTGAAACACTTACTTGACATATTCGAAGGCATCTCAGTAGAAGTGGTCACTTGCACGATTTCAGACTCATTTCTGTTATTTAGATTTTGAACGAGACTCGTACTGCAAATAGTAGTTCCGTTGTTTGTAACATTTTGGAGTGTTGATGAGGTGTCGCACGAAACATTTATTACGCGATTTAATGATTTAACAATTTCTAATGTGGTATTGTTAATGTTTGCCAAAACGTCGGAGTTTATGTTTGTCGCGTGTTGTATGGCTTTTACATTGACATTTTTTTCAATATTGTTTACACTAGACGAAGCTTTCACAATTTTACTTGAATAAAAAAATACAATGAATGTGAATAATATGTAAAGTTTCTGCCACATTGTGTCGTCTTTGAGTGATCTCAAAGTTCAGTCGAATCACAAGAATGAAAACCACACAACTTTACTGTCACTACTAGCTTGTTCTACTTGAACATCGTTATTTATATCGCCCGATGAGGTCATTGTTTTATATTGTTTATTTAAGACTAGCTGACCCGCCCGGCGTCGCCCGGGTAAACAAAAGCTTACACATAAACGCTTTCACACTCACAGCCCCACTCTAAAAGTACTATAAGTTGTTTCGTGGGGCCGTAAACAATTACCACCACACACACAACATTCACGTCATACCCAGAACCAGAAACATAAACTTCCGTGGAAAAACACCTGTGTTCCCACCGGGAATCAAACCCGGTGCTTTAAAGGCAAACGCCCACCTAACTACTCCAGCGGGCAGTTCAAAGTTCAATGATAAGTTATAACCGACTAAACAAAAAAAAACAGTCGAATTTATATCCTCCTTCTTATGTAAGTCGGTTCAAAACATAGAAGTATGCCGGATTACGCAGTAACTGTTACATTCTGTGATCCACCGTTTTCACCCTCAAATAAACTTAACGATTTCTCCTAGACTATAGGTCCAAATTATATGCAGTGAAGAGCAAATTGCATCTACGTGAACTACGTAAGCCGATGAAATAGGTTTTTTTGATAAGGATTAATATTAAATACTTAAAAAAAGGCAACGAAATAGATGCCGCTATTTTTATGTGCAGGAATACGTAGTACGTGTCGATAAATTTCTGACTCGTCCCGTTCACGGGAGGACTACCGTGAAACTAATTTCACGATTTCTCATAGACTATTTATCCAAATCACATGCAGTAAAAAGCAAATTGTATCTTCATGAACTACGAAACACGATGAAATAGTTTATTTTGATAAGGATTAATACAGAATGTCTTAAAAAGCCAACTAAGCATAGGCCGCTTTTTTTTCAGATTTTTAACAAAGAAAAGTATTTTTTCTGAGCTATACATACATGTTAGATATATGCTGTCGCGGACTTTTTTGTAAAACTCATGAAGGCCAACATTTTTGCTGTACATTGTATTCACCTATGTCTAACTGTTTAGTCAGTGTACGCCGATAAAGCGGAAAGTTAGCAAATTTTTCTCCGACTCGTCTTACGAATATTATTATTTCGAACTGATAACTAACTTCTATCCCAACAAAACATAGCCTATGACACTCACTGATAGTGTAGCTATCTATTAGTGAAATAATTTTTGGAATCGGATCAGTAGTTTCAGAGATTACCTTTTACATACAAACAAACAAACAAACTACCTCTTTATAATATTAGTATAGATATTAATATAGATATGGTTGTTTAAAAAATGGAATAACCATAATGATAAAAAAATAGTAGGTACCAACTTATATCTATACATTTTTATCACACGTTTTACAAATATTATAATTACTAAAGTTTGTGTGTATGTAGAATGTTTGAAACGAAGTATCTCTACAGCAGCTAAACAAATTTTGATGCTATTTGGCATTCTAATATTTTTTATCAATACCTACTCACACTTTATATGTAGTCGCAAGAAAATTCTAGGGCTAGGTTTTGAATACGTAAAATTGTTGCGTTTTGGAACCAGACACGCGCGTAGTCAGAAACATTTTCGTGACTATGAAAATAGAGTCAGGTAACAAATAATATTGAATGATGTTATTTTTAATTTGTTATTTTTACAAAGAAATCTGGTATTTATGTTATCGAAACACTGGGCATAGCAAACGCAAACAAACAAACAAACGCATTCACACTCACAGCCCCACACTAAGTTCAAAGACTTGTATCGTGGGTGCCGGAAACATTCACATCACACACACACATTACACCCAGAACCAGAAGCACAAATATCCCTTGGGAAGGAATTTGTGCTCCTGCCGGGAATCGAACCCAGGACCCACGGCGCAGAGGGCGGACACCTGTCCACTGCGCCAACTGAGTCGTCAAAATGGCGTGAATAGGCAATATAATATTATGTAATATTTATGGCATCAAATGCACGGGAAAAGTCAAGCAGTACTAGAATGGTACCCATTCCCCTTTCCCGAGTAGCTTAGCTAGGTAGCTGCAGTACATTGTCTATAACATCATTGGTGTCAGGGAAGGATTTTTTCAGCCTCCACGTACCTCATCATCTGATCACATACTATAGGTTCAAGAATTTTAGATAAGCATGGCAAGATGCTAATTGGTCGCAAATCTTTTATTAAAGCCACATTTGTTTTCTTAGTGATCTTAATGAGAGATATTTTCCATATGTCAGGAAATGTACAAGATGTTATTGATAAATTGACAATTTTAGTGATAATAAACCTCTGGTTATTTTGGTACCTCGGTGTGTTTTGTTTTTCATAGTAATTGGCTGTGATTCTCAATCTGTACAAAAATCATTTTTTTTAATGATAAATAAAACTCACTTTCCTTCTTTATTTGACTTGCTCAATTATGTGATGTTTATAAATATAACCATTAATTTAATAAATGCGCTACACTCCCAGCCCTACTACTGCTATACCCTATTAGGGTCATGTGTTTACTTACAAAGTGTATTTTTGTAAACATTATTGCAATAAATGATTGAGTAATGAGTATTGAGTATTACATACATACATACGTAGGTGGCAAGTTTGTCAGTCTTTTATCGGTTACATTTCGGAGAGTGTGTTGCGGAATTGCACGATCTAATTCCGCCATCCTCATTCTATCATCGGACAACCAGAAGAACTGTTGGTCCACAAAATATACATTCATTATGCGCGTCGCGTCGCCTTGCCTGAGTTTGTTTCCCGATAAATATAATGCAAACATGCTCCATCGTCAATCGCATCATCACTTACTTTCAGGTGAAATAGTGGACAAAATATGTTTGCCTACCCGTAGTACTCTCTGTGGAGAGAACTACGTATACGTGAATATGTGAAGCTCTGGCCCAAAGTCAGAAATGGCAAAAAAACGGGTTTAAGAAACTATCAGCGCCATCTATTCCGCCATGACCGATGTAAAAAACTGTTTCTACTCGACACTAGATGGAGCTTTCTGAGGCTACAAATTCAAACACATTCTACCAAAAACAAAAAACCGAGCAAAGCTCGGTCATCCGGATATAATTATTTATGGTCGTATATTATTTATATTTATATATTAGTGTTTATATACATTTATAATATTTTAAATTATTATGTTTGACTAATCGAGTGAATTTATTTTTTATTCATTTCTGTGGAAGGTACCTGTTTATAAGCTGTGGTATGATTCGGTACACAGAGTACTTTGTAAGATTCGGTATGTCCGATAATATGAGAGAGATTTATGGTTTGTAAGAGGAAAGATGACTTCACCAGAAATGTTGCCTAGTCATTTGTGATTCCCTGTGTCCCTTTTCTTTAGGGTGGACATGATTGCAAACAATGTCGGATGAATTAAAGATAATAGGTTGTTTGAAATGATAATAGGTAATCAGAAGGAACTGCCTGAAACTACATGAAAAACGAATTTATAAGTATTTGAAATTAATAACAACTTTTGTGAAATGCAAGCTGCACAACATGTTTTTTGTAATCTGTATACCTGACAAGCGAAGACATGACTAGGCCTACGCCGCGCGCCGTGTATAAACGCTATAACACTCACAGCCTCACACTAAGTTCGATTACTTATGTTGTGAGTGCCGGAAACATTAACATCACACACACAATCACAACCAGAATCATCACAAATTTTCCTTGGGGAGAAAACTTGCGTTCCCGCCGGGATTCACTATATAGCCGATAGAAGGCGAACGCGCGCCGAATACACAGTCATACTTTACAGGGTACGACTGTCATACCCTGTTCAATGTTACAACAAGGAGGAAAACGCGAATCGTAAAATAATGCCAAACTCTCTCACCGAATCGAACGGTTAGGTTATTTTGCTTCTCGCTTACGTGAATGGGTGCTCCATTAACGTTTCCATTTATATCACTTTAAGGGTCATAGCTTTACATAATCTCTGTCAATTTGAAGTTATTAGCTTCTATGGTTTAGACGCTAGATGTCTTTGACAGAGGGACGGATAGACGGACGGACAAAGTGCTGAACCACCCAAGTCAACATAGAGATCTCGCTTCGCTCGATCAACTGATCACTGTCTCGACTCTCGTTTCGAACTTCGGACATCCACACAAATAATGCTTCTTTCCGCCATCCATACATTGATCAGGCGAAGGTAACTTGCTCGTAGTAGAAGCAGCTGGCCACGGCACCAGATATCGCCAAGCGGTCGACGCCCTCGGCCAGGTGGAATGTCATGCGTTCGTGCTCCAGGAACTAAACTAAGGCAATAAAGGTCATAGACGTTGACGCCTACAGGCGGACCGTTATAATTATTATGAATATCAATGTACAATATTATACTATGACAGTGCGGCTAGAGACGGTGCCGCTTATAGGCGGTGTGTCATATCATATACTCGTAGATCTGAAAAGGTGGATTTTGACAGAGAGTGTCATAGGCTATGTTTAGTTGGGATGAAAGTTAGTTATCAGTTCGAAATAATAATATTCGTAAGACATGTCGGAGAAAAATTTGCTAACTGGCCGCTTTATCGGCGTACGCTGACTAAACAGTTAGCCATAGGTGAATACAATGTATGGCAAAAATGATGGCCTTTGTGAGTTTTACAAAGAACTCCGCGCCAGCATATATCTAACATGTATGGTTAGCTCAGAAAAATAATTTTATTTGTTAAAATAGCTGCTTGTGCTTTGTTGGCTTTTTTAAGCATTCGATATTAATTCTTGTCGAAATAAACTATTTCATCGTCTTACGTAGTTCACGTAGATACAATTTGCCCTTTACTCGACATGTTATAGTCATAGTAGAAACAAATTGTTTCTACTATGTTATAGTCTAGGAGAAATCGTTAAATTTATTTGAGTATGAGAATGATGGGTCACAGAATGAACATACTTTTACGTTTTGAACCGACTTACATAACAAGGAGGATATAAATTCGTAATTTCTTTTTGTTTAGTCGGTTATACGACGGCAAGGCTGGTTTGCTTTGCATATTTTCATAGTTTGATGAGTTACGGAATCTTGCTATGGGGATCTGCTGCCGATGTTGAAACAATTTTTATTCTACAAAAGAGAGCGGTTCGTGCAATATATGATATGGGTCCACGCGAATCTCTCAGGGAATTCTTTAAAGAAACAGGCATACTTACCATGCCTTCGCTTTACATCTTTGAAAATATTATGCATGGACGCAAAAATGTTGGTAAATATAAATTAAGAAGCGACGCACACAATCTAAATACTAGATATAAGCATAAAATTACAGTGCGCGCATTTAGATTAAGCAAAACGAATTAATCTTTTATGGCAAATGGGGTTAGATTTTACAATAGAATTCCTAAAATCGTAACTGAATTACCACTGGGAAAGTTCAAATCTGTAATAAAACGGGCATAAATTAAGAAAGCTTATTATAAGACCACAGACTATATTAATGACAAGGATGCATGGAGGCAAACTGCACAGGATCTTTCTAGCGACTACCATAATAACACCTAGGTTAAGAAAATTATGTATTAGAAAATAAGAATGTTTTAAAAAAAAAATGAATGAGAAAAAAAATGCGCCGCCGAGTTTCTTGCCAGGTTTTTCTCGAGATGGCTGTAATTTTGCGAATCTGGCAATAGATTCATTAACTTTCATGAGTGCCTCTTTGGGGCCCATGTGAATAAACGATTTTGATTTTGATTTTGATACCTCATCATTGAATTTAGAACTACCCGCTGGCGTAGTTAGGTGGGCGTTTGCCTTTAAAGCAGCGGGTTCGATTCCCGGTGGTACACAAGTATTTTCCCCACGGGAAATGTGTGTTCCTTGTTGTGAGTTTGTTATGAACGTTGTGTGAATCTAGGATGTTTACGGCCTCACGATACAAGTCATTGAACTAAGTGTTGGGCTGTGAATGTGTTTATGTGTATATTTTTTACCGGGCGACGCCTGGCGGGCTTTGAACTTTGTACTACCCGCTGGCGTAGATGAGTGCGCGTTCGTCTTTAAAGCAGCGGGTTCGAATCTCGGGGGGAACACAATCTTTCTCCCTACGGGAGTTTGTGTTTCTAGTTCTGGTAATGACGTGAATGTTGTGTGTAGGGTGTTAATGTTTACGGCCCCACGATACAAGTCATCGTACTTTTAGTGTGGGGCTGTGAGTGTGAAAGCGTTTATGCTTTTGTTTACCCGGGCGACGCCGGGCGGGTCAGTTAGTAGTTAAGATTTAAAATGAGTCATTAATAAATTATTTTCTTACAGACAAAGCAGTCGGCGTCAGCGTTGTTGTTAAGTAAGAACATTTTTATAATTATAGTCTCGATGACTTCATTAAAAATTTCCAGAATAATCTCTAATTATCACGTTTCACGTGTTGACCTTACAACTCCAGCTGCCCTGATAACTTTTGACCGCTATCTCACCCGATGGACAGTGACGATGCGGCCGAAGATGGAACATGCTTGCAGGTTTATTTATGCCCGATTTTTAAGCATATGACTACAATCTCACCTGATGGAAAGTGATGATGCGGCCGAAGATGTAGCATGCTAGCCTAGAAGACATTTTGTACCTTCTAGGCAAGCATGTTCCATCTCAGGTCTAGAGTGAATAGGTATACACTCTATACTTGAAGACACCCAGATTGTACCGTTCAGGGAACAAAGACGCAGGCAATGAGTTTTCCAATAAAAAATTGCTGTACGGATGACAAACATACTTATTGAGCGGTTAAAATTCTTATGTCCATCTACCACACCCTTTGTGTCATTCATGCGTTGCCAAGTTACCTACGCATCTACAACGATGAAGATGAGTGCTATAGTTTCGTTCATCATCGGGATGAGCTCTCTCGCGGTGACGTGGAGGGCGATGTAACACTGCGACGCTACAATGAGGTTGAAGGGCCTTTCCTGCATTTTACATTGATAATCTTTCTGGGTTTTTTATTCGTGTTAGACAAAACATTTGTTCGTCCGCTTACTTGCAGGCCAGTGTTAGTAAGCGAGTATGTGATCGACGATGGGGCATGCTTGCTTAGATTCTATGCCCTAAAAGATAACTGCTGACTCGCGTTTTGTAGACTCCAAGATTGTACATAATTATGTGAAAATTATTTGAGCGTTCGACTTCTAAACAGGAATATCGGGTTCGATTCCTGGCGAGAACACTAGTTTTCTCCCCAGGGAAAAAATGTGTTTCTGGTTCTGGTTCTGATTGTGGGTGTGATGTGAGTGTTTCTGGTACCCACGATACAAGTCTTCGAACTTATTTTAGGGCTGTGAGTGTGGGCAAGGAGGTACTCCTTTGCAGTACGCAAAATGCAGCAATTTTTCGAAGCACTGAACATCTGCATGTAAATGTCTGCATGTAAATCTGCATCTTCACGAACTTCCTTTTTGGAATTTGATGTCTAACTAAAAGAGTGTCTTGACCGAAGATGATTTGATACCCACCCTTTGTCTTTTCAAGATGAATGTTTGAATGAATGAATGAATATTTATTTAACATAAGAGAGAAATACACATTACAATGATAGTTTCAGTGGGCCCCAAACTACGCATGCCTGTATCTTGGGTACCCAGAATATTTGAGTAGAATTTCCAGTCTGTACGTGAGGGAATCTATTTACATATTTATAAGGTTAATTACATCTAAACTATAATCAACTAATGATTGAGATCCCAAGATCTATCGAAAAAATAAGGCTATGAATAATGACATCAACCGACAGGAACCAAGATGGCGCGATGGCGGGGTGAATGGTGATGGGGTATAAGTAAAGTAGGTACTCATTTATGTTTATGTATCAAAACAACTCTAAGTGTGATAAGGTATCATCGTCCGGCGTAGGTAGGTACTGCTGCACGTAAATGTGAATTATCTTCGGTCAAGACACGTCTCGTATAACCAGACATCAAACTGCACAAGGTAAGTTTGTTTGATTGTCAATTATACAAATGATCCTGTAGTGCTTTAAGTACATAAATATTGTTTAACTTGGATGTTGTTTAAATCGAAATAGAGTCGGCAATAACCTTATGATGGCCTCTGTATATTCTCATATCAAATAAAAACAGAACATACAATTATTTTTGCTCTTATATCTAAGAGGTTATCTTGTCAGTGTCGGCAGAGGACATACAGTTATTGGTGCTGATGGTATGAATAATTACCAATAATAAACTTGTTGCCTTTTTTTTCCGACGAGTCTCAATCTGTTAACACTACGTTCAACCCTACACTAAGTTCGATGACTTGTGTAGGTGCCGGAAACAATCACATCACAAACACATTCCCCTAGAACCAGAAACACATATTGCCCAAATCAAATCAAATCAAATCAATCATTTATTCACCATTATAACAATGTGCGTTATACTAGGTACTTGAGGAGATAACTTGTGTTTCCAACGGAAAAGGGACCCGATACCTGCTGCTTAGAATGCGAACGCACAACCAACTTAGCCATGCAATATACATTATGCAGGTAAGCATGTATGAATGTAAATAGCTATGAATGTTCGTTTGTTCCCTTACAGCGACCTCCCCTTTTTATAAGCTTTTATTTAGCTTGCACTGTATGTATGTATGTTTGTTCGGGTGCAATCTTGCAACTCAATTTTAAAGCAGATATCTTCAACCGATTGAGCTGAAATTTTGTATTCACGTTTGGTGTGGATGACATGAATGGTTTGCTGTATGATGTCATTCTAAGTCCAATATGGCGGAACACACAAAATGGCGGACAAGTAATTTTTAATGCACTCCTACAATATGGGTATCAAATGAAAGCTTGCTGAGAATAAATCTAAAAATGAAGTGACGTCACTTTAATCAAATATGGTGGACTTCTAAAAGCTTGTCTTTAAAAAAAGTTTTTAACTAGTAACTTATTGTATAAATAAGACATAACTACATGAAATTAAAAGAATTAAACTCGACTGCGAGAAAAATTTACTCTGAATAAAAACTCAAAAGAACAAGTCCAGTAGTCTAGAATTCTTTTAAGGGATATTTAATAACTACACCAATGAATTAGTTTCATGGTCGATAGTCATTAAATAAATAAGTAATTCTAATACAGATACAGCGTCTTTACCAGCCGGGACCCATTATAAATTTAGACAGACTATTAAACAAGCTAGGTTTTTGTTAATAATACCTATCATGAGATTACGTAAGAACTTGATCGTTTTAGCAACTAGTCGTTTTGGCAGTCTGTTATTTTAGCAACTAGTTGTTTTGGCATTTTGTTGTTTTAGCAACTTGGTATTACATCATGAACATTTTAACACCTTGGACATTCTGACATTTGGACTTATACACCACGGAGTCCACCACACCTTATAAGTAGTGCAGTAAAAACTAAGCTTTGCTTTTCTTAGCTTAAAAATGTACAGTTGTAAAAATAATCTAGAATCTAAGTTATTCCGTAAAAAAGGAATTAACTTTATTGTGAATAGTGTATCTAATTTAAGAAGTCAGTAGGAGCGGCAAACATTTTATAGCTTTGGGGCGGCAAATGTTTTACACATTTTCCAGCACTGGAAGTGAGAATGGTTGCTAATCAACTTCAAATAGTTAAATATCCTAAATTGTCCTTCAAAATAAAAAATGATGAGGCAAAACTATTAATGATCTTTAAATACATATTTAACAATACCCCACATAACACAGTTAGGTACTTGGCAATTATATTTTTTTCTATTTTACCCAATATGGCGTCTGGCACTCGCAAGATAAAGACAAATCGATTGACGTAAGAATTATTTTGATGTTTCTAGTGTGCCACAAATGTGTGTATGTAGCAAAGATGTTGATGAGCTTAAACCGTAGGTTTGTTTCCTATCTCGATGGTATGTAGACGTACTCGTAAAGAAGTCACTACTAACATAGTAGAAATATATTTCTACCATGTTAGTAGTGACTTCTTTGATAATAACTCAATTGTTGAAATAATTTTTTGATTATTGCCTTCGCTTGGATGTATACTTACTCAATTTTTGAAAATTTGTTACGTATTAAGAAAGAAAGAAAAGAAAGAAAGAAAGAAAAGAAAAGAAAAAATAAGAAAGAAAGAAAGAAAGCGTGATTGGTAGCTTGTTCAGGCACTGATTTTCCAGAAAATCTGTCATCTCATAAGCTTTGGGACGGGCCGCTGTGCGACAAAGTATGGAATCATTTATTTCAAACGTGCTAAGTTCCGCAGATCGTGCCCGTCTTCTTGCAAGTTCGGAGTAGGAATCAGGTCTGTCGCTACAGGCTCTCCCATCGCCAAATACGGGAACCCTACTGGATTCATCGGCTTTCCGTATCGCAGCATCACTTCGATAAGGCCAGTGGTCGGCAACCTGCGGCTCGCGAGCCATATGCGGCTCTTTGGATGTGAATGCGGCTCTTTAGTCCCATACGCAAATATTAGTTATTTGAAAAAGATCATTTAAAAAACGTTCTGAATCAATTAACAAGTAAATTATGGGATGATTAGGTAGGTATAACGCGTGCATAGCGTTTTCTATACGATACTCATAGTACAGTCGGTATTATTGTTGGCATAAAGGATTTTTGTTGGCAAGAAAAAAAAATGTGGCTCTATAAAACTTTGAAATTTTGAAAATTGAAATTTTTTACTCTTCCGACCCAAAAGGTTGCCGACCCCTGGATTAGGCGCATCGTGTTGTGCTCCACACCGCTGTCAGTGCGGTACTGCTGTTGTCCGGCTCGGTCATCACGGTCTGTCTTGCTCTAGGAGTGCAGGACGTATTCCCCGCCACGAGAGTCTTAATGATATCATACGTCGGGCTCTTACCACCGCCAACTGTGCGGCTATTTTGGAACCAAATGGTCTAGCACGTGATGACAGTCAAAGGCCTGACGGAATGACCCTGATTCCGTGGAAGATGGGCCGGTCTGGAACTAAAAATAAGGCTGGTGTTTCGGCTGAATCGGCAGACTCCCAAAAGGCGCAAATATAGTTATCTTGAAAGTGGTTATATATTTGTGCCTTTTGGGGTTGAGACGTTGGGACCGTGGGGACCGGGAGCACATACATTCTACAATGAATTATCAAAGCGTTTGGTCGTGACCAAAATGCTGGCAAATATTTTGGACAGAGATTGAGTATTGCCATTCAACGTGGCAATGCTGCCAGCATTTTGGGTACTTTGACTACTGGTACCGGTCTATTAGATTAAGTTTTGTACATATTTATATCTAGTTATAGTTTTTTTTTGGTTAATTTTAATTTCGGTTTTATTTTAATGTATTTATTATTTTTTCTTTGTGTAACGATGCGTTAATGTACACGACATTCGTTAAATAGTAAAATATTTTGTTTCTAGCCGTGAGGACCAGTAATTGGCTTCGAGTGTTGGTCTTCCTTGTAAATAAATAAACAAAGGAAATCATAATTATACATACTAAGGTTGATAAACACATTACCCTCCTTTGTGTCGCGCAGTCAGGTAAAAAACGATATCGCGTCCGTGTTAGGTACACGACTACATGACGTAATAACCAAAACAAACTACTTATTGAATGAATACAAGCGATAGTGAAATCAAATAAAAAGCACTAAAAACCATTTGTAATTGTATATACTAGCTGACCCGGCGAACTTCGTACCGCCAATAAAAGTTGTCTATATATATACATTAATGTATATAAATTAAATAAAAAATTGGATTAGACTAAAGTGAATAGGTAATCTTCTAGGCAAGCATGTTACATCTTCGGCCGCATCACCGCTTTTCATCAGGTGAGAGAGTGGTCTATCAAGCAAATAAAAAAAATACATTCACATGAAACCCAGAATCAGAAACACAAATTTTCCGTGGGGAGAAACTTGTGTTCCCATCGGGAATCGAACCCGGTGCTTTGAATGCGAAAGCGCACTCAACTGGCTCAACAAAAAAAAAACTCGAATTTAGATCCTTCTTCCTATAGAAATCGTTTCAAAACATAGACGATTTTATACGCATAATGTGCAGGATGTTGATGAATATGTGACCCGACATTCTGCGATGTGGACGTTCCGCGACCACTGGACATTTCGCGAATTGGACTTTCTACGACTAAACGTTCCCACAGGAACCGGAATGACATTCGACATACAGGGTGATTTGTAAAATACTAAAAAAATTCAGACCCGATTCCTATACTAACCCTTAGCTATTTAGCTCATGTAGTCGTATGAATTTCTTCCTTTATACATTTTACAAATTACCCTGTGTATAAAGTCACTAACGAGAAGATATAAAATGAAAGGCACGTGTCAAGTGAAACTTTTATTAAGTTATTACTATTTATGAGTACAGTCATCACAATGCCTCGCTTACATTTAACTACCTACGTCCTTATAATTAACAAATAATAGTAACATTTTGAAGGGAATCGAAACCGCGACTCGCGCTTGGTGGTCGTGGTTTCAAATCCAAAGACGAGCTATCTTTTGGAGAAATGCCATTTGTCTGGTTATTCCGGTCTTCAATACAAATATTTTTATCGCCGGTTTTATGTCTCGCTCGCCCATAACTTAGTAAAATATGTGTCAGCTTATTTTGTCGCGTGTCATTTAACATCAGTCCAAACAAGACAAACAATATCTGAATTAATGAATTGAAGGTTCGTAGAACGTTTCATCTTTTTATTAATAAGCGGGTTTATCTTGAACTCTAATTGAATACAATTGTAAATTGCACACACCGTCATATCGATGGTACAAACGAGCGAGCGAGGGGTCGAATTAGCAACTGTCTAAACCTTCAGTTCAGGCTTCCGCCCGGAAGCTTTTATCACAATTAAATCTAGGTATATACATAAACATGAATTGACGTTAGTTAGTCTCACAAAAACTCGACCGATTTGCCTAATTTTGGTTTTGAAATATTTGAAGTCCAAGGAAGGTTTAAAAGGTGAGAAAATATAAAGAAAGGGCAAGGTATATATGTGAAATTGTTTAATCCACTGGAATTTACACCCGCGCGAAGCCAGGAGAACGCTAGTTATAAATAAAGTAAATAACAGTGACACGAGACGTATCACAATGTTACCTCCTTTACTCCATATCTATGAGAACCCGACGGATACGTATCACTGACCTTATTGAATATAATGTAGAGGTGGTACATGGTTAGTACCGACCCCTGAAATGCAATAAGTATCCGCCGTGGTAGTCTAAAAGTGCAGATGGACACGAATTATTGTAACGACGCATGTCATAAAGGACACGGTATCTTCCGTCCGCTACCGACAAATAAAACAATATACTATCAAAAGTAAAAATAACTAAATCACTTTGTTTACTGAACAGCACCGACTATAACGTTTCAATGACGTCACGGTCAGCAAGACTTAACTCTAGTATTGAGCCCAGTTCGAATATGTTATACGAAACTGTGCGTTAATTATTATTAAATTAAGTCTATATACATACAAGGCTACTTTCATTAGACCTATCTATACTCCACGGGCGCGTCAAATATCAAAGGCAATTTGTTTTTTTTTTTATATGGCATACACGCTCATTTTAGAACAAAAAAAAGGTTTTGTAGCTGTTATTATAGATATCAGTTATAAAACATTATTTTTTAGCCTTTTAGGGCCGCGTGAACCGTACATGCAGTTAATAAGAAGTAGCGTTGTGGTCAGTAGAGCCCGAGTTCGGGAAAGAGAGGAGGGTAGTTTGTCTCAGAGCGCCATCTTGCGCCCCTCGATGGAAATGTCGACCGCGCGTCGCGAATCGCTGCGCATGCGCTTCTGGTCGATGAACTTTTTCATCTGCTTTTCATACCGGGTCATCTTTTTCTTTGTCGTCTGCGAACACACCCATATATTAAAGTCGAGAACCACACGCCAGGTCGCCATTTACAAACCACGCCGCGCCACAGAATACAATGTCATGTAAAGTATAGTCGCGGCATTTCAATTTTGAGTTAATTATCACTTTTCATCAGGTGAGATGTGGTACAATACGAGTCTATCGGTGATCATGAAGGGTATATTTTTATGGTCCGAGAACACCGACTCCTGCCTAGTATTTAGAGACCACATTAAATTTTAACATTCTTTCTCAAGTTATAACTGTACCGTTTCGATATTGCGAAGTTTATTACTGTTTACTAACCGGATGGTACTCGCGGCGGTTTTGTCGGATTTTCCGACCAGTTTCGGGCATGTACGACTAAACCGCCGCGAGTACCAACCGGATAATAAACAGTAATAACGAATAACACTCGGGATAGTTTTCAAACTCAAATTGCGAAGTTTGTTTACTTCAAACATGGTCTCCACATATCGGGCTTAAAAATAGTAATAAGCGAAAATAAATACTGTATGAAAATAATAAATCGGCGGTCACAATAGCACCTTCAATGCGACAGGAACGACAATCACGATTCTTTGGCGCGGCGCTTCAGCGCCCCAGTATCGGCACTCAGTCCACGGGGCTCGTCGATTTAACGGCAAAAATACTCACACCTGCCGCGGGACACACTTCGATTGCGACAGGAACTACAGGCACGGTTACACGGAGCAGTTCGAAGCACCTAGGTCGGTAGGTAAGTATAGAGGCTCGCCGGGCGCGGGAGGTAGTATAGACTCACTCGCGTATTTCGACTTAGACTAGTATAGAGTCACCCGCGACATGTCGACGTCGCCGGTAGACTAGTATACTCACCCGCGACACGTCGACGTCGCCGGTAGACTAGTATACTCACCCGCGACACGTCGACGTCGCCGGTAGACTAGTATACTCACCCGCGACACGTCGACGTCGCCGGTAGACTAGTATACTCACCCGCGACACGTCGACGTCGCCGGTAGACTAGTATACTCACCCGCGACACGTCGACGTCGCCGGTAGACTAGTATACTCACCCGCGACACGTCGACGTCGCCGGTAGACTAGTATACTCACCCGCGACATGTCGACGTCGCTGGTGGACTTGGGGCGGTACACGTAGTCCTTGTTGGAGGGCGCCGGCACGCGCGCGCGCGCGACCCAGCCGGGCTCGCCGGGGCGCGGCGCGCGCTCGTCGTGCGCGGCGCGGGCGCGCGCCCCCGACGCCGACGGCGAGGGCGAGCGGCGCCGCGCGCCCGCCATGGCCTCGTCGCGCGCCTGCCGCTCCTCGCGCGTCATGGCTGCGCGGGACCACACGTCACTACCTGCCCTGCGGCGCGTCCGGGCGCCGACTCGAGCTCCCTCCCCCGTCGGGAGGTGATGAGGTCGAGGCCGCATCGCCTCCCGACGGGGGAGAGAGCAGACATATTTATCTCCTAGCCGGTAGGTGATTACCACGACCGCTCTGTCGAGAGTGATACCGACGGAGAAGTGGAGAGCCGGTAGTAGGCTGCCCCCTTTCTCAATCGGATCCCTATCGGCGCCGGTTTCGGGGAACGTGGTCGTCGCCGCGCCCGCATCGTCGAGCGACCCCGTTGAACTCCCGATCGCGGTAATATTATGCAGTCGAAGGTGCGAGAACGGTCGATTACGATTACTATTTTCTAGCTATGCGAGTACCGGGCGAACATAAACGTGAAAGAGGTCGGGAACCGTGGTGCCTCGTCGTAGCTTTCGAGAGTATCGCCCTCCACGGTCTCAGGAGAGGTCTCGCTGCCTCGTATGTTGACCGCCATGTCGCTCTTAATTATTGCTATCAGCTTGAAACTATCAGCCTCCGCGAACACATAAATGGTCCCGCTACCTCGTTTGTTAATGTATATTTTAGCCGAAAATTGTTCCGCTTGCACAATGTACAATAGCCCCGTAACCGATCGACAAAGGGGTGGGACCTCCTAGACTAATTGTCCAAATTATAATATGCAGTAAAGAGCAAATTGTATCTACATGAACTACGTGAGACAATGAATTAGTTGTTTTGATAAGAATTAATATCGAATACTTTAAAAAGCCAAAAAAACAGAACCTATTTTTTCAGATTTCTAACAATAAGTGTTTTTGCTACCCATTGTATTCACTCGCGTCAAACTGCTCAGTCAATATTGTTATATCGAACTGAAAACTATTTTCCAAATAAAACATAGCCTATGACACTCAAGGATACGCTCGGTATCTATTAGTGAAAGAAGTAGTTTCAATGATTACCTTTTACAAACATACTTTATCTTTTTATAATATTAGTTAGAAGTATAGAATCGAGTCTAAAATAGTATAGTTACGAGAGACTTTAGAACTCGCTTTCGCTCGGCATCGGCCAAGTCAGGTATAGATAGATCTCGAGCTCGATATACGACGACGTCACGTTTCCGAGGCGAAGGATCTTTATCGTCGACTTCACGTTCCCTTCGACATCGGGAGGCATCGATGTGAGGCATCAGACCCTCCCCGTTTACACTCGAAAAAAAACGAATAGGCAGTCGAAGCCTCTACTGGTCATAGAATGTATGATGCGTACCTTTGAAGTCCGTGGACAAGTTGAATATGGGGCGCGCCCACTCGGAGATGAGGCGGCCGGCGCGCTCGCGGTTGGCCTTGGTCTCCTTGGGGTGCTTGTACAGGTACATCACGGCCTTGCCGATGCCCGACTGCTTCAGCAGCGACTTGTCGATCGACGGGAACTGCGCTCACACAACAACGGTAACGACGCTCGCCTCCGGCCGACTCGGTGCCGACGAACTTATACAATCGGATCGGGGTTCTATATCGTTTTTGTCCTATATTGAGTCTATCGGCGATCACGAAAGGTATATTTTTATGATCCGGGGACACCGACTCCCGCCTCGTATTCGGCGACCACGTTCAATTTTAACTCGAACGATATAAAACCCCGATCCGCTCGAATCGAGCCGTCGGGGGCCCCGTCGGCGTTTCAAAATATTTTTTGCCCCCGAGCTATCGTAAAAAATTCGGTACCGGAACCGGCCGGGCCTCGAAGCCTCGAGGCCCGCGTCGATCGAGGGAAAAGGGACCCCCGGTCGATCCCGGGGACGAGCGTCGGGCGTTTCAAATTTCATCAAAATCCATTCGGCCGGCCGGCGGGAGGAGAGAACGAACACGCTCGCACCCAAACTTTCGGATTTTTTATACTAGGGCGATCGAGAAGAAACAAACGATTTTTCAGACGGGGCAGGCGAGGAGGTCCCGGGGGAGGGAGGGGGGAGGGTACTCACGTCGATGAGCAGCTTGAGGATGGAGTCGCGGATGAGCAGGCAGGGCAGCGCGCGGTTGGGCATGGGCGCCAGCCAGTCGCACAGCACGTTGAGCACGTTGTGCTCCAGGAACGCCAGCTGCAGGTCGCGCTTGATCAGCTGCGACATGGCCTGCTTCAGCATCGACACCTGCGCAAGCACGGAGTCAGGCGGGCCGGGGGGGGCGGGGGGCGGGGGGCCGGGGGGTCGGGGGGCGGTACCTTGCGCACGGCGGGCTGGTTGCGGCGGTTGAGGTCGCGGTCGTCGTCGGCGGCGCGGCGCATGTGCTGCAGCAGCTGCGCGATGAGGTCGTCGTTGTCGTTGATGATGTCGATGTCGCGGCGGCGCCGGCGCCCGCGCCGCTCGTCGCGCTTGCGCGCCAACATCAGCTCGAAGTCCGACATGCCGCCCGCCGCCTCCATGCTCCTGCAACGACGCTCGACGCTCGGGGACCGGCCTCTCTCGCCTCGAAACGAGCCCGCCTCCGTCCCGGGGCGAACCCTCCGTCCCCGGTTATGTATTATTTTTTTAACGGCCCGACGGGTGCCCGGGTGGAGGAACGATTTTCCGAGTCCGTTGGACCGGGGGCGTTCGGGGCTCCCTCGCGTCGACCGAAGGAGCGATCGGAGCCTAGGGCCGTGTGCCGGTAGTCGGAAGATGTCCCCGGTTAGAAACCCCTTCCGATTTATAATATGAATAGCGCCTGCGGTATGTAATAGAAAAGAACGCTCCGAGTGGTCCTTCGAGCCGGATCTTACGTCTTGGTGTCCGGCGCGAGCTCGTCGTCGGAGGAGTCGTCGTCGACGGCGGGCGCGGCGGCGGCGGCGGCGGCCTCCGCCCCCTCCCCCCCGGCTGCGACTTCCTTTTCCCCCTCCCCCTCCTCCTCGCCGTCCCCGCGCGCCCGCTTGCCGCTCGTAGAATCATCCGAGTCGAGGCGCACGGCGCGCCTCTTGGCGCCTGCAAATATTGTCGTTACTATAGGGTTATGAAAAACGGCTTACGCCGTAGTGTGAATAGGCATCTTCTGGGCGAGCATGCTACATCTTCGCTTGAGATGGTGGTCAAATGCTTGCCTATCTAGTATAAAAAAAGAATGATTCTTCGCAAAGATTAACGGAATCGAACTCCTTCTTCGGGATCATCTTTAATACGAATATTAAAACCATCGGTGAGAAGCAGTAGGGATTTATTTTCTTGATAAACCAAATTCTATAATTTAACATTATTATATAGGTCAGCCTCTGAAGTATAATCTACCTAACAAAAAAAACATCAAAATCGACTCATAATTGGCGGAGATATCGCGTAACATACATACAAAAAAAAACAGTCGAATTTAGAACCTCCTTTTTAGAAGTCGGTTGAAAATGTAAGATCTACACAGATTTTTATTTCTTTTTTATTCAAGATTTCAAACTTTTGACCACAATCTCACCTGATGGTAAGCGACGATATGACTTTCGGTCTACTAGGGTCGGTAATAGTTAATAATTAATATTCTCCGACATCTTGTCATCCGCTGGAAGCTCTGCTCTGTTCTCTAAAAAATACTACTTTGATTATGTCTTTTCAAACTTGACAAAACTTCAAAACAAGCAAGCGTTTTGCCGTTTTTTGAAGTCGTTATCGTTTCTGACCGTGGAGCAGGTGAACATGAACATAAACATAAAGTATAAATATGTCGTTACCTCGTCGCGTCGGCGACGCCGAGCCCGAGCGCGAGCGCGACCTGCGGGAACAAACAACGACTATACAACTCGCCATCATGTCAACTTCAACACACTGTAAATAGTACTGCGACGGCCTAGCTCGCGGACACGTCTACTGCCGTATCGAGACATTAACTCTGCACTATTTGGATTTAATAATAAATTAATAATATAATTAAACGCAAGCAAAGCTAAACTTTCGGAACTTTGATCAGAATACATGTACTAAACACGCATATTTCAAGAACTACTGATCAGATCTTGATCAAATTTAAATGGGACCACATGAAAATCACCAGCTTTCAAATAAAAAAATAATCATCAAAATCGGCTCACAACGAAAGAAGTTATGAGGTAACTTTTGAAGTCGGTCAACGAGAACATCGTCATAGTAGTCCACAAAATAGGCATTATTGACGATATTTCAAGAACTACCGATCAGATCTTGATCAAATTTAAATGAAATGGGACCAATTAGAAAGCAACATCTTTTAAACTGCGTATTCCAGGTCTAGTGTGTTTACCAGCTTCGATCACATCGTCACTTACCATCAGGTGAGATAGTGGTCAAAAACTAGCCTGTCACAAATAAAAAAAAAAAAAACTAAAAAAAATATTCGAAATCGCCTCTCGAGGAGAGAAGTTATGAGATAACAAACATAAAAATTAAAAAAATACAGTCGACTTGAGTACCTCCTCCTTTTTTGGGAAGTCGGTAAAAAGGCCTGCACTGTGCCAGATATTATAAATAAGTGGCTCACCTGGACCGCGACTTAGCGGAGCCGGAGCGCGAACGTGACACGCGTGATGCGCGCGAGCCCGACCGAGATCTAGACTTCGATTTAGAACGCGATTTGGACCTAGAACGGGATTTGGATCTGGAACGGGATTTGGATCTAGAGCGGGACCGAGACCGCGATAAGGAGCGAGACTTGGATCGGGACTTGGAACGAGATTTGGAGCGAGATCTCGATCTAGACCGCGATTTGGAACGAGATCCTGAACGAGAGCGCGAGCGGGAGCGGGAACGGGAACGAGAACGCGAGCGCGACTTTGACCCTGATCTTCTTGAACCAGAGCGGGACCGTGATCTGCTTTTCCTTGTTGCTTCTGGAATTAATAACAATAATTAATAATTTTAACGTAAGCAAAGCTTAAACAAACCGACTTCACCGCTTATATTTTGGTTTTATCTTGATCAATTTCGATAAAATTTATATGGGACCAACTCTGAAGTATAATCTGACAAACAAAAAAAGAATTTTGAGAATCGGTCCACAAATAGGGGAGAAATCGGTAAATATACATAAAAAAAAACATTCAGTCGAACATAGTACTCCTTTTTTGAAGTCAGTTAAAAACGCAACATAACACTTATCTAAAATCATTATAAGCTAAGGGATGTTCCTATTGCAAAGGCAAAGATGTCAGCATAGTGGTCACTTGAAACATAATTTATTGAAGTCCATTATAGATAGGCAGACATGACGTCAGGCTTACAATTTGTCTGTATCCTCTCGTAGTTTCTATTTCAATTAGTTATCAAATTAATCGCATCTTACCTGCTCCCACGGATTTAGACCGAGACCTTGATTTCGATCTAGACTTCGACCTTGATTTGGATCTCGATCTTGATTTAGATCTCGACTTTGATCGAGATTTGGATCTAGACCTTGACCTTGATTTTGATCTTGACTTCGATCTGGATTTAGACCTAGACTTAGATCTGGATTTGGACCTCGATTTTGATCGAGACTTGGATCTTGATTTAGATCGGGATCGACTCGCTCTAGCTCCTGAAAAGTAAAAACATTAAAAAAAAATAAGATCATTTAAAAAACTACGAACAAAAATAACACAGAAGAGACTTTATGAACATTCAATTCATTTTCACAATTCATTCAGATCGTGTAGGAAAGTAATTGGCTTAGCAGTTAAATTGAAACGACATAATTATAATTCAAATTGACTCTCTTGATAAAATCACTACCGAGTTTTGGCCAGGCTGAAACAGTGACTGCTTGTGTTCCTTGTTGACTGTGCATGTGCTGCTAAGTTGTTCAAGAGTAATTAAACGCGAGTTAATTACTTTTGAAACAACTTCTTTTCGCTAAACACAATTTGTCAGAATAATAATAGAACAGTGGTATTGAGCGTAGAGTGTTGGCAAGGAACCAAGTGAATGGGGCCCTACATTACCTTTATGAACAGTCAGAAAGTTTCTAAAAAGGTAAGATTGGCTGACTATAGAGGGGTGCTAGTGCCAAGACAATTGCAAGATTGCAATGTGGTAGAAGATGTATTGACAAAGATTGACAAAGGGATGCTTAGATGATTTGGACATGTAGAGAGAATGGACGAAAATAGATTGACGAAGAAGATTTATAAAGCCAGTGTGAATGGGCAAGTTGGTAAGGGTCGATCTAGGCGAACATATCACAATGAAAAGACTCATGAATGTAGGAGAAGCGAAAGATGTGTGTCAGGATCGTAGCAGGTGGAGAGATGTGGTCTCTGCCTACCCCAATGGGAAAGAGGAGTGACTATATGTATGTATGTTATGTTAATTAATAGAATATGCATGGTTATTCATAGAAATTTAGATTTAGGATGAGCAACACATGTGTTTGTTAGCTATCATACTAAGCTTACTTGCTAATTTTATAGCATAGGTAAACAAATCATTGATTAACTTATCAACACCATATTATTATTTTTTTGTATGTCAAACATAGGTGCATAACAATTAACTAATAAGAAAATAAAAAGTATCAAGTACGTTTTTTGTAGTATGCACAGTACTGCCATATACAATGTTTTAAACTGTACAAATTATAAATCTTTGTTGAGTTAGCTTTGCCAGACTATATTTTCAGGAAGTATACAAAGAGTTAGAAGGTGTCGTTAATGCACCAAAGATTAGGAGCGACTTACCAGAGGCTGGTGACTTAGAATGCGAGCGAGATCGCGAGCGCGATTGCTCGCGGGCGTCTTTACCAGGGGTGGCGGGCGGATCGGCGGCCGGCGGCGAACGCGAGCGCGAGCGCGAACTGCGCGACCGCGCTGATTTACCCGACTTGTTCGATTTGGCTGACCGCGCTGATCCCGCCGAGCTTGAACGAGAACGTGAGCGCGAGCGCGAGCCAGATTTGGAGCGCGAGCGCGATTCGCGTTTTGAATGCGTCGACCCATCGTGCGACATCTTTGAATTGGACTCCACCTGGAAACAACAAAATAGCAGGCCTGATTGATTT
Source organism: Lomographa bimaculata (assembly GCA_948107665.1). Classification (NCBI taxonomy): domain Eukaryota; kingdom Metazoa; phylum Arthropoda; class Insecta; order Lepidoptera; family Geometridae; genus Lomographa; species Lomographa bimaculata. The sequence continues at coordinate 12,440,973 of OX403610.1, read as the reverse complement.
TCCCGTCGCAACCCTAATTCTTAGCTATAACTACTGGCTAGTTTAGTACTGCAATGTTAAATACAATATTAAAACCGAGGCCTCAAGACTTTTGAGAAACACTATAAAATAATTAACATATTGACTGTCTGTGCATTAAATGAGATCCCTTGGATACATTATGTTCTGTAATTATCTGCATGAGGTGAGGTAAGCTTTGTAGTGGTGCTGCATTTAATCACTATATCAACTTGTCGCGGGTGGTAAGCTTGTTTTGATTATAATGAGGTGCAATGACAACCAATTTGGATGAGCAGGTTGCACTCGACGATTGCAATCTTGGTTGGTATGCATGACCACTAAACTCTTCTTAGATTATGTGCTACAAAAATAAAAGAAAGTACACTTACAGATTTGCTTCTGGAACGAGATTTCCTGCCACCTGCAACAATCATTTGTAAATATTATAAATTTAGTCATTCTATTTCTAGTTGGGTGCGGTATAGCTTTAGCCTGCACTGATTGTGTTTTGTCATCACAATTTAGCCATCCCCACTCCTTGATAACTTAAGGTCACTGGCATTAGGAGTTTTGCATAGATCTGATGGTGTGGCCAAAACTGTTAAGTGCAATGAATTTGAATGGCAACAAATCCGATTCCCAACTAAGAGTTAATTTTTGGAGTACCTTATAGAAACCACTTCATTGTCCATCTCTCTATACTAAAATAAAAATATTTGGACTCGATACTTGAGGTAAATTAACTATCAGCATGCAAGTTGACCCGTAAGGCCCCCTTAAATATTTATTTTATTTTATTTTATTTTTAGTATTTGTTGTTATAGCGGCAATAGAAATACATCATCTGTGAAAATTTCAACTGTCTAGCTATCACCATTCTTGAGATATAGCCTGTTGACAGACGGACGGACGGATAGCGAAGTCTCAGTAATAGGGTCCCGTTTTTACTCTTTGGGTACAGAACCCTAAAAAAAGAGCTTAGTATAAGTTAGAAGTATATTGACTGGCAAACATTGTATAAGTACGATGTTTCTCAGTTAGCTCCTTGTCCTATGATGGAGTCCACTTATAGCGTAATAACTAGCTCCAACCTCTTTGAAATAATCCAATACCAATCGGCTAGAAACTCTAATGTCTGAAGCACTGCACAACCACTGCTAGGTCTCAACCAACTTACTATTTAGTTTTTTTTTTTGTTTTTAAATATCTTTATTTTCTTATAAAAATTAAACTAATGTCAATCAAAGTATTATAGAACTTCAGACTTGGTGGCTCCATCCACCCTAACATGTCCCTAGGATGGGAGATACCTCAAAGCTTATAATGCTCCAAACATCCTGAGTGGGACACATCAGTGCAGGTCTAACCACTCCCAAGGTGAAATAGAATTAAAGCTCATAAGAGGCTATGTTGCTTAGACAACCCACTTCCTGTTGCACTTAGCCAAGTACTCTAGTGAGTTCTGAGATCAGAACAATCTCATAGATTTCAGCAGTCAGGTATATCTTGTAATGAACTACTGAAAATAACATCGGCATCTCAAACTTATACTACCTACATCACGAGATGATGCATAATATAAATCGATTAAATAGTTATTTGGAATACCAGAAAACTCATGATCTCATCGAATGTATAATATAATAATATTATACTAAGATAAATAAATGCAAAAACTATGTAGATTGGTCGTATGACATGTATCTAAACATTAAAAACGCAGATCCGATGAAGTAAACAGTGAGGTTAGCTTCAAGCACAGGGCACAATGTATACCTGTATCAGCGGCGTCGACGTCCATCGCTACGTTTTCCTACACCCACGCTATGTTTAATTTAATTTTAATAATTAAAAAACGGCATTTACTACATATGAATGTATATTATCTCCAAATTGTATTAACGTAAAGTCGCCAAAGCAAAATGATTTCTTGAGTTATTGTTACTTTTTTTAAGTTCTGAAGTTATTGAAAGCTGACACTTTGCAAATAGTGACATTGACAATTAACAAGTGATGTTCTTTTAGCTATTTCGTTGCATCTCTTTTTATCTCTTTAATGAATAATAAATTAAAATCGTTGAGATAGTTCTAGGAAACAACCCTACGGTTTGTGCAACAATATCCTTGGTGAAAAACGGGTGAAAATCATGTAAAAACATATTTTTAAGCTATTGCATAGCTTCTATCGCGGGCCTTGAGCGTTGAGACCTAATCCAGAAATTCCGTAACGAAAAAACCTAACACCTCTAGCGAACGTTAAAGTTTGACGTTAAAGCCAAGACCTATATGCTTATTTCGAAGTTATAGTTAGAAGACTCGGTAGCTGAATGGTATTGGATACTGAATCGTATGCATCGGTACGGAGTTCGCATCTCAACGTGACCGAAAGCTTTTTGTGAAGAAAAAAGAAACTGAAAAATAAAAAATGCTATGCAATAGCTTTACCGCGGCAGTCCCCGAGTGCCACACGTCTTTTTTTTTTATGTAAGACTAGCCATGCCTTGCAACTTCGCCCAACGCGGGCGAAGTATTGTGCCAGGGCATGGTATTGCATACATGGCATTTTGGTAAAAATGTAGCCTATGTGTTAATCACGGGTATATTTTATATCAAACCTTTACAGCGTAAACAGAAAACAAACACACTTTCACACTTACACAATTACACCAAAACTATCACTTTTGATCGAGTGAAGCGTAATTTCTAAAAAATTACGAAAAAATATTTTTTTTCTATTATTATTATCATAATTTTCCATCACCGCGCGGGGCGCAGCTAGTTGCCTATATTTCCTAACACTAAACTAAAACTATATACAGCAAAGAACTAAGTTACCTACAAGACATCGAGCTTATAGGTAACTCAAGTGCTCAAGCCCTCTACCAGTGGGTAGCGTTCCTATCATGAGAGGGGCATTGCCTCTTTGAATTGCAATGCTAATAGCAACATACATTTTGATGTTATATACAACTTTTGTATATTACATCTGAAACACCTACTTTGGAACTACTTAGTTGATGTCTCAGCCATCCTATGCTACACAAATGAGCTGGGATGGCTTCGGTAGTTGCCGCCAGATGGAAATTCGCAATACACCCCAAGCAGCATCTCCAGTTTTAAGCTATTGCATAGCTTCTATCGCGGGCCTTGAGCGTGGAGACCGAATCCAGAAATTCTGTAACGAAAATAACCTAACACCCCCCACTCCGACCGGCACAGCGGTGATACTTTTTAGTTTTGCCATCTGTCGATGAACATCAATCTTTTAATGACTTTTTTGAAATATCACGCTTGTCTCTTTAGTTCAGCAACTCGCCTCTAGGTGGCAGGAAAAAAAATACTGCATAAATAAAATAAATAAATAATTATAATTGCATAAGTTGATAAAAATGCTATGCAATAGCTTTACCGCGGCAGTCCCCGAGTGCCACACGTCTTTTTTTTTCTAAACACTAACTTTATAGTTTTTTATCATTATAGTGGTATCATCAGCAAAATGTATACATTTACGTGGGGTCGCTTCATGAAGATCGTTTATATATATTAAAAGAAGCAATAGGCCAAAGATACTCCCTTGGGGCACGCCAGTATTATTTGTAAGAAGTTTCTCATTTATGTGTTTGTCGTAAAAGTCTATTTTGTTATTTTGTCTAACTGGGAACTGTCATCTATACCTTGACATATTGTTTTCTATCGAACTGATAACTAACTTTTATCCCGACAAAACATAGCCTATGACACTCAGGGATACTGTAGCTATTTATTAGTGAAAGAATTTTCAGAATCGGATCAGTAGTTTCAGAGCCTTAGAGAGATTACCTTTTACATACAAACAAACTCTACCTAGTCAAGTATCAGGGTTGACGAAATGGCTTTTTAAAAACTAAAAATTAAATCATCACTTTCTATCAGGTGAGATTGTGGTCAAATTAATGAAAAAGGTTGCCGATTCGGAGGCTGAGAATGCTCACTCAGCTCTAATCAAGTACTGAGGGGTGAGGTAAACACATAAAGACCTCTTTATAATATTATTAGTATTTCAGAGTTGGATCAGTTTTTTCAAAGGTTAACCTTATACATACAAACAAACTTTACCTTTTTATAATATTAAGTATAGATATTAGGTACAGATGTACCGTTTCGGGAACAAAGACGCGGGTAATTAGTTCCACACCTTTACGCTGTAAGGTTCTTAAACTTAACGAACCACTTTCTAGACTCTACAGTTATGTAAACCATAAATTCGGACGTGTAAAAAAGTATCACTTGACACTGGCTTAATGCACATAGATTGCGGAGTCAAAATTAAAGAAAAAACACTTAAAATGTCGTAAGTGTCATTGTCAATAATGTCAATTAATACGATCAGTGATCAGCTGTGCATTAACAAAGCAATAACAAAATTATTTAATTTCTGAATTAAAGTATGTACAAGCAAAGCAATTTATAGTTTTAGAGACGAGCACTGAATAACAAATATAATAGGTACTCTCTACGCGGTGTATATGATTAAGGCAGAATTCTTTGCGAGACATAAATGTTGCGTCTTAGTAAATTCGAACAGTATCAGCTGTAATGTACGCTGAAATAATTGGGAATCGTAGACAAGAGAAATAACTGAGAACAAGCCGTGATGGAGGAATCGACCCAACTACCTCTTAAAAGAGTGGAACTCTCATTAACTAAGTTTAACGATGTCGCTATTCCGCACCATTTAGATCTGTTGCGCCAGCACAAGGCTAACATTCTCAAGGTATGTTTGTACTATTCTATTGAACTCCTTTGTTCTAGTAGATCCCGAAATAAACACCGACTTCTAGAAATATCGAAACGAGAATTACGCATAACGTAAGGCCTCTCTAAAAGACAAGCTATTTTTAGTTGACTGCACATAATGTGTGGGCTGTATATGCTTTCTCAACAGTGACAACTTTTTTCATTTGCTGAACATACAAAAACTAAAAAAAACATTGTCTAATGTTTTAGAGGGGTCTCCAATCCCTTAAAATGTGTAATAATTATTGTCATTGTGTCTGAATAATGTGCAACATTTTGTAATCCTCTTTGTAAATAATATGTTGCGACAATGACACTTCGATTCATACTTATTGTCTTTGGCACTAATAAACAAAATTAGGACAAGAACTCTTTTAGAATGTGCTAGAGAATGGGTGTATATCACACATACAATAGTGTTTACATCCTAAAAAAACATCAAATATCCAAACTTTCACAGCCATCCATATCAAAAACTTATGCATCAGCTTCTACTGCTTATTAAATACATATTCAATGCAACTTTTTTTTTCCTTATAACATATTCAAACTATGGGCCCATTGCCCATATTTCCTAAAACGAAACTAAAATTATATATAGCAAAGACCTATGTTACCTACAAGACATCGAGGTTATAGGTAACTCAAGTGCTCAAGCCCTTTACCAGGGGGTAGTGTTCCCATCATGCTGGTGGCATTGCCTCTCTGAATTGCAATGCTAATAGCAACATACATTTTGATGTTATATACAACTTTTGTATATTACATCTGAAACACCTACTTTGGAACAGCTTAGTTGATGTCCCAGCCATCCTATGCTACACAAATGAGCTGTGATGGCTTGGATAGTTGCCGCCAGACAGAAATGCACAATACACCCCAAGCAGCATCTCCAGTTCGATTTTTCTAAAAAATTTCACACTCGCAGCCTTATACTTAGTTTGATGACTTGTGTCGTGGGTGACGGAAACATTTACATCACACACACAATTACAACCATCATATCATTAATTAGAATTATGCATATAGAAAAACTAAAGGTGTAAATGTACATTTTCCAGAAATTATGGTTTATGCCCATTCTCAACAATTTAATATGCACATTCTGGGTTTTTTATTTATGCTAGATAGACAAGCATTTTATCACCATCTCATCTGAAGGAAAGTGTAGATGCTGCCAAAGATGTAGGTTTTTAATTTCCATATGGTTTTTATAGATTCAAAATCAAAAATCAAAATTGTTTATTCACATGAGCCCCAAGGAGGCACTCATTAATGTTAATGATTCTACTGCCACATTCGCAAAATTACAGCCATCTCATGAAGAAATTGGCAAGAAACTCGGCCGCGCATTGTTTTTTTTTAAGAATTCTTTAATACTTTGATTGCATGTATATCTGTAAAATATAAGTGTTATTGTAACTTTTACTTGAAATTTACAAATTATTAGCACTTACATTGGTAATTAAATCTGTTGTCAAACTGTTGCTCTACATACAATAACCAACCCTTCTTTTGACACCTCACGATTAAACTTCTAAATGCTTATGGGCCCTCACTCTTGTTTTCAACTCCATAGAAACAGAGTGTGGTAATTAGGTTTCAATAAAATTAGTTTTTTGTCTCTAATAGTAGAATAATATAGAATTGGTTCGGTATCAGTATGAGGAGGCGGGCGAGTACGGGCGCGTGCGCGCCGAGCAGACGAACGCGCGGCGCGTGGCGGCGCAGCTGCGGGCTCTCCTCGGGGAACTCGACGCGCTGCGGCGCCGCGTGCGCGCGCAGGACCTCCCGCGATTCGACGACAGCACGCGCCGCGCGCGCGACCTCACGCACCGTGCCGTCATGGACTACCTAGGTAACTGGCAACCTCACGCACCGCGCCGTCATGGACTACCTAGGTAACAGGCGACCTCACGCACCGCGCCGTCATGGACTACCTAGGTAACTGGCGACCTCACGCACCGCGTCGTCATGGATTACCTAGGTAACTGGCGACCTCACGCACCGCGCCGTCATGGACTACCTAGGTAACTGGCGACCTCACGCACCGCGCCGTCATGGACTACCTAGGTAACTGGCGACCTCACGCACCGCGCCGTCACGCGTCATGGACTACGTAGGACGCCGGCTTCGGATCTGCTACGTTTCGAAGCGAGCAAAATGCGGGGAACGAAATCTTGCCTCTTCAAAAACCAGTTAACATTAATTTATTAATTTGCAATAACAATAACAAAGGATACTTATATTTTGACATGATATCTTTTGAATAGTTTACCATCGATACGACTGATAGGTGATATGTTTGTAGGTGTGATAGAGAGCAGCTGTAGAGCGCTCGTGTACTCGAGCAGCTTGCGTCATCGCGGTGAGCCCCAGCTATTCAACACATCGACCTGTCTAACTACATAAACTAACGCCCATCTCTTGCTGTGGCTTAATAATAACCAGCGAATGAATATGCGCTTGTAAGATGTCAATTTCATTGGTATTTGTATTACACATGTGAAAATGATTACCTTTATAATATAAATGGATTTAAAATAAAAAAACATTTAAGTGATATTTTACACACTAATAAATTTCGTCAGCACGCATCATGTGTGTACCACGTAACATACGTATGTTCAGTAATATAAAACTCATGGCTATTTTCAGAACCGAAAACTTTAGTCCTAGCATTGAACTCGAAGAGCTGAGATCTTCGATGTCATATACAGACCGACAAAAGCTTCAAGCATGCAATAACATTTCTCAGGCTTTTAGTACGGAGGTTTAAAACATGTTGCAGATTAAGTAATAGCTGCTACACACTGCGCGCATTTGGTTCGTGCAGACGGTATATGTTACCGGCGCTTGCATCATCACGCCAATCAGTCCGCGCAAACCAAAAACGTATTATGTGTGGCAGCTTTAAGGAATATTATGCACAGAGCATAAAACTAGCTCGCCGAGTTTTAAAGCGCCGAGCGTGTTTTGTGGTCCGTGGTAGTGTGTGTCACACAAGGGGTGTGTGGGCTAATTAGGTCGCGTCACCCTGTAGAGACATCCCCACTGTCGGCCAACCGGCGCGCACATGAGGCCGTGGCGGGGGAGGGCGCGGCCGTGGGCAGCCTCGTGTCCACGGACTCCGTGGGCGTGCTCGCGGAGGAAGATGAACCGCTGCTGCAGCTGCAAGTCGACCAACACGTAAGATCTAACGAACGAGAATAACGCTCTACACATATCTTCCTATTTATTCTTAGTTTTGATTTTATTTCAATTGTTTTTAACGCAATCTATCTATCAAAGCCGAGGAAAGTTGTACTGTTTGCTTGTTCCATCACGGTGTTTTCCGCTAAAATGTTATACTTATTGTCACGTCTACTACACGACCAGATAAATCATTTGGACAAAAGGATTTGTTGGATTCAGGACCAAGTCATTCAGTTGCAGTGTGTTTAAATTTTACTTCTAGCTGTTCAATTGATATGGTGAAGTTTCCAAAAAAGCTTCCCGTCTGTCAGGTTTTTGTAATCAGGCAGACTAAATTCTTCAAGGATCCAGACATATCAAAATTGCTTTTCAACTGCTATGTGCGTAGTCTAATGGAGTACTGTAGCCCGGTTTGGAACCCGTCCTACAAAGGATATATAGAGAGGTTGGAAAAACTTCAATCTAGATTTTTGTACCATCTTTCATAAACCATCCACAATCTTTGTCGCATACTTGATAGTTATGAATCAAGATTGGCACATTTCAATATGTCTCCGCTCCAACAGCGAAGAGATATTGCGGATATACTGTTTCTACATAAACTAGTTAACGGATTTATCGATAGTTCTCTGCTGCTAGAACGTATAAAATTAGTTATTCCACGTTCTTGTAGCCGTCTCAAAAATAGAAAAACGTTCAGCCTACCTAAAACTCGCACAAACTATGGTCAGCACTCATCACTGTATCGCATTTGTAATTCATACAATACCATATGTCAGGACTTAGACATATTTGACCTCTCGGTCCCTGTTTTAAAAGGAAACTTCAAGAATTAGTAGATTCTTGGGATAGGGCCCGAGAGGCTGATAAACCAAGTCTTCCTAATTTATAAAAGTGTGATTTTATTCAAGTTTCTTCATTTTGCATGCTGTGTCCACTTCGAGAAGGTGACACTCGCCCTACACATGTTTTTGTTTTTGTTTCTCGAATTAAGCATAAAGAGTGTATCCAGTTTTGTGGACCAAATAAAAAAAATAAAAAAATGGTTGCTCAATAGCAGCGCACGGTCATAGTTAAGCAATAGCAGGGTGAATAGAATGTTCGACGATCGATGACCCTCAGGCGACTCCTTGCGCAAGTGCAACACTGTGCACTCTTGCAGACGGGCATGGTCGTACTGTAGTTGAATTGACACCCATATAAATTTCTTTATCGAGCCGCATATAGCTTGAATAACAGCTCCCGCTGATGCCGCGGAGCATCTTTAGTTCCGTGCCTAAGCCATCGTCAGTCTGACGACTTTTTATCGACAGTCGCCGTTTATTAGCTAATTAGACCCTGGTATTGCAAGAGTGTACACGGACAAACGTAGCACGGCGACACACTCGTGTGTCCGCGCGGTCGGGCCGCGTCGTCCGTCCGTGCGAGGCAGTGAGAGTGGTCGTGCGCAGGAGGCGGAGCTGCGGGCGCGCGAGGCGGCGCTGCGCGAGCGCGAGGCCGTGCTGCGCGGCTGGAGCGAGCTGCAGGGCGAGGTGCGCGCCGTGCACGACGCCTGGCAGCACGTGCAGGCCGCCGCCATGGCGCAGCGAGAGGTCGGTCCCGCCAACTATACTGCGCGCTGTGTCGCCTGTACTGCGCGTTCTAACCCACACGGTCTGTAATGCGCCGCGCCGGTCTGTCCCGTCTCATACGCTCGTCATTATTAAGTACTATCTGGTGCTCGCTACTACGATTAGTCTTTCGAGTAGTTACATGCATTAGAAATAAATTGTCAAATTTTAGTGTATTAATGGTTTACTATTTTGGCAATAATAGCTTACAAACAACATAGAAGATAGATATAATTATGCCGTCGCGTCGCGGGCTTTTTTGTAAGACTATTTAAGATAAACATTTCCTTTATACATTATATACCTGTAACTCTAACAGTTTTAGCAGCGCACCAGAATAGCTCGCAGAAGGTAGAATTATTTCCTACTTACTTGACACTTATCATAATATTTTGGACAATTCACACAATCCTACTAATATTATAAATCCGAAAGTTTGTGTGTAAGTGTGTAAGTATGTTTGTTCCCTCTTCACGCTTTAACGGCTGAACGGATTTGGATGAAATTTGGAATGTACATAGATTATACCTAGGATTAACACATAGGCTACTTTTTAACTTCATAATAGCGGGCGAAGCCGCGGGGCACGGCTAGTATCTTTATAAATTATAGCCTACTTGTTATTCCGACGTATAAGCTATATCATTGTAAAGTTTCATTAAAATCTATTCTGTAGTTTTTGCGGGAAAGAGTAACAAACATATAAACTTTCGCGTTTATAATATTAGGAAGGATAAGGATACCGACAAAACTACATCGGGGAGATGGGGGTCAAACGCGGGTTTACCTAGCATGAAAAAAAATTGTTTTTTTTTTTACTCGGCGAGGGCGAACTCGGGTCGGGGGGACCCGAGGTCGCACCCGCCGAGTTCGTCGAATTTCCTCCCTCCGACTTCGCGGGTCGCGGGGGCGTTTCGTCTCCATCGAACGCGCTTCGTTCGATGGAGACGAAACGCCCGGGGTTTCCATCGGCGGAAGTCATCCCTCGGATCGCCGGCCCCGGTTCGACTCGATTTCGACCGCGGCAGATTAATTCTACGCCGACCCACGTCGGTCGACGGCGGCCCCGCGGAACGGGCGAGGTCACAGAACCGGCGACAAATGACATTTCGCAGCACGTGACGCACGCTGCGGGCGCGACGGAGGTGGCGGCCGAGAACGTGTCGGCGGCGCGGGTGCACCTGTGGGACGCGGCGCGGCTGCGCGGCGTGGCGCTGGTGGCGGGCGGCGCGGCGGCGGGCGCGCTGGCGGGCGGGCCCGTGGGGCTGGCCGTGGGCGCCAAGGCGGGCGCCGCCGCCGCGCTGGCCGGCTCGCTGCTGGGCGCGCTCGGGGCGCGCCTGCTCGGCCGCCGCGCGCCGCCGCAGCCGCCGCCGCCGCCCGCGCCGCTCGACGACGACAAGAAGTCGTTGTAGCGGAACGCGTGCATCTGCTCTTAGAGCCGACGCGCCGCACGCTCGTCCGCCCGCGTGGTGTCGGGATCGACGATGAACTCGACGTTGACCGGCCCTGGGTGCGGGTCGCGTCCCGGGGATGTCGTTCCCGCCGTCGCGTCGGTCGCGATCTTCGAAAGCGGGCGCATCGAGTGGCACGTGAACGTTTCGAATTTCCGTTTTTTCGAAAAATAAATGTGCGGTGCTGCGCCGCGCTCGCTCTCGTCCGGAGGCGGCCCGGGTCGTTATTTTTGCCCGCCGCGCCGCCCGACCTGTTGTAGTCGGTGGGTGCCGCGGTCGGAGCGAGGCACCGAGGTAGATGTTGGATCCGACAGATATCACGATGACGGCCGGAGTAGATTGTCGTGACGCTTCCTGTTTTCAGTTTCATGGTCAAATAGTTAAAAAAGAATACATCGTTTTACTATCTTTTCTACCGACTTCACAAAAAAGGAGGAGGCACTCGAGTCGCCTGTATTTTTAAATTGTTTTATGTGTGTAACCTCATAGCTTCGTTCGAGAGACGATAATGTACGACCCGATATTACACGGCCCAATTTTGTACAGCCGATAATGTACAACCTGATAATTCATAGACATGGATTCGAAAGTTCAGGCCGTGCATTCCCGGGCCGAACCGCTCAAAACTAAGTTATTAAAAGAAAAAAAATATGGGAGGAAGGTCCTTGTCCTCTTGAAATTACTGGATCATTCAAACAAGGCTTTGAATTTGCCATTTGTTTGTACACGAATTATCGGCCGTGCATTATTGGCTGTACATTATCAGCTCGTGCTAATATTTTCCGACCTGTATTGCCCGACCTGATATTTCGTGTAAATTGTTTTTAAATATTGTTTTCGTTTTCCTGGCTGCGTATTATCTACTGTACAAAATCCGTGTTGTTATTTCACATCCAATAATGTGCGGCCCGTATTGTATAACCTGATAATATAATGTCATAACACGGAATATTGGTTGTGAATTATTGGCCTTACATTATCAGGCCGTGCATTATTGGTCGTACAATATGGGGACTCCTTCGTTCGACGTGAACCGATTTTGACATTTATTTTGTTGTTTCAAAGATGTTGCTTTCCAATTGTTCCCATTTAAATTTAATCAAGGTCTGATCGGTAGTTCTTGAATTATCTTCAATAATGCGTGTTTAGTACATCTAATCTGATCAAAGCTCCGAAGATAAAGCGGTGAAGTCGGTTTTTTTTAGGCTTTGCTTGCGTTCAATTATTATTTATGAATTCGTAATTAATTATAAAAAAACAGCGTGACAACTGTCAGCGACTGAATAACTTAAACTTACACAACAGTAAATGTCGCAATAAAATCGTAGTTTATCACTCTCAAGTAAAAAAATTGTTGCCAACCATTGAAACGGAGATCCGGCAGCTACTTCTAAAATTCAATCCCCAATCTAAACCTAACATGCACAACATTCGGGATGAAATCGTCACTTAACAACGTGTGAGATTGTGATCAAACTCTAGCTTATCTCATTTTATAATATGCTAAAGCCGCGATTTCAAATTACGAAACAGTTGTAGGTTCAATTTGTGCCGTATGTTGTGGTCTCTTGCAGTTTTATTTATTAATGTTGACTTCATAGATAGTAATAAAGATAATTAGAGTTTGGTAGAATGTAGGTTAATTTTATGAATCAGTTTATAATATTTTTTTGTTTTATGTGTTTATATCTTGTACTTTTTGTTAATTATATGAATTTGAGTTTGTAAATATTAAATTATGTAAATAATGTATGTACAATACCTATAAATAAATAAAATAAAGCTAAATGCTGTGATTGCTTATATATAATGTAATACATTATTTTTGTACAAATTAGCCTAATAATATCAATATTCAGCTAACACTTTCATTAAACTTGTAGCAAAAAAGCAAAATATAACTAATAGTAACATTTGTATGATTGTCCATTTGTAAACAGTACATTCAGTAGAACTAAATACATATTGTATAAATGGAACATAGTGTTTTTGTTATGCCTATGGTCTCTGAATACAAGCCTAGACTCACGGCCTCTAGGCTCACTGCTATATGTTGTTTTTTTTTTCATAGAAGAAAAAGCATCTACGTGCCAATTGCATATATTTCCTAAAACTATATACAGCAAAGAACCAAGTTACCAACAAGACATCGAGCCTATAAGTAACTCAAGTGCTCAAGCCCACTACCAGTAACTAAAGTACTAGTAGTAGTACTTTATTAACTAAAGCCGTAAGGTCTTTCAAAAGAGCCTCACCAATCTCGCCAGAACTAGCACATAAAAGATCTTTTAGAATTAGCGGTGTTAAGCCATCTAGGCCACCGGCATCGGCAGACCCACCTTTAAAAGACATAACGGCCGCAGCAACATCCTGAGCGGTCGCCTCAACATCGACGTCACTCTGTTGAGGTGGATCAGGTAATATTATTATGTTATTGTTGTTTTTAATTTTGAAATAGATTAATTTTATTTATTAATTAGTTAACATCCTAGTTTAGTTTAAATTAATCTCTGTACATCAATGCTGATTTAGTACGACTTAAGATGCTCGGTTACATTTAAGACATTGTAAATCGTTCCAGCTGCGGGAGGGTCCTGGTGACCTGTAATACAGGTTTCTAACGAAACCTACATCAGGCACCAGCTCTCACAAAGTAGTACCAATTTCTTACATAAATTAAACATGCCTAGTTTTATTATTTGTACCTTTGTGAAGATAAATAAACTCATTTTTGATTTGATTTGAAAATTTATAAAAAAATCTATACAACATGTTACAAAAAGGTGTAGTAATACTTGGTGGTGTTGTTGTGTGTCGTGCCAGGAATCGTCTGCCAGAGAACGAAAGTCGAAATCGAATTCCAAACAAAAATCGTATTTTGCAAATATGTTTAAAAACCCTACGGTTACATCTATAGCGCGTGACCTTGAACTTTTGTTATGGCCACCACTGTCAGTCGACTAGGTCTAAATACAATGTGGTGTAGGAACTTTAATTCATCATAACTCAATATTCACGCTGCTTTCGCGAATTTCGAAGTTCCTGTTAGACTCCATACATGTAGCTAGAATATTAGTATTACTACACCTTTCTGTTACACATTGTATAATAAAGTAATCGAACTACCTGCAGCTGGCATAGTTGTTGACATGTCAGCCTTCTACGTTCTGGGTACCGGGTTCGATTCCCGGTAGAAGTCTCCGTCAAGAAATATATTTAGTTTAGGTGTCAGAGGCTGACGTTCTATTAGCTAATTATAGCTATAGGTATAAATGTTTCCATCTGCGTGGGTGTTATCGACCCCTATCAGTTACTAAAGAACAAAACGCAGCAACCATGACTATGACCGAAAAAGTTTGATAGGGAAAATGCATGTTTTTGCTTTTAATCGATTATTTACGATAATACATTTTTTACATTCACAGCCCCACACTAAGTTCAAAGACTTGTATAGTGGGGGCCGGAAACATTCACATCATACACGCTGACACGCACAATCGCACCCGGAATTAGAAACACAAATTTCCCTTGGAGAGAAATCTTGTGTTTCCACCGGGAATTGAATGATTGAACCCATGATTAGAAGGCGAACAAACAATCAAACAACGTATAGGGAGACAAAAAGGGGGGCAACAATACGTAATAGGGAGTCTGTCTGGCGTAGTCGCTCTGATAGATTTAAAAAAATAGAATAATATCACGCGCCCTGTGTCTAACACTAAACGGCTCAAATATCACCACAGCCGAGGTTTCCATATTTTTGTCGTTTGCGGTGCTCTGCCAAAGATGCCGCGGCCGCCAACCCTATTCTGTGATTTAGGAATATGTGACTGAGTTATAGTGTGGACACAAGTTGCATCCCACATTAAAGGCTGTCTCATTTTCCATGGTATTAAAGTCATGCCGTCGGGTCTTTTACCATCGTCACGCATCATATGGTTCGAGAATAACTGGAACATTGATATCGTTTATAATTCAAACTCAGGCATTTACTTACACCTAACCTACGTTAGAATGCAAAGAGGATAATAATATACTGGGAAGAATGACTAGGGCATTACGGCATTAGTGATTGTGTTTCCAGTTGCCAATAAATACCTAAAATAATAATAATCGGAACTATAATAATCACAGAAATTCATATAAAAAAATACGTATATTATTTATTTTCTCTCTTCTGTCACAATAAATAGTTCTATTAGAGTTATATTGCAACACCTTACTGAATTTTTGTCTGTGGAATTTCTGACAGTAATCGCCATAGCCAAGAAAAATGACTTTAAAAGTTTAAATGACACTTGTGTCATGCATGACTGTCAATGTCTTGGAAAAATTGTAAAAAAAACAATATGGCCGCCGCGTTGCGATAGCGAAATTTTGTGAATGATTTGTTAAACGTTTACGTTCCATAATGATTTACGAGAGAAACTAATATATTTATTGATTTCAATACCATATTGTGACCTGTAGATCCCGAAACTCTTTTTCGTGGTAATAATTATTTTTCGCGTTGAATTGTGTACGCGTCACTGCGGGTGCATTTAGCAGCTTATTTTGGTTGATCTCTGGATATTCGGCGTCGGTGCGATGTCGTACCCGCCGCGGCCGCCCCTGGTGCCCTACGGGCTCGCGCCAGGAGTCGTCACCATGCAAATGCCCACACACGTAAGTTGTGATCCGACTGTATAACCTCACTACTGTTTCGCCTGGTATCAGTTTTGTAAAAGCAAATTAAGTACCCACGAGTAAATCACTCAACATTAGTTTTGTCAAAAAACAATAATCTCAGTTCCAGATAATTTGGGTAAACTTTATTTGTGTAATCAAATTTTGTAAGCATTATCACATATTGATGAATTGCTTGAATTCTCAAATATCGTTAGCTGGGATTGCTATTGTTTATATGTATTATACAATGTGACAGCAGGTGCTGAAAGGCATCGATTTCAATGCTTTGTGGTTTTAAATTGTATAATAGATGTTGTGTTATGTATGTTTACATATTTCAATGAATATTATAGTCATAACCATGTTTGCAGAGAAGGACTGTGTGCCTCAATCTGTTGTGGCTTTCATCCCGCCATTGAACATACAGTTCATCTCAATGTGATAGGGACATATCAATTTTGTCAAAGTTAAGGCTAGTATAGCTGATAAAGCAAGCATATTATGTTACCTCAGTTATTTGATGTATATACTGTCAAACTTAATCTATTAAGGTTCTTCTCTAAATGGAATCTTTGTTGCTGTTTTAGTTATTTCATTGATATTGAATAATTTTTTTTAAATAAACGTTTTCACACTCAGAGCTCCCACTAAGCTCAATGACTTGTGTCGTGGGTGCTTCAAAACATTCACATCACACACACAAACACAACCAGAACCGGAAACATACATTTTCCTTGGGGCGAAAACATGTGTTCCCCTGCTTAAAAGGCGAACGCTCACCCAACTGAGTCAACGGGCAGTTCGAAATATAATATAATCACTACCTACTACTTTTTTTTAACCTGTTAGACATAGGTATTTTATACACGAAGAGTAAACGAGACCTATGGCCTTCATTAGCTAGTACATATGAAATAAAATTTGTTTTATTTAATATTTAGGGTGTATACATGTATTATTTTCCAATTCATTTACATATGTTGTGTATTATCACTTCATTTACATATATTGTATGATGGCCAACGCCTCCAACAACTAGAAGACGACTAGAAAAACTACAACTAGTTTTCCTCATGATTTGCATAATTGGATGTTGGATGCCATTCCCAATTTTTTATTCAAATCCAGCCAAAATTTGACAAATCTCACTTGATTGCCATACATATTCTTATAGGGAATTTTTATTAGGTGGCTGTCCTTGTGCAACAACCTCATTGTCAGAGGCAACAACAATGTTAAAATATTAAATTGCGTCGCCTGAATTTAGCGAGTGGGGTGAAGAGGTTGGGCGAGAGAAACCCCCCAACCATTGCCACCCTCCGGAGATGCATGGTTTTTTTAATTTCATATCAAAGTTCATTAATATAAAAAAAAATAACCTTAATCATCATCCTCATCCGAGTTAGTTCTGGCAAGGAAAGAGATTCTGGGTGTTTAATAAAATAATTACCTTAACCTATTGTTGTCCGACTTGCTCCTCATAAGAAAAAAGTTTCTGGTTGGTTCAAAAACCTTAATTTTATGTAGTAGTAAAAGCCAAGTTCTCAAAAAATACACATGAAAAAACATAGAAGCACATTCATGAAAACTCGAAAGCGAAACAAAATAATTATAAATAATGATGATGCATATTGTGTATGTCAAATTAACATGACAAAATGTCGGAAATGGCGGCCTAAACATTTACTTAGGCAATAGCAGACGTTAAAACTTAGCCAAAATGACCTAGTATTATGTTTACTGATTTGCAATTTTTTGATGCAAATTTACTAAAACAAATTATTTGAATTTAAAATTTTTGAAGTTGCTGTACTCAGGGTTGGGTCATAACTGAGGAACTCCTCAATGTTTAGCAGCACAGACATGGAATGTGGTATTCATATTCAATTATTGTGATAACCCATTCTAAGTGTCACCATGACTGCATAAAAGCTTGTTTTAAAAAAAGTTTTAAGCTACTATAGCTAGTTGTAGTGCTTAAATATATTCATAATATTATGTAATTATTTATTTAGGTATATACTGACTAGATATATACTCTCAATGTTACTGTAAAACTTGAAAACTTATCACATAGGACAATCTAGCAAATTTATACAAGACTAACCAAATTAGGTATTAGTATGCATGCTAGCTTACAGTCATTTAATTAATTAATATATTAATATTTTTATTGAATGTTCATCATAATCATCAATTTATTTTATTTTGGATGCTGCTTCAAGGATCAAATTTTGTATCATAAGGTAATAACATTTAATAATACTTTTTCATTCAATAAATAACACTAACTATGATTAAAATCACTACTATTTTATATTATCAGTACACCTGTCTTGATCGACTTCTTTGCATTAGATTTTACCAGAACTATTGGATAAACAATGAATCAGTTTGGATGTCTCTTCCAATTTGGTAAGTTTATAATTTAATAAGTATTAGTAGTATTAGTAGCAAATCATCAACACAGTAGTACTTGATCATGTTGCACGTCGCCTCACCAGTGTGAGTGTGCATATTATTTAACTAGCTCTCATTCTTGACTTGGAATAGCTAATGAAGTAGGTAGTGTACATGCAGGTGAAGCATTGCATATTTGGAGTCTGTCAACCCTTATAATTTATTCTAATCTATCATTGTTGTTGGTATCAGAGCAAAATATTTCAATACCACCATACAAGGCTACCGAAAAGAAAAAAATTCAGAACTGTATGTCAGAATACTTTTTTGCTAACGCCATTTCGACTTCAACGAATTTCGACTTACATTTTTAAATTTCGTATTATAGTCGGGGACACTAAATTCCGAGGGCTTCTGCACCGTTCGGCGGATCCGCGCGTCGCTCCCGTCGCACGAATATATTTTCTATCTTCTTCTAAACAACTGCGCGACGGGAACTTCGCGAGGTTCGTGGCGGAGGCTGGATGACGTAGGGTTTGTTTTAAAAAAAATGGTGCGCACCATTGCAGGTGATGGTGGGGGCGTACGGCGCGGGGCCGGGGGGCCGCGGCGCGCTGCTGCCGGCGCCCGGGAAGGCCGTGATCTCGCGCGCGCCCACAAGGAACAACGGCGCCAAGGAGGCGGACGGACCCGCCGTCACCGTGTTCATAGGGAACATCACCTCCCGCGCGCCCGACACCATGATCCGCTCCATGCTCAACGCCTGCGGGCCCGTGCTCGGCTGGAAGCGAGTCTCCACCTTCGGCTTCGGGGAGTTCGCCTCGCCCGAGGCGGCGCTGCGCTGCGTCAGGTTGCTCAACGGCCGCATGCTGGCCGATAAGGCGCTGCTGGCGAGGACCGACGAGAAGATGCAGGCCCTTATCAACACGTACAAGAGTGAGTTCCTAAGTTATCGTAGCACGTTGAATTTGTATTCTTCGTTGGCCATTTATTACGACCTTTAAAATGGGGTACGGTCATAGATCAACTGAGTAAAAAAATATACGTATCTAGCTAGGTGGTCTCACGTGCGCCGAGCTCGCTAAGCCGGTTCCGTATTCTACTATCGTACTACAGGGTTCTGCGTCAATTCGAAATAGAACTCGAAAGGTATATAGGCCATTTTCGGGTAGTATAGAAACGGTCGTGTAGGGTGAACGAATAAAGAGGAAGGTTGCGGTAATATAAAGCACGTCGCGTTGCGTTGCGGTGGGTTGCAGCGGAGCAGCGGTCGCGGCTGGCGGAGGGCGCGCCGGGCACGGAGGGCGAGGCGGCGGACTCGTACCTGGACGCGCGCCAGCGGCAGCTCGACGACCTCGCCGAGCGCAGGATGGCGCAGATCTACACAGACTACCACGAGGAGATCACCAACTACGAGATACTGCAGAAAGGTAACCACCCTACTGCTGCATGCGCACACCGCTCCACTAAATATACTTGCTTATGAAGTTAAATTACTTGCAATGGAAATTCAAACTCGAACATTTATATGCCAGGATTTTATTGTTCTAATTATTTTGTGGCTGTAATTTTGCAAAGCTGGCAGTAAAGTCATTAACTTTCATGAGTGCCTTTTTGGGGCCCGTGTGAATAAACGATTTTGAGTTTTGTATTTTTTTTAATATGTAGATTATCGAGTTCTTTGCCGAGTTTCGAATCCCTGTTACATCTTTGCTTCATGCATCTTTAAATATTTGTCAGCCCCCGATGAATTAAAATGAGTTTGATGTGTTGAGCCTCATATGTCTGGTTACGACTCAGATCTCGCTCCTTTAGCTTTGACCCGTCCAGCTTGCGCGGCACCATTATTTGGTCGTTCGGCAAAGGGATGGACTCGGGGAGTCACAATTGCTGATCACTGTATAATCTGACCCAACATTGAGCCCACTTTATTGTATAATTTGTTAATTAATGTATTTTATTATAATTACTTGATTAATGTTATTATTATGATATTATATATTTGACAATTATTATTATGATGAATGTAAATTGACATACCTAGTATAACGCACATTGTTATAATGGTGAATAAATGATTGATTTGATTTGATTTGACAATAATGACTACTATTCAGTATACCTATTCAGGTATCATCTAAACGAGCACGATACATTTCCGTCCTCATTGTCCATTTCCATCAAATAAAAATACAAATACAAATAATTTATTCATTACTCCATTTCACAAGTAAAAGTCCGTTATATTTTCTTTTAATTAGGTTTATATTCTGTAATTAGTTATATAATATAAGTAAAAATTATTATGTACTAGCGATCCGCCCCGGCTTTGCCCGGGTGTGATAAATGAAGAACCGCTCGACCGATTTTGTGCAAACTTCACATAAACCATCTACTAAATAGTCCGAACAAAGCCTAAACATTTGGTTTGGATAGGTGAGCCCGTTCTTGAGTTATAAAATTACAACGAAAAGTGGCTTTGATTTTTATATATATATATGTATAATAAATATTAAAGTAATAATCTTAATAATTTTATCCTCCAACCTAGGCAGGTTTACCTATGTTTCAGGAACTTCTTAAAATTCCTGAATGCTATAAAAAGTGTGTTATTGTAGCCATTTTTTAAATTTTTACTTTAAAGCTGCATCAGGTGAGATAGTGGTATATTCTCTCATACATAGCATTAAAAAAGTCTAATATGCAGCAGGTTACAAAGCATTATGGCTCGAGACACTAGACTGACTATTAGATAGTCTCTAGAGGCTTTATGCTGGAAATTATAAAATAAGCTAGCTCACCAGGAACAAGCGAATGTGGGTTTTACTGCACCTTCAACCGAAGAACTACAAGACATGATGTGTGCCTTCCATACAAACTACAAATGTACCTATGTACATTTGTTTGTATTTAGCTACTGTGTAGTTTTGTACGAGTGTACGATGTTAATCTCGGGTCGGGTGGACGGTGGCCGTTGCAGAGGAGCAGATATCGAAGACGGCGCGCGTGCTCGAGGAGGCAGACATCTCCGAGGAAAAGCGCGACGTCATCCACCGCGAGATCGGCAAGTTCCGCGAGAGCATGAAGGTATCCTTTCCCCTGCCCCCTCGCCCCCGGCCCCCGGCCCCCTCTAACTGTTCGCCCCCCGCGCCGCCGCGCCCGCGCCCGCCCCCCCGCCGCCAGCCCCTAGGGTCCCTCGACTATTCACATGTTATAAAGTCTACTTCCCCTTCAATTTCGTTCTCCTAGCTTTAGCAAATTGCCAGCGTATTACACGTCTATGCTTAGGTACGAAGTGTAGCGGTAGTTTTGGGGTAACTAGTTTGGGCGAAAGACGCTCATCTGGGCTACAAAAGGGAATTCGAACGATAAACACTACAAATATTTTTTTTTGAAGTTTATTATTATCTCGTTTTCTTCTCATTTTCTTCTGCAAAACGTAAGAAAAGAAAGGGCCAACAAACGTAATACCGCAGGTAAAGTTCCTTCGTCCCGGGGAATACCGGCCTCAAAATTCCTTCCAGGACTTTAGGGCCCGAAGCGGAACTCGCCCACCGCCCGTTCCGGCCCCCCGCGGAACGGGGCGAGACCCCCCCGCCGTTTTATTTACCGCGATTAACACCAAAAATTGAGGTCCCAATGCGACCACCACGAGATTGAACGCGCATCAAAAATAAAAAACTTGAAAAATAAAAAACACACCCCCAAATAGCAGGCAGAGAACGGACAGACGGACGGAGGAGGGGCTCGGTAGGCGGGGCGCGGGCGCGGCGGGCGGCGCGCGGGCCGCGCTGATGTTGTTGCGGTGAATAGGTGCCGCTCGGTCGCCGCCCGCCCGCCCCCGCCGCCGCGCACGGTGAGTCCACACACAGCGCCGCTCCCGCGCCTCGCTCGATACCTCGCCGAACATTATTCGATTCGACAAAGTTTTCCCGAATGTTTTGTACCCTCGGTTTTATTTTGGCGGCGACGAGGTGCCCCCCGGGGCCCCCGCCCGCCGCATCTCGAATTTAAAGTTTCGTCGAAACGATTCTATCGCGGTCGAGCCCGGGGACGTTCAATCGATCGCCGTCGACGATATCGTCGCGCCGCTCACTCGGTCCCCGGGCGATCGGACTTCGAGGCGCGCTTTCGATCGACGAATAATAAAATTTCTCCGCCCCGGCCGCCGAGGAGACCCCGGATCGAAATCGAGCCGACCGCGAGCTCATATCTCGCCCGGGGCCGATTCGGCGATCGCGCCCCGGGGCGGAAGGGCCGCGAAAGAAAAAAGGTACCGGGGAAATTTCAGGTCGAATTTCGACGAGCTCGGGAGCGGCGTTCTTCAAAATTTTCTTATTCCACGGAACTTCATTCCGAATCACTCATTCTATTACACCATCTCGCCCGCCGACATCGTTCGCACCGAACGAGGTTTCACCGACCGGTGTTCCGCGAACCGTCGACTCCACACCTCCATCTCACTAACGATTTCATGCTCCCCTCGATCATTCGACAAACAAAATAGCGGGCCATCCACCATAGGAGCCAACCTACATTCACCGAGACACTAATGCTATATTTATACCATTCGTACCTGTGCCTGTCGTCGTGCCGGCCCCCGCGGCCGCGGCGTCCGCGGGCGCGGGGGCCGCCGGCCGCGGCGCGCTTTCGTGAGTGGCGCGCCGCGGCCGCCCCCGCGCGCACGCGCACGCGACCCGCCGCCGCCCACTGCGGGACTCCACCATTTTTCGATAATATATTGCACAATATCAAATTATCAACATTCATTTTTTTTTGGATCGAATCGCTTCGTGTTCGATGTCGGGACTTTTTGCCGTAGATTTTTTCGTTCCCGGCTCGTTCCGAGTGATTTAAAATGAAATAAATTTGAAAAAGAAGGTCAAAATGTCAGGGTCGGTCGTCCCGTTGTAGAAATATTTCCGGCGGTAAAGCTACCGACGACGGTATGAGTATAACCGGTGGGCCGCGAGTGCCGTGACTGTGCGTGCGCGCGGCGGGCTTGCCTGCCGCCGCGCCGCCGCCGCCGCCGCCCCGCGCCGCCGCCGCGCGTAAGTAACGCGCGTTGCCGGTGCCGCCGCCACATTACGTATGAACATATTATTATTATTACCTTGTTTGTAACCGCCGCGCCCGCGCGCCACCGACGCCCGTGCCGAGCCCGCGGGACTAGCCGGCCCCGAGTGGGATTTTTCGTTTCGATTAAATAAGAATAAATACACTATCGGGTTGAAAATATTTGAAATTTTGATGTTTTTGTATCCTCCAAATTTTTGTCGAATCTTATGTCGGGTCTCGCGTCCCACCGACCGACGTTGTATTAGTCTTAATATGATGATTAAAAAAGGAAATTTAGTCGGTGGTAGCGAGCGAAACTGGGTCCCGCTTCCCCTCGAGTCCTCGTGTCGACGGGCGTGGTCCTCGGTGCGTCGGTGGCCGCGGGCGCGGGTACTCTGGTCCCCGTGAGTGCGTCCGTTGGTTCCGCCGCGCCCCGCCCCGCGCCCTCCGCTCGTGCGGCCGACGTGGCTCCAAACCCCAGGGTATGGAGTGAGTAGTATCCGTTTGGTTCCACGTCGGCGTTCTTATACTTTAAATACGAACATACCCGGGTACGATTCGTGTTTTGTTAACTTACGATTTAAAGTTTGCTCCGTCCCATTCCCGAATCGAACGCTGATATTTCTGTGTTTATATTTTTAACGATACCTGTAACGTTTTAACGAATTTTTCTCTCACTATAATGGATCAAACGTTTTTTTAGCATTCCGAATCGGAAGCGATAATTATCGGCGACGAGTAGTAGGGCGAAACGATAGTTTAGATTTGATTTTCCGCTATATGCGGGCCGGGCGTGCCAATGTCGCATATCTCAGCGATCGATTCGGTATTTTATTAGAGATCCGATATTTACACTCGACCGTCGCCGAGTCGAGGACGAGCGCGAGTGTTCCCCGTGTAGGCGCGGAGAGATCGGAGCGGGCATCGCGGCGTGCGGGCTTCCTTCTGTGACGCGGTACGTTTGCAGGATGAGGCCGAGGTGGTGGTGCGCCGCAAGAAAGACAGAGACGGCAAGGAAGACAAAGACAAGGATAGAGACCGAGAGCGCGGCGAACGCGGCGAGCGAGCCGAGCGCGGCGAGCGCGAGCGCGACCGGGACAAGGAGCGGGACAAGGAACGCGACAAGGAACGGGACAAAGATCGAGACAAGGAACGCGAGAAGGAACGGGACAAGGATCGCGAAAAGGAACGGGACAAGGAGCGTGAAAAGGAACGAGACAAGGAACGCGACAAGGAGAGGGAAAAAGATCGAGACAAGGAGCGCGAGCGGGACCGGGACCGGGAGCGGGACGAACGCGAGAAGGAGCGGGACAGGGATAAGGACCGCCGGCGGCAGCGAAGCGGATCCAGGTGAGTGGAATGACAATTGATTGTAAATTGTAATACACTAAACTAGTAAAAGTGAAAAAAATATAAACGATACGAACGCTCATGGCCCTAAACTAAGTTTAAAAACGTGTAGCATCGGTAACATTCACAACACACACATTCACAATCACACCCAGAACTAAAAACTCAAATGCCCCTGAGCAGCTACATGATCTAGGTGGTGTAGCAATTGTTCAAAGATATCTGTAATTGAATTTGAAATTCAAGTAGATACCCGATCAGTAAGATTGGCCCGTAGCTTTTTATTTTATGAAACTAACTTTAGAGTTTCTATTGATAATTTAGCTGTTGGAATACACGGCAGCTCGCAGGTCGATGTAGCCTACACAGACTTCGCAAAGACCGCCACGGATAGTCGTTAAACAGCATATAAACATCATAAACTGGATATTAGTTATTCATAGATTTAATGAAAATATAATATAGCCTATAGCCTTCCTCGATAAATGGACTATCCAACACTGAACGAATTTTTCAAATCGCACGCGGGTTGTTAACAACGCGTTCAAACAAACAAACAAACTCTTCAGCTTTATAATATGAGTTGTAGTATTTGTTAGTATAGATATATACAAATTCGAAGGCTCATAGTTTCGAAGAATTGACTCAACACTAATTACTCAATAATTTTTTGATATTATAATGATTACATGATGTGTTACATTTTGTAAGTAAAGACATGACCCTAATAGGGTATGGCAATAATTTTGTTGGGAGTGTACGGGCCGATCTATTAAATAATGATTAGTTTAAAATATTGTCCTCTGTACCACAAAATGTTCGTCCTTTGCTAGTTTAGTGTGTGTACGAGCACGTATGTTTGACGTGCGCATGTGTGTGTGTGTGTGCCAGGGGCAAGGAGGAGCGGCGACGCGACGAGCGCGACAAGGACCGCGAGCGCGAACGTGAACGCGACGAGCGGGAACGCGAACGCGAACGCGAGCGGGAGCGGGAGCGAGAAAGGGAGAGGGAAAGGTAATTTTTGCTACAGGTTACTGTAACACATTTACATTTTGTGTTTGTTACAACGTTCAGTTCCAAACTGTAATATAAAACATACCGAAATTTTCGATAAAAATAACTGAGTGCACCCGGATTATGTTAGTAAAAATGTATTCGATAACCGTTCATATACTTTAAAATGTTAAATAGTTGTATTTGTTTTCAGGGAAATAAGAGAAAGAGAGAGGGAGCGGGAACAGCGCGAGAGAGAGCGAGAACGCGAGCGCGAACGAGACAGAGAGAGGTGAGTTTCTTGTCGTATTTCGGAGTTATTGTAGCGAGTTTAGCGCTAATCGTTTCGTTGAATTCATAAAATAAGAAGACTTGTATGTTTGTCCCATATGTGTTTAATGTAGGTATGTGCACAAACTGCTGTTTTGTAGTTTTGCCCGCATTCATCAAGGTAAAAAGTAGCATATTTCCTATATGTTAGGCCTTATTAGTAACTAACAGTGTATTGTCCGAAAATATAGATAACGCTTTATTGTCACACCTTGCATAAATCATTCAAAATATTTTTTACAAAAAACTTATATTATAGTGTACAATCGGCGGTCTTATCGCTAAAAGCGAACCCTTCCAGGTAGTGTAGTGAAATTAGCAGATTATTCGATTGTCGTCAGCGCGGCAGCGTGTATAACGAGTTTTATTTGAGTTAGCGAGCACACACATGATCAATACAAACATAACATAAGCTCGGCCGCGGCTGAAAAGCGATAAGGCAATATTGTAACCGTTATCGGCTCCTACCTACTCACAATCAAACGTGGTTATTACTATATTTTATTACTAACGACGATAATCTACAAACGCTGTTCAATTACACAGCAGACATTATTATCCGATGGGAAATCCCTGTAATTATATTACACTCAGTTAGAGATTCTTCATCTCTCATAAGAATACATTTATTCACTTACATGAGAAATTATTTGCCTGGTAGAGATTGCTATTAGTGGTATGCCGCCTGTTGTGATACTTTACGTATAAGCTTGTTTGTTACCTTTGTATTATATCATCTTGTAAAGTGGATCAATAAAGTATTATCTATCTATTATAATTTAGTACCATATAATTGTTGGGGGTATTGCACTAGCAAGTTACTTGAAGCAGAATATATTTTTATGTTGTTTGGTAGGGTAGCTTGAAATAGTTTGTTAAATTAATTTAAACTGAATTTATAATTAACCATAATTCTATGTTCTTTATTCTTAAAATTGGTATTGTTGTAACATTATAACGGAATAGTCTAGTAACGGTCAATAAACAAATCTACTATTGATCTATTTCATTCTAACTGCTATGATAAAAAACGGGCACCTAAGCTTGTCTCATATTCAAAAGAAACGCGTTTGTTTTTAATAAGTGTTTTATTAGGTACGCAATAACGGTACATCTGGCTTCCAATCAAAGTCGATAGTTGCATGTTTTGTAGGTGTAGGAGTTTCTTGCAGTTCTCAGCCGTTCTAAAAAGAAGAAGTTTAAAATTCGACTGTAGTTTGTTTGTTTTGGTAATCTTATATTTCTAGAGAACTTAAATCGAATTTAAACTAGTTCGTATGTGGTTGCGATATGCATCCGATTATTTAGTTGTTTTTAACCAGAATCAAAACGAGGGTTTACGATTTATTATTGGCACCACGTTTATTGTGGTATCATACCACAATAAACGTGTGAAGATGACGGTGGGATAGGTTATGAGTTCAAACTAATATTAGCGCCGATACAAGCTCAATTGAAGGTCCCATACTTGACCACAATTTGGTTTAAAGTTTCAAAGACTTCGGCAATAGAGTTCGGTTTCGAATTTATTTAAAACAAGTGCAACGAATAGAATAAATAAAGTGTATATCTCCACAAACTTGATTGCATCTATACGTTTCTTCACGCACAGATATACAATTAATTGTTTATATGCCTTAACAATGTGTTACGGTACTTGATGGCCGTTTATGGGCGACCAACGCACGCGATAGGACCGACGACATGAAATAATTAAATGCTTGAGAAATGTCGCCACATTCACGTTTTATTGCCAGAAACAGTACCTTGGCACAGAGTAACGTGTGGTGACGTGTTGTGCTTGCATTCTACTCGTATATTATGTTGCTATTTGAGTTATAGTAACTGTATAACTTATCGAATATTGTTTATAGTATAGTATAGTCGATGCTGAGTTTATGCGCGACGTTTCATGTAACAATCTAACAATATAAGTACGCTCGATATGTCCAAGATTTTCTTCGGAGTTCAATCAATCCACACCTATTGCAACGGTGTTCGTGGAAACAAGTTTCAGTTTAACTTGTTCGTGCCGTCACAATACATAAATAATAACAACAACATCAGTAGTTCCTATGGCTGCCAAGCTAATGACGTAGGTTTTTGTTTTAGAATACTTTGACACCCGTTTCGTACTAGTAATCGTGTTTTACTTGATAATGGCTTTATACATAGTATAGCTGGCGAGCCAGGTCAAAAGAACCAAGTGGAAACACAAAGTGTTGTGCGTGATACACTGAGTAGTGTGTAGTGTCGTCACGATGCTAGTGAGCCTGCCGCCGCTGCACCCCTACATCCGTACTCGGTACGAAGTCGCTCGGGATGAGCGACTCCTTAGCTACACAGGGTAATATACTAAATGCTTTTATTATATACCTACATTGCAAAAACTTGATATCTAGGTTAAACGTATTTATATAGAGTAAACGTATGCACCAGAACGAGACGAAGCTTTCGTAAACATAAAAACTCGTACTAGATCCCCTAATATGAAACTGCAGTGTGGCCCACTTCTCTACGGTACGAATACTGAATGATGAAACAAAACGCTTTCTTTGGAATAGGGATTCCATTTCAATATATTTTCACATATATGTTATCATGGTAGATACCATGAATGGGTACCACAGTCTGTCGTGTGATCGGTCGGTATGAATGTGTGATGATATAGGGGATGAATTCCGCGGCACTCGAAACGTGTCTGATAATATATTGCAAAACTCGTTACCTTGCGAATGTGCTCTTAGCTTTAAAGCTTTGCATTAGTCAACAGGTCTCTACTTAATTAGTGTCTTGGCTGACCGCTCAATGGGTCAAGAGCCTCAAGTAAATGTTCACCTTAGGAAGAAACTAATTACCAAAATACGGGTGTTACTCACACTCAGTTTGGTACTAGAGCGGCAACCTGTAAAAATTAAAATCACATGAAATGTACAATACGCATCGTCACTTACCATCGGGTAAGATAGTAGTAAATTGGTTGCTAATCCCGAATATACGAATATTTATATTTATCAGGTTACGTTATTATAAATGTCGAGTATAACGGTTACACCATCTCCTTGTAACCGTTTTACTCGACATTTATAACGTAACCTGATATAAATATATTTTGATATCACCCCCCTAATGGTATTCACCTTTTAATCTGGACTGTGAAATATGAAATAGAAAAAAGACGACTATAGTTCTATTTACTTTATAGAGAGCAGCGCGAACGCGAGCGCGAAAGGGAGCGAGAACGCGAGCGCGAGCGGGACAGAGAACGAGAAAGAGAGCGATCCCGCGAGCGCGAACGTTCGCGCGGGCGCTCGCGCAGCGAAGCCGACTCTAGGAAGGAAAAGGAGCTGGAAGAGGAGGCGAGAGAGAAGAAACGGATAGAGAAGAAGGCCAGAGAAAAGGAGGCCGCCTACCAGGAGCGGTGAGTTACTATTGCTGAATGTCTAACTAATAGTTAGAGTAGTTGACTCGCTACGTTGTATTGAAGGCATCTCATATTTGACGATAAGAACCTGAGATTATCGTTAAGAGATATTGTTATATATACTAAGTATCTCCGAGACAATTACCTAAAACTAAACAGAAGCTAAATACATCAATACAGCAAAGACCTAAGTTACCTACAAGGCACCGAGCTTATAGATAACTCAAGTGCTCAAGCCCATTACAAATGTTAAGAGATTATTTACCATTATACATGTTTTACAAGTCTCCCTGTGACAACGAACACTGCAAAGTGTTCAAAATGTCAGGAGTAAAAATACGCGATAACATTCGTTTCGTTGTTTTTCAATACATACTTCAATTTATTTTGTTTTTATTTGTTCTGTAATAGCCTATAAGTAATAAAATATCCGGATGATTTGTTTTCGGTAGAATGTGTTTGAATTTGTAGCCTCAGAAAGCTCCATCTAGTGTCGAGTAGAAACAGTTTTTTACATCGGTCATGGTCAAGTTGACCTCTGTTTAACCTATTCGTATGTGTGGCGATGTGATCGTCGGTGGGGGACACGCTAGGATTAGAATGTGATTGGTTGTCAAGGATAGCTGCCGAAACCCCATTTTAAAGCTAAGCGACATTCGGGTAGGGGACTGGTGATTGTATTGTTAGCCAGGCAAGCACGACTAAACTTTAAACTACCTTGGATATCTATTTATATATCACTATGTTACCTACTCGAAGCTCGAGCCCGTCGTAGCATTATAACCGTGAGTTACCACTGCCGAAACTTCTGCAGAAACAATAGTAAAACAGTGTTCTCAAACACTGTTTTCTTCACCATTTCGCAAGAAATAGTCGGAACTGTACCGCAACAAAACAAAAAACAGATCTCCATATCAAGTGTGATTTTACTAGGAATCGGCGCTAGTTCCACCTAGATACGAGCGCTGATAGTGGAAACATCTGCGGAGGCGCGCCGATTTACAAGTCGGCGGGGGCGGCGGGACCGACGCGGCGGCGTGAGCTTGTAATTATTCCTTATGTTAAGGAAAACATAACCTAGACCTTAATTAGACCATCATTTTTGTTAGTAATCTCGTATATTTAAACTAAAATTGGCCCAATATTTTTTAATGCTGAATTTTATGAAAATCATAATATAATTAGCAGTTCTAAACAATCACTAGATCAATTATTATAAGAAGTTGAAAATATGTTAACCGAAAAATGCATTTTTACCGTCCACTAAGCTTGTGTGATCTCTCCGACAGATGTTTCAAGGTGTGAAAAACTAAATTCTGAAACAGTCTAGTTTAATATAATGTCAACTACCTATCTATGTCAACCACTATCGGCTCAAAATAGGTATTTTTGTATTAGTATATAATATTATAATACGTACAATATAACTGGTAGAGATACATATACAGAGCTAACCAAGATCGGGCAGCAATTGCCAAAAATGGCAGCTCTATTCGACTGGAAACAAGTCAATTTGACCAAAATCTACGTAGAAATAAAAATACATTAAATTATAATATGAGTTAGAAGTCGCATATTTAGTCCGCTCGCCGAGTTTGGTATGTCGGAATCGTGATTAAGTTTCGATAATCTCGTAACATCTCTCGTGACGGCGTATCGTCGGTGTCGTTGCAGGCTGCGGAACTGGGAGACCCGCGAGCGGCGCAAGCACGCCGAGTACGAGAAGGAGAAGGAGCGCGAGCGATGCCGCGAGGAGGAGCGCGAGCGAGAGGCCAAGCGGCTCAAGGAGTTCCTCGAGGACTACGACGACGAGCGGGACGACCACAAGTACTACAAGTCAGTATACGCTGCGCCGCGCTGCCACCTAGAGCGTGAAAAGTAAAGCCGTTTTTAAGATAGCCCCCGGGACAAAATAGGTCCAAAAACGGGAGCATCGCAGGGACACTAAATCGTAAATCGGACGTATAATTATAATCTGTAAGCATAATTGTAATATTTCGTACATACGATTTCGGTTGTCGCCAATGTCGAAGCAATAAACCCGATCGGGCACTCAATTCGTCGGGTGGCAGGGGCAAGGAGCTGGCGCGGCGGCTGGGCGCGCGCGTGCGCGAGGCGGAGGCCGACGGGCGCGAGCGCGCGCGCGAGCAGCAGGAGCTGGACGCGCTGCGGGACTCCATCTACGGAGCCAGCGCCAGCGACGCCGCCGCCGCCGCCGCCTGGCGCCGCGCGCGCGACCTGCAGGAGGACCAGTACCGCCCGCGCCCGCTCATCGACGTCAGCCTGCAGGCCGACCAGCAGCGCGAGCGGGAGCTGGCGCGCGCCGCCCGCCGCGACACCGCCCGCCGGGAGGCGCGCGAGCGGGCGCAGCAGGAGCGCGACCGGTAACTATACACTGCACACTACACGCGTCACTGCACGCGCCGCCCGCCGCGACACCGCCCGCCGGGAGGCGCGCGAGCGGGCGCAGCAGGAGCGCGACCGGTAACTATACACTGCACGCGCCGCCCGCCGCGACACCGCCCGCCGGGAGGCGCGCGAGCGGGCGCAGCAGGAGCGCGACCGGTAACTATACACTGCACGCGCCGCCCGCCGCGACACCGCCCGCCGGGAGGCGCGCGAGCGGGCGCAGCAGGAGCGCGACCGGTAACTATACACTGCACGCGCCGCCCGCCGCGACACCGCCCGCCGGGAGGCGCGCGAGCGGGCGCAGCAGGAGCGCGACCGGTAACTATACACTGCACGCGCCGCCCGCCGCGACACCGCCCGCCGGGAGGCGCGCGAGCGGGCGCAGCAGGAGCGCGACCGGTAACTATACACTGCACGCGCCGCCCGCCGCGACACCGCCCGCCGGGAGGCGCGCGAGCGGGCGCAGCAGGAGCGCGACCGGTAACTATACACTGCACGCGCCGCCCGCCGCGACCGCGCCCGCCGGGAGGCGCGCGAGCGGGCGCAGCAGGAGCGCGACCGGTAACTATACACTACACGCGTCACTGCACGCGCCGCCCGCCGCGACCGCGCCCGCCGGGAGGCGCGCGAGCGGGCGCAGCAGGAGCGCGACCGGTAACTATACACTGCACGCGCCGCCCGCCGCGACACCGCCCGCCGGGAGGCGCGCGAGCGGGCGCAGCAGGAGCGCGACCGGTAACTATACACTGCACACTACACGCGTCACTGCACGCGCCGCCCGCCGCGACCGCGCCCGCCGGGAGGCGCGCGAGCGGGCGCAGCAGGAGCGCGACCGGTAACTATACACTGCACGCGCCGCCCGCCGCGACACCGCCCGCCGGGAGGCGCGCGAGCGGGCGCAGCAGGAGCGCGACCGGTAACTATACACTGCACACTACACGCGTCACTGCACGCGCCGCCCGCCGCGACCGCGCCCGCCGGGAGGCGCGCGAGCGGGCGCAGCAGGAGCGCGACCGGTAACTATACACTACACGCGTCACTACACGCGCCGGTAACTATACACGCGTCACTACGCGCGCCGGGCGCAGCAGGAGCGCGACCGGTAACTACACAAGAGAAATACACAAACTCGGCATTGATATTAAAAATTTACAAACGACAATGCGAACGATCACATATAGTCCAACATAAAAAATAAGGGAATAATGAAGCATGCAACTATACGTGCATCGCGATTCCCGTATCGACGCGTGCGTCCCTCGGCAGGTACCTGCGCGCGCACGCGTCGCGGCAGCTGCCCACGGAGGCCGAGCCCATCGACAGCGACGACAGCGCCGGCGCCGCCACGCCGCCGCCCGCGCCGCCGCCGCGCCGCCACCACCGCCGCCGCCGCGCGCCCTCCGACGGCGCCGCCACGCCGCCGCCGCCCGCCACGCCGCCGCCCGTGAGTACACGAACCCATCGACAGCGACGACAGCGTGAGTACACGAACCCATCGACAGCGACGACAGCGTGAGTACACGAACCCATCGACAGCGACGACAGCGTGAGTACACGAACCTATCGACAGCGACGACAGCGCCGGCGATTGTACCGGAATGGACCCTGCTTGCAAAAGATATATTATGTTGTTATAGATATGTAATCCGAGCTTAAGTGAAGCATTCAATTTGTGAAACGAATAAAAAAAAATGTAGCGCGAGTTCCTTATACGTATACGTCTGAAAAAAAATATTAAGTAAAATACCTATTTTTTTCTATATATACGAGTGTAACTGACGGCCCGGCGTTTGACCGCCACTTAAATTATTATTTTCACCTATCGCTGACTCCTCGCTCTTTGGTTACCACTGTTATTATTGATGGCTTGGCTAGCTTCTGTTACGGAAACGTAACATAGTTGCTATGAGGATAATAGTATGTGTGTGAAGGAGTACTCCTCATGTATAGCGTTACATCTACGTATTGTCGTTGTAGCCCCCGTATATAGCGTTACATTGACTTATTGTTGTTGTACTCCCCGTGTTCGATCTACAGATCACACCTACTAGCGCCATCTATATTTTGTTGTGTATTGGTTAAACTAGATGGCGTTAGTAGTAAAATTAAAACTCGCAAGCGTTTCGTTCGGCGAAACCATGATAGGGATAAGTGGACGTTTGAAATATAACCAGCTCAGGATACGTATACAAGGCGTTTTAGTTACCCTTTCGTAATCCCTAATTAGTACATGGTCCTTATGAGCCGAATTAGCTCAGGCCAAATTTAGGTCAACGGTTTCGCAGTAGGCCGTTTCCCCCGTACTCGCAGTGGATCGCTGCGCCAGGAGTACGCGGCACTAGCTTTGGAAGCTGTTTTCTGCCAAGCGGAAATAGCTACCAAGCAGTGGAGGAAGGAAGCTCAGCCATCTCATCAGAGCAAGCTGGTGAGCACCACAGAAAACGTGAGCAGCGAGCAAGAAGGAAGTGGAGCTGCGCGCACGGAGTGTGTAAACGGATAGAAGTGACAGCCAGCCACCCATCGCGTCGGGAACTGACAGCTGTCAGTGACAACATCAGGTGACAGTGACAGTGGAACCAAATCAGTGAGTACTTTCCAATTCTAAAGTGAATTAAGTGGTTTTAAAGAAAATATTGACTTGTAAAATTTATAGATTGTGTTTTGGGACTTAGAATAATTTGCATGCAGTTCAGGACTTAGAATAATTTTTAAAAAAGGTGAAATACGGGGAATCCATGCCCGATTTTTAAATTTTTATTAACATTTCAAACACTTGTAAAATTTTGAGCATTTTTAAGATAGTTACTAAATTATAAAGATGGATAGAATCATTAACTTGCAAAAACAAATACAAATTGTTTTAGATAAAGCCTTCAGCAACTATAAGAAAAGTCCGAAAGAAAGAATTACCATTGAATATATCGAGACAAGATTGGAATTATTGGAAAATAATTGGCAATCTTTTCTTGAAAATCATAGAAGGCTATATGAAAGTAGTGAACCGGAAGAGGTAGAAGGATCGGATTATGTTGAGTCAGAAATTTATGACAAAACTGAGGAGACTTATATAGCTTATAAATCACTTTTAAAAGCGGTTAAAAATAAATTAACTCCTACAGCTGATAAGCCACAACGCAACCCTTCCGCGTCAACAGTAGATAAGCCATCCGTGGTAAAGTTGCCAAGGATATCTATCCCACAGTTTTCAGGAAAATATTCAGAATGGACTACTTTTCGCGATTTGTTCACTTCTCTCGTTCATAAAAATGAATCTCTGGACAATGTGCAGAGATTGCATTATCTGAAGGGTCATCTTAGTGGTGAGGCTGCTCAGCTAGTGAGACATACACCGATCACTGATGCCAATTACGAGGAGTGTTGGTCTTTATTAGAAAAAAGGTATGACAATAAAAAGTATCTGTCAAACTGTATATTAAAACGATTGTTCGGTCAACGACGTTTGAATTCGGAATCGGCATCCGGTTTAAAAGATTTGTTAGACACTACTGTAGATTGTTTAAATGCACTGAAAAATTTGGGAATCAATGTGAGTACCTGGGACATCATAGTCATTCATGTTGTTACCTACAAATTAGATCCAGAAACGCGTAAACAGTGGGAGTTGTTTATTTCCAGTGACGAGACTCTCCCAACCATTGATCAGTTTAAGTCATTTATTGAACAGCGTTTTAGAGCTTTGGAGTTTATCGAACCACGTAAGTGTACCCAGAATAACCCTCAAATCCAAAATACCAAGGTTCTTTTGGCTACCAAATCTCCCAAGATTACGTGCGAATATTGTTCGGATACTCATAAAATGTGTTTTTGCAAAAAGTTTGCTGCGCAATCTATCACAGACAGACGCGAGTTTGTAACGAAAAATAGAATATGTTTTAACTGTCTTGGTAGTAACCACATATCTTATGATTGCAAAAAATCATCAACATGTAGAGTATGTCACAAAAAGCATCATACTCTTTTACACCCCTCAGGTAATACGCAGGAAGGCCAGGAAGTCATGAATAGTTCGAAAAATCAGGCTATTGGCAATACTAGTTCAGAAGCCGAACTTCCGATTGTAGCATGCCTTTCTACGGGTCAGGTGAAGAAGCCAAAACAAGTTTTATTGGCTACTGCGATAATCAAAGCCGAATCGAAGAACGGGGCTCCATTACTAGTGCGTGCCTTAATAGATCAAGGGTCGCAGGCATGCTTCATTACAGAGGATATCGTGCAGCAACTACGACTTAAGAAGATTCCAGCAAATGGAGTAATATCTGGTCTGTCTAATGAAAAGACGATGCAAGCTCACCATAAAGTTCGAGTCCAAGTTAAGTCTCGGGTGGATCCACATTTTAAGATGGAAATCGAAGCTTACGTTTTAAGCAAGATTACGGCATATCTTCCAGAACAAAAGATAGACGTCATAGATTGGGTTGAATTAGATTCTCTGCAGTTAGCAGACCCTCAGTACAACGTATCCAATAAAATTAATATGTTGTTGGGTGCTGATGTTTATGGCACCATTATGAAGGAAGGAATAAAGAAGTGTCCAAATGGATCGCTGATTGTACAGAGCACCACCTTAGGTTGGGTACTTTCAGGTGCAATAAACAAAGACAATGAAAGATGCAATGAATCTTCAATGAAGGTGCGAGTTATGCATGCCCAGGTCAATGAAAATGAAATTTTGAAAAGGTTTTGGGAAGTAGAAGAGAATACCTTCTACAGTACAAAGAAAATATTGAGCGAAGAAGAACAAAGGTGTGAAAAGATTTATGAAAATACTACTACAAGATCAAAGGAAGGAAAGTATACAGTGAACTTACCATTTCGCGACGAAAATCCGCATTGTAAAAATGGTGATTCCAGGGACATATCTGTAAAAAGACTAAAATCATTAGAAAAAAGGTTATCTAAGGATTCTGATCTTCAGGGAAGGTATAATGAAGTTCTTAAAGAATAC
Source organism: Lomographa bimaculata (assembly GCA_948107665.1). Lineage (NCBI taxonomy): Eukaryota > Metazoa > Arthropoda > Insecta > Lepidoptera > Geometridae > Lomographa > Lomographa bimaculata. The sequence continues at coordinate 12,404,343 of OX403610.1, read as the reverse complement.
CTTACGTTGGGTCACATGAGACAAGTTGGTGAAAATGATGATAAGAAAAAAGTATCTGTCTACTTACCTCATCATGCCGTTGTGAGAGAAGATAAGTCCACCACGCGGGTTAGAGTCGTGTTCAACGCATCTGAACCAAACAAGCTTGGAGTCTCCTTAAACGACGACCTGATGGTTGGACCAACGCTACAAGCCGATCTTCGTCACATTGTGTTGAATTGGAGAACCTATCCCATAGCCTTGGTCGCCGACATTGTAAAAATGTATCGACAAGTGCAAGTAGCCGAATCTGATGCTAACACTTACCAACGCATTGTGTGGAGAGAAGACCCTGCTGATGAAATCAAGGATTATGAACTTCTTACCGTCACTTTCGGTACTGCGGCTGCTCCGTACCTGGCAGTTAGAACACTGCATCAAGTTGCGTACGATTTCGGACTTCAATATCCACATGCTGGAGAAAAGGTCTTGAATTGCTTCTATATGGATGACTTGATGACGGGTTGCGCGACAGTGCAGGAAGGCCTGGAAGTATTTAAAGAAATGGAAGAATTATTAGCCCAAGGAAGTTTCCAGCTACAGAAATGGAATAGCAATGACAAGGAGCTTCTTAAGCAAATTAGATTGTACTCGGAAGTCAGAAATGACACAGATCAAGAAGAAGTAGAAATAAAATTAGACAGTACTATCAAAGTTTTAGGACTTACATGGAGTCGAAATGAAGATATATTCCAGTATGCAGTGCAGCTTTCTCCGACGACAGGACCTGAAACAAAAAGAAAAATAATATCAGAAATCGCAAGACTTTTTGATCCGTTAGGATGGGTTGCACCTAGTGTGATTCTAGCAAAGGTTTTTATACAAAAGCTATGGTTGAAAGGAGTAAGCTGGGATGAACCATTATCTCATGAATTAGTAGAAGAATGGAATACTTATCGTAAGGAGCTTGCCGAGTTTTCCAGGGTACAAATTCCACGATGGCTTGGCACAAGGAACGACGATCACAATATGGAATTGCACGGGTTTTGCGACGCGTCTTGCAAAGCATACGCAGCGGCAGTCTACATACGTATTGTTGATTGCACAAATACCGTAAAAACATCACTCGTGGTAGCAAAAACAAGAGTGGCACCCGTTAAACAAATAAGCATCCCTCGCTTAGAGCTATGTGGTGCAGTGTTGTTAACACGACTTTTAATAGAGGCTTCAGATGTTTTGAAGGTACAGAAGGACAAGGTGCATGCTTGGACAGACTCCACAATCGTATTGGCTTGGCTTAATAGTCACCCGAACCGTTGGAAAACCTTTGTTGGCAACAGAGTTTCCGAAATCCTTACCACTCTAGAATCGTCGCAGTGGTCCCATGTTTCGAGCAAGCAAAATCCCGCAGATTGTGCATCGAGAGGTGTCTTACCTGTTTTACTGGCTGAAAACGATTTGTGGTTTTCAGGCCCAAGCTTTTTGAGAGAACAGGAAATTCCCTACAACAGACCAAAGGATTTGGTAACAAACGAAGAAGAATCTATTCGGAGTCATATGGGAGAAGTTTCGGAAGATTCTTTATTTCTGCGATATTCATCTCTTCAAATGCTGCTGAGAGTAGTGGCTTATTGTAGAAGATGGTTAAAGAATTCTAAAAGAACACCATACTTACGCAAGACAGAAATAGATGACGCATTGCAATGCTGCATAAAAATGGCTCAATCAGAAGAATTTGTGGAGTACAATGAGTTAAAACAAGGAAAACAAGTTTTGAACAAGAAGAGCAAGCTTAGAATATTATGCCCTTATGTAGATGATAAGGGTATTATTAGAACAGCCGGACGCTTGCAGAATTCTAGCTTAGAAGAGAAAACTAAGACACCCATCGTCATGCCTCATGACTCACCGTTAACAAAATTGTTAGTGGCTGAAGCTCATAAAGAGACATTTCACGGTGGGCAACAGCTTATGCTGAACTATTTGAGAACAGCTTACTGGGTGATTGGAGCCAAGAGTTTGGTGAAACAGCACATACGCCAATGTGTTACATGCGTCAAGAATAGTGCGCCAACTCACAATCAATTAATGGGCTCGTTGCCTTCTGTAAGATGCACTCCAGCGCGTCCGTTTTTCAACAGTGGCGTAGATTATGCTGGTCCTATTAAAATCAGAACCACAAAAGGACGTGGTCATGGATCATATAAGGGCTACATATGCCTTTTTATATGTATGTCAGTACGCGCTATACATTTAGAAACGGTAAGTGATATGACCAGTCAAGCTTTCTTAGCCGCATTCAGACGTTTTGTTGCTCGGCGCGGTAAATGCGCCAATTTATGGTCCGATAACGGCACAAACTTTGTCGGAGCCGCCAAGGAATTACGAGAACTTAGTTCCATACAACCTGAAATTGCTGAGCACCTGGAAAAAAATGGGACTGAATGGCATTTTATCCCTCCCCGAGCTCCAAACTTTGGTGGACTTTGGGAAGCTGCGGTAAAATCCACCAAATTTCACCTGAAAAGAGCAATAGGAGAGTTGACCCTGACTTTTGAGGAGATGAGCACTTTGCTCGCTCAAATCGAAGCTTGCCTGAACTCCAGGCCGATGACGGTTGTTTGTGGCGAAGATCCTAATGAACCCGTACCGTTAACCCCTGCTCACTTTTTAATAGGCGAGCCACTAGTGAATGCACCGGATATACACTACGATTTAAAAACATTCAGTTTATTGTCAAGGTGGCAGCTCGTGCAAAAAACTTTGCAAACTTTTTGGAAGCGTTGGTCCGAAGAATATTTGGTTAAACTCATGCAACGGTATAAATGGTCTCGAATAACTCCAGAGCCTAAAATTGGTGATGTGGTTTTAATAAAAGAAGATGATCTTCCACCGGGTCAGTGGTTGCTCGGTCGCGTTATGAAAAAACATCAGGGTTCAGATGGTATTACCCGGGTAGTCACATTGCGCACCAAATGCTCTGAATTGAAACGACCAACATCAAAATTATGTATACTCCCGGTCGATCGTAATTAAGTTTTAGTTCGTTTTATAAGTAAATACTATGTTAAATGTTTATTAAAAACCTATTTGGCAAACTTCAATTAAGTTAAGTGTTATTATTATAGTATTATTGTATTATTATAGTATTCTTGTTATTAGTTCTTAAATTATAATAAGCACCACTTTCCAATGACTTTTTAAGATCATTCATTACAACTTTGTTATCAGCATATTGTCTTGGTTTGTTTGAAGGACATGAATTATCACATAATGTCCTTGGTGGGCGGTATGTTCGATCTACAGATCACACCTACTAGCGCCATCTATATTTTGTTGTGTATTGGTTAAACTAGATGGCGTTAGTAGTAAAATTAAAACTCGCAAGCGTTTCGTTCGGCGAAACCATGATAGGGATAAGTGGACGTTTGAAATATAACCAGCTCAGGATACGTATACAAGGCGTTTTATTTACCCTTTCGTAAGCCCTAATTAGTACACCCCGTGTATAGCGTTACATCGATGTATTGTCGTTGTACTCCCCGTGTATAGCGTTACATCGATGTATTGTCGTTGTACTCCCCGTGTATAGCGTTACATCGACGTATTGTCGTTGTACTCCCCGTGTATAGCGTTACATCGATGTATTGTCGTTGTATTCCCGTGTATAGCGTTACATCGACGTATTGTCGTTGTACTCCCCGTGTATAGCGTTACATCGATGTATTGTCGTTGTACTCCCCGTGTATAGCGTTACATCGATGTATTGTCGTTGTACTCCCCGTGTATAGCGTTACATCGACGTATTGTCGTTGTACTCCCCGTGTATAGCGTTACCTCGATGTATTGTCGTTGTACTCCCCGTGTATAGCGTTACATCGCCGTATTGTTGTTGTACAGAGCGGTGCGTCGGCCGGCAGCTCCCCTATCACCATCAGCTTCAAGAACAAGAGCCCCGCGCCCGACGCCGCGCCTACCGGTTAGTACACTTACAATTACAAAACAAACAAACAAACAAACAAACACATTCACACTCACAACCCCACACTAAGTTCAAAGACTTGTATCGTGGGTGCCGGAAACATTCACATCACACACACATTACACCCAGAACCAGAAGCACAAATATCCCTTGTGAAGGAATTTGTGCTCCTGCCGGGAATCGAACCCAGGACCCACTGCACAGAGGGCGGACAGCTGTCCACTGCGCCAACTGGGTCGTCAAACAAAACAAAATTACAAAACGATACTATTATTAAGGAATTAGATTCATTTTTCCTTAATTCAGATATATACTACTTGCAACAAAGATAGGTTATATAGATCTATAATAACGTCACGCGAAAACTTACTACATAAAAAGATTTCACTCGTTTCTGTGCAAACGAGAGAGTGTTATAAGTCCAAGTTACAAAATTGATAAATTAAGAAATAAAATAAAATATGCATTATATGTAGATAGAGGGATGCGAAACAGTTACTCACTTCGTTACTCTTACTCGGAGAGCCTCCCCCCGTTCTAAAGACTCGTCTTCTATTGGAAAGAGTACTCCCACAACTCGAAAGAGGCGGACCACTATTTTCTGCGGAAACTTCCTTTACGAGTATTAGTGGAGTACTCGGATCATAAACAACGAAGAATACACGAAATGCAACGAGGAGATACGAGGAATTGCAAGCCTATCGGGTCCTACGTTAGCTCGATTGGAATTGTGGTTTCCGGTCGCCCGCTGTATTTTTAAAAAAAAATTTTCACCGTTCTACTAAAGTAAAAAATACTAGCCGGAACGTAAAACTACGAAACTCGGGCACTCCTCGCTCGGCAGGCGAGACTAGGCTCCGCCCTCCGATGATTCCCGGTAAAAGTCGGCGGTCACGGCGGAGATCTCTCGGCCGAGCGGGGGACGCTCCGTGATATTTAGGGGTTCAAGTCAAATATAAATATATTTACTGCCTATAGGTACAAATACAATAAAAAATGTAGTCAAGCGACACAATCTTCACATTAAAATCAGGAGGAAGGCCGCTGGTGTGTTACCGTGTGTCGTGTTGCAGGCTCCCCGCGCGTGCGGCGGCCGCACGCCGCCTTCACGCACGACGACGACGACACGCACGCACACAACAACAACAAAGGTAACTACACGCACGACGACGACGACACGCACGCACACAACAACAACAAAGGTAACTACACGCACGACGACGACGACACGCACGCACACAACAACAACAAAGGTAACTACACGCACGACGACGACGACACGCACGCACACAACAACAACAAAGGTAACTACACGACGACGACACGCACGCGCACAACAACAACAAAGGTAACTACACGCACGACGAGGACGACACGCACGCACACAACAACAACAAAGGTAACTACACGCACGACGACGACGACACGCACGCACACAACAACAACAACAAAGGTAACTACACGCACGACGACGACGACACGCACGCACACAACAACAACAAAGGTAACTACACGCACGACGACGACGACACGCACGCACACAACAACAACAAAGGTAACTACACGCACGACGACGACGACACGCACGCACACAACAACAACAAAGGTAACTACACGCACGACGAGGACGACACGCACGCACACAACAACAACAAAGGTAACTACACGACGACGACACGCACGCGCACAACAACAACAAAGGTAACTACACGCACGACGAGGACGACACGCACGCACACAACAACAACAAAGGTGACTACACGCACGACGACGACGACACGCACGCACACAACAACAACAAAGGTAACTACACGCACGACGACGACGACACGCACGCACACAACAACAACGAAGGTAACTACACGCACGACGACGACGACACGCACGCACACAACAACAACAAAGGTAACTACACGCACGACGACGACGACACGCACGCACACAACTACAACAAAGGTAACTACACGACGACGACACGCACGCGCACAACAACAACAAAGGTAACTACACGCACGACGACGACGACACGCACGCACACAACAACAACAAAGGTAACTACACGCACGACGACGACGACAAAGGTAACTACACGCACGACGACGACGACACGCACGCACACAACAACAACAAAGGTAACTACACGCACGACGACGACGACACGCACGCACACAACAACAACAAAGGTAACTACACGCACGACGAGGACGACACGCACGCACACAACAACAACAAAGGTAACTACACGCACGACGACGACGACACGCACGCACACAACAACAACAAAGGTAACTACACGCACGACGACGACGACACGCACGCACACAACAACAACAAAGGTAACTACACGCACGACGAGGACGACACGCACGCACACAACAACAACAAAGGTAACTACACGCACGACGACGACGACACGCACGCACACAACAACAACAAAGGTAACTACACGCACGACGACGACGACACGCACGCACACAACAACAACAAAGGTAACTACACGCACGACGACGACGACACGCACGCACACAACAACAACAAAGGTAACTACACGCACGACGACGACGACTCGCACGCACACAACAACAACAAAGGTATAATTAAGTTTTTTATGTAAGATTTAGTCATTGTACCCAGTTTTGTGATCTTCCAACAATCAATAGAAACAAAACGACATCTATTTATGGTCGACATACCTCCAATTCGCTCGAAGCGTTTCGCTTTTGGCTACTTCTTATTTTGATAAATGCGGGCGGAGCCGCGGTTTACGGCTAGTGTTATATATATATATGGTGCACAACTTAATAGAGAGTTATTAATCTATCTTATTTATCTCGCACTCCAGTAAAAGAAAAGAAAGATAAAGACAAAAGCAAGAAGAACAAGGCGGAAAAAGAAGAGCGCGCGGCCAAAGAGGGCTCGGGAGGGGACAAGAGCGAGAAAGGAGAGCGCGGGGAAGAGAAAGACAAGGACGGCAAGACTGCCGACGACAAGCGGAAGGAGATCAAGTGCCTCATCGACAAGATACCCACGCAGAAGGAACAACTGTTTCAGTACAAATTAGACACGCCACAGGTTTGTGCTTCATTATAAACGCTGCCTCCTAATAAGTGTTTTACAGCTCTTTCCCTATTTAAATTATTGTTAAAAATCTAGCATGCTATGTTCGGCCGCATCTTCGCTTCCATCAAGGTGATGTATTCATGATAGTGATCAAATTGTGTAAAAAAAAAAAAATTAATAGGTAGGAGGTTTCCTTTGGCCTTGGGGTAGCCGATATCGACATTCAAAACTTAAAGTGCCATATAAGTTGACTAGTTTCGGCGAAATCCGTATTGGCGACCGCTTAACTAAGAAACTTCTGTTTTTTTTTTGTCCGACCACATTCAATTCGAAAGTCTTTCACCAAAATCACTGTAACTGGCTGCTATCCTTAAGATCTCGTTACTTTAGGCCTTGCGTGGGAACCATCCTCCACACCACAGGATAAGAGAGTGGACAAAACTATCCATTTTAGTCTATCAGAGATAAAAATATGGGCTGACGAAATAGGTGGATGTTGGCAGATCTCCACGATTTAAGCATCATCAGATTTCTACACTTTAAGTCTGAAGCTGTCTGCGTAGAAAGCCGTCAAAATGAATTCAGATGCACTCGTGAGAGGACGACAGAAGGTAGCTTTTAGAAGCATGCAGCCGGGAAAATTAATCAAATAAATTGTCAATCTTTCCGTCTGCGTCATGAATATTTTGCATAACTATTTGAGGATCGCGTTGTAACCGTCGGTGGCCACGTCAGAAACCTTACAGTTGCTACCTACAATAAAGAAAATAATTGTATGTGTAGAAATTTTGATGCGAGCCGCATAATGTAATCGAATAACATTGGAATGTTGTATATAAGTTCTATCAAACGATTAGGAAGTAAAGTTTATATGAACGTTTCGATTCCAGATCGATAACACGTTAATGGAGAAGAAAATTCGTCCGTGGATCAACAAAAAGATAATCGAGTACATCGGCGAGCCGGAGCCAACCCTCGTCGACTTCATCTGCAGCAAGGTGCTGGCCGGCTCCTCGCCGCAGGGCATCCTCGACGACGTCATGATGGTGAGTGTACCCCCTCCCCCCTACCTTCTCCCCTTCCCGTCATCTGCAGCAAGGTGCTGGCCGGCTCCTCGCCGCAGGGCATCCTCGACGACGTCATGATGGTGAGTGTACCCCCTTCCCCCTACCTCCTCCCCTTCCCGTCGTCTGCGGCAAGGTGCTGGCCGGCTCCTCGTGGCCGGCTCCTCGCCGCAGGGCATCCTCGACGACGTCATGATGGGGAGCGTACCCCCTTCCCCCTACCTCCTCCCCTTCCCGTCATCTGCGGCAAGGTGCCGGCCGGCTCCTCGCCGCAGGGCATCCTCGACGACGTCACGACGGGGAGCGTACCCCCTCCCCTCTCATTTCCTTCTCCACATCCCCTCCCCTTCCTATCATCCGCAGCAAGGTGCCGGCCGGCTCCTCGCCGCAGAACATCTTCGACGACGTTACGATGGGGAGGGAACTCCTTCCCCTCCCCCGCACCCTCCCCTCCTACTTTACGATCGGGGGCGTCCCGGGAAAAAAGGCTCGCGGGCGGGCGACGACCGCGAGCCTTCATTCCATTCCACCGGGCGAGACCTCCGAGTGACCGTCATCCCCCGCCGCAGGTGCTCGACGAGGAGGCGGAGGTGTTCGTGGTGAAGATGTGGCGGCTGCTCATCTACGAGCTCGAGGCGAAGAAGGCCGGCCTGCACAAGTGATGCGCGGCGCCTGCCTCGCCGCCCGCGGGCGAGGCGAGCCCCGGCGACGCCGCGCGCCGCCCGGGCCGCGGGACGCGCGGGACGCGAGGGACGCGCGGGACACGCGGGACACGAGGGACACGCGGGACGAGGCGCGGGCCGCGCACGCCGCCCGCGTGCTCCGTGCGGCTGTCGGTGGTGCGTGTGCGGCTGCGCGCCCCGCCGGCCTGCGCGGCGCGCTGCTGCGCGGTGGCGGCGCGCGCCTACGTGACGGCGGCCGTGCGCTGCCCGCTCAGCCGCGAGTGCCGCGCGGACATGCACTACTCGCTGCCCGCCGAGTGAGCTGCCGCGCTCGAGGCGCCTAGTGAATATACTGTCGGCGAGGGTTCTCCCCTCGACCTCCGTGATTTAGTGCGCTCCCGTTTAGTCGACGCGCTTCGATTCGGGAGTTCGGGGCCGACGAGAGGTCCCGGGGCCGGTGCTCTCTTTCGCGGTTGTTTTTCCGTCACGTCGCCCCCCGAAACTCTTGTGTGCGCGATGAAACCCGTCGCGAGTTCGGTTCGGTGGCGCCGCCGGGTCGCCGTCCCGCGGTCGCGGCGCCGGGACGAGTGCGACCGCGGCGACGCCCGTGCCCGTGAATAGGTAGCGATTTCGATATGTAAAAACGATGACCTCCTGCGAATGTAGCCGTAGCTTAGCGAATAATGTTACCCCCCGACGGCGCGTCCGCCGGCGTTGCCCCGAATTGTAATACGAGGACCGCATTATCGTTACGTTTACTTACGTCCCTCCCCCCTCCGATGCCTGAATTGAATCGGAAACGGTTAAGAAATAAAATCGAATTTTAATTGTCCCCGGAAAATTATTAATTAATTATTACATCTATAATTTTTGTTCCGACCCCCCGATGGACCCGCTTCGTGTTCGTAAAATATTACAGCGGACGAGTAAATAGTTTAGTTAATATATTTCATTGCATCCGTTAGTTGCATGTAAATAAGGTCGGTGATCCGTTTGAGTCGTAATGTTGTTGTTATTTTTTGACTGCCGCTGCCTGTCGCTGGTCTCGGGCCTGCAACTATTTTGTAGTTATTCGTTGTGAACGTAACAGCATCGAAATGCAACTGTATTATATTAATATATATAATATATTATTCCATCTTACTAGTACACATTGCATAGCTGTTGCATATTTAAATACAGGTTTGTCCCGGTGAAATACATCAGCAAAAACGAGACAAAACAATATTCTATGCAACAGCAATGTTTACGAGTGGAGTGAACATTCTAGGCATGAAACAGAATGTAATCGATATCAATTTAGTTAAAAATGCATTCACGTGTTTGAGACATGCTCGTGTAGTTCTAAAATGAAGCTATTCTGAAATATTTAAACTTTTTATTATTGTCTGGCACGACCACTGCCAATCAATACAAGTGCACATTTATATATCCGCCTGGAATTGGCGACACATCGGATTCGCCCCTGCGATGTTCAATGAACGCTTACACGTAGCTCTATATACATCTCTATATGCTCTCTCATTCCAACCATTTTATATCGATATCAATAAAAATCGGAGCTCGTTGCTTCACTATTGTAAAGAAAAAACAGCGTCCATTAAATAAGCATGGATGGGCTTATGACAAAAGTAAAATCAATAGATTGAAAAAGTAAGAAAGTGGGACGACTACTATTTGTTTGAAACGCATTGGAACAAATCCGATGTTTCGCGCTTCCAGACCAATGTAGTATGGAACAATGCATTCAAAGTCGTTAGGTAATTCAATAGTGCAGATTTACACAACAGTCGTCGTTTGTCAAATTTAATTATTTATATGCTTACATCAAATTGGACAGACTTACAAATGTATCTTACGGTTGTCATATTAATGTAGCCATCGTTATTCTACGTAATGTTAAACTGTGGTGACATTACAGACATTAACAACTGCTTTAATACGTATCTCTTCACTCTTCATATTAAGTTTTGCATTATGCATAACTGAAGCATTCAAGTAAATAACAGTTTTTGCCAATAATGCCGACTGTTTTGTGTAAATCTGTTAATTATTTGAATAAACTCGATTGCAAGTGAGCATATTGTAATACTCACTCGCGTAATATAATGACAGCTCGTCACATGGTACTATAAACATGATGACGTGTAAATTGTACTCGACAATGAATTATATCGATGATCGATGTTCAAAGAGCTAACGTAACGAGCACAGCCCAACAGTCAAAAGACTGTCAATTTGTATACTAAGTTTTAAATATACATATATATATATAACGTGAACTGCGAATGTATGAATCTGTGTGTGTGTATGAGAGTTAGAGTGTATGTCGCGGTATGTCATAATGATACGTTAAGTTTAATTACCTCCTAGATAATAAAGTATATTGTGAATATGATTGCGTTTTAATTGATTTGTCCCGCCTTCAAGTAATTATAGGATTGTAAGCGATCCTGCGTCAGTAGACGGCTAGCGGCGATGGCGGGACTATTGCTTACTGTTGCTGCGGCCGTGGTAAGTAGGCACTAGAATGGCCGTCACGTCTACCTAGGCAAGGTTCTGGTTTTTTGTTTTGAATAACTTCGCGTTCGTAACTTTGTAGCCGTCCATCCTGGCACTATTTTTTATTATGCCCCATTTAACGTTCTAGCCGCGCGCGGCAGTAATGCAAACTTACAATATTTCATGCAATCCTGCAAGTCAATGGTAATTTGTAAAACAGGAAAAAATCAATACACCGCTCTTGTCGCAACCTTACTAAACTAAGAGAGTAGCCCTTCGTTAAATCATGTCCATGGTTTGTTTTTTTTTAAATACCGGCTAAAAGTCCCTTCAATCATTTAATAGGTAATCGAAAGGGCTGTAACTATAAAAAAACTTTTTTTTTTATATATTAGAAAAAAATAACACGTATAAAAGTATAAGTAGATAGGTATAAGTATCATATCATATGAAGTAATGAAATACTTGTATTCAGTGGGGAGTCGCGTTGGGCAATCCGCTGCAGGAGATCGTCTACTATGAAAATGGCGTAAGTAATAATACATTATTTACCTTCATTTAGGATTTCGGGTGGAAAGTAAATAGGAGTTATGTATTTTCAGAACGATCAGATCGAGGATTTCAAACTTCTGATTCCGCTATTCCTCGAAAACGTCGGACCGAGGGCTGCTCCGCCGACTCAATCACCGATCCGGGATTATCTGATCGCACCGAGAGACGCGTCCCCGGCGCCGCCGCCGGCCGGAACACAGACCCTTAAAGACGGGCCCTTCAGCGACATCCCGGCTCACGAGTTCAAGATCGACAGTGAAGATAATTCAGTAAAGAAAGATTTGAGCTCGATTCTGCAGCCCGCCGCGGAACTCTTCCGTGGCTTTAATTTTAGAGGTTCGCAAACGGAAAGTGGATTGGAGGAAACCGGGTCGAAGTGCGACATTATTTCGTGCTATATTTGCTGTGTTTTGGAGGTGGGGGAAGCTCGGGAGCTGTTGAACAGGCTTGTCCGTCCTCGGAGCCGGCCTGGCCTGATCCGGCCCGCTCCGTCCCGCGCGCGCTCTCTCGCCGACCTCATCGGGTATTTAACCGAGCCTCGATTCTAAGCCGTACTCGTTACGAGTGAGCGCACGCGCTTGCTCATTCAGAATCTAATCGTTTGATTAAAGTTTTGTGACATTTCCTTCATTGTTTGTTTTGACGTTTTGACATTGTATGATACCTAACTCTCTTCCACGAGCGATATTCAAGCGATCAACGGTAACAGTGTAAGTGAAATACTAGGTCACCTGACGTCAAACAATTTATTTTTTATTGATGGTTATAACAAATCTTCAAAACCAGCTAGTAGGTTACGATTTGCTATTAGTATCAAATGTAGGCCTTAGCAAAAGTTACTTGAAACGTTACTCAAACGCTTTTTGAAGTAACTATGATACTTATATGATTTTACTATGTTATGGAAACGATTTCAGTTACTTAGCTCTGTGTCCGATTTACCAAGCCCTAGTCCTCGAGACATCTCTGTGCTACTCCATTTAAACCAGTGCGTCGAAGTTATAACTACCTCCTTTTTTATGTTTAAGGTAAAAGTAAGCGGGTTTGCGGCAAAATCCTCTTTAGAGCATACCTCATTATAACTGTAAAATGTCACTTTCCAAACATAAATGATAATTGAGCTTTTTAAAGGAACAAATGCTCCAAATATATTATATTTTCATATAGGTATGTAAAAATATTTATCGAAAAAGCAACATATTTTCGAAAAATTTAAAATACATAGTAATATATATTTCAGTTAGGTACGATACACAAAAATATCACTGCTGCATCGAATAAAACCGATTTAACAAAAATGTTAGTTGCCTATCACAATAATGCGGACTGAAAAGAATATTCTTATTCTTATTCTTCGGAATTTTTAGGAATTTTTTACTTCTCCAAGTACATTTTATAAGTTGGTCGATCATCACTCATAAACTTGTAAAGCCAACTTAGCTATGATAGTTTTCCTATTAATTTCGTTATATATGTATACTACTACCGTGATTTCTTTTTACATATTATGCAAAAACATATTTTTTTCGAGATTTTGTTTTGACTTTGTCGGCGTGGCTAATATGTATATTCATGTCAAATTATAGCTTTCTAGTACTAAGAGTCTCTGAGCTAAGCTGTTGACAGTCGGACGGACGGACGAACATAGCGAAATTATAAGGGTCTCTTGTTGACTACGGAACTCCAAAAATCGTATCTATAGGTACCTACTTAGTGGTTTGTTATAATATACATTTTACATGAGATAGTGACAACCCTGCGTATTAGGATAGAGTAGGCATTTGAATCTCCTACGTTCCTTGAGTTGCCATTCCGCGAGTACTGAAAGTATAAACCTAATGATCGAAAGCGGTAAAAGATGTGACGTAGACGTATGGCTCATTTTTTCACGAAGACTCATTTAATTTTAAAAGAAGTTTGCGCGCCGTCTCCTGCATAGGGTACAGTCGTAGTGGGCGTCTCCGTTAAATGCTCTAACTGTAAGTAGGTAGGAAGTTCAGTAGTCGCTCTGGTCACTCGCAGCCGAGTACAGATTTGGCACAGCAGTTGCAGCACTTCGGCAGGATGAGGCCCTTAGCGCGCGTTGACTCGAAGTGTACGTGGATATCGCTCGGGAGCCCTTGCAGGTACACGTGCCCCTTGCTGTCGTACTTGGGCCCCTCGGGGTTCATCACGTGGCGCTGGCACAGCCGTTGCTGGAACCGGAATTGATTTATCAAATTTAGACATTTTTACAAGGAAGTGTCTGAAGCAATACAATGCTACTGCTTCTTACTGCTATAATTGAATTCAAGGTTACGAACCCTCGACATCGCCATTCTCATACGTGACGAATGCGTGTCGCAGGTTCACGGGCTTGTCTGAGTTTTTCTATGACGCCTTGTGGGTGACGTAGGTAATATTATGGTATTGGATCTGGTGTGTCATAGTTGTACTTTAATATTTAGAGTGTCCGCGCATAGCATTAGAACTCCCATTGTAATGTGATGCAGGGACAGTCAATGTAACGAGTCTCTATATTGTACGACCAATAATGCACGGCCTGATACAGTAAGGCCAATAATTGGCAACCAGTATTCCGTCACATGGCCAATTCCAATTATCAGGTTTTGCAATACGGGCCGTACATTATTGGATGTGAAATAACAACACGAACCAATTTTGTACAGCCAATAATGCGCAATCAGGAAAACGCAACCAATATTGGAATTCAATGTATACGAAATATCACTTCGTGCAATACTGGCCGTACAATACAGGTCCGAAAATATTAGCACGAGTTGATAATGTACAGCCAATACTGCATGGCCGATAATTCGTGTACAAACAAATGTCAAAGACAAAGCCTCGTTTGGATGATCCAGTAATTTCAAGAGGGCAAGATATGACTGTTAAAGTTTATATACAAACTGTTTATATTCAAAAGAAAAGTGTAAGAATTTTTTGATCATTAATAATTTTTTTTTTCTTTAAAAATCTTAGTTTTGAGCGCTTCGCCAGCCGCTGCCGCTGGCGACCCGGGATTGCACGGCCTGATATTTCGAATCCATATACATACATTATCAGGGTGTGCTTTATTGGCTGTACAAAATCGGACTGTAAAATATCGGGTCGTACATTATTGCCTGCGAATGTAACATACAGAATCTTTTACCAGCCCCATACTAAGTGTGATATGGTCCGAATCCGTACAACTATGCTTTTTTTTTATTGTTATTCAAGATAGGTAAACTTTTAACCACTATCTCACCTGAGATGATAGCCTCCAGTCAGCACACGGAGTGGTTACTTCTTCTGCCCTGCAGCAAATGAGTCATTTTATGACATTGCCTGCCCTTTTTACAATCTGACAACAAGACATAGTCGAGCTGCAGTTCGGCCGCAGCGTTACGTTTATACGTTCACGCTTGCCTATCTAGAAAAATTATACGTATAAGAAAAAATGAGTATCTTGGCTGATCAAACGAGGCTCACCTTCATGCGGAGCCTGTTTATATGTCCGCCGATGGCAGGCGACATGTCGAGCTCGTGGGCGGACGGAAGGCGTTCGTTCGGCTCGGTGTCTCCCGAACCCCCTAAGCTCCCCATCCTCCCCACTTTCTCCATCACTCGCAGCACCGGCTTCGTCTGCCCGCCGGCCCCCGCCGCCGGCGTGCTGCCCATGATATTGGTAACGAGCCCCTGGTACTTCTCGATGAACTTAGCGATCTTTTCCACCTACACATACACATTAGTAATTTTAAAATCAATATAAAATATCTAATTTACGCCTTAGACGGAACCGCATTGAATGTGCCAATTTCAAATGGTCGTTTAAAATATTATATTATAGAAAGAGATTTATTTATCACATTTTTTGTTTTTATATCCGTATGCTCAGAATACAGAAAGAACGTATGATATAGTGAGGGGTGGTAAATAAGCTAAATCTAGTATATTATGTACTAAACATATTCTAGGTTAAGCGCGTTTTCCACCTTAAACCACATAATTATGTACCTACAGGGTCTCAAAGATAACCGCCGAAACACGATTTAGTGTTTGGCGATTTGGTTTTTTTACTTGTCCTTTGCTTATTTTCAAATTATATTTGCTGTCGTAGTAATAATGATAACAAATATGAAATAAACTATAAATGGTATTTGTGTACCTTCTCCTTGTTGACGTATTTCGGGTATCGGTTCAAGTCTTGTTTCTGATATCCGGCTTGGTTCGCTAGCGCAGTTCGCTTCATGTTATCTCCGGGAGTTGGCCTGTTCCAATTTTTACTCTCATCTTCTTCTACGCTGGGTGTTGGCCTGTTCCAACTGTTTCTCTTCTCTTCGTCTCCGCCGGGGTTTCGTTTGTTCCAACTGTTTCTATCCTCTTCGTCTCTGTCGGGAGTTCGTCTGTTCCAATTATTTCGCTTCACCTCGTGTTTGCCGAGAACTCGTCTGTTCAAATTGTTTCGCTTCACCTCGTCTCCGCCAGGATTTGAGAAGATGAAATTGTTTCGCTTTCCTTCGCCTTCACCTGGAGTTAGTCTGTTTAAATTGTCATGCTTTATCTCGACTCCGGCGGGAGCTCGCCAGTTCAAATTACTTCTCTTCACTTGCTTTCCGCTGGTAGTCGGTCTGTTCGTATTGTTTCGCTTCACCACGTCTCCGCCAAGACTAGTGCTGTTAGAATTGGTTGGCTTGGTGGCCTCTGCCTTGGGAGGTAAGGAAGACTTGCTGCCGATTGTGGTGCTCGCAAGATTGTTGGATGTTATATCTTTGTAATCGTCGTTGTCTTTTTGTAAGGTCTCTTTCAGAATATCGATTATTTTATTGTTCATATTTTCTGCAGAAAATAAATTGAATTTTAAGAATCCTGGTTTACAGTATGGAAGCAATAAAAAGTTAAGCGTTGAATGAATCTATGCATTGAAGTAGTAGGTACCCACTTTATATAACTAAGGAAGGACTCACCATTGCAACATGCCGTTTGTAAACAAAAGAATATTGAAATCACCGTGAAAAGCATTTGTCTTAGAGAACTTGCTTTCATAATCTAAACAATATTTCCATTATTTTCTGTGCAATAAAACTTTATTTTGACAATAATTTTATAGTTAAATTGCATTACGCAACCAGCACTCTCCATTTATTACCGAGCGAAGTAGCCGTAGGTGGTTCAGCACTTTGTCGGACCTTTCGTCCGTCCGTTTATCTGTTAGCTTATTAACCATACAAGCAAAGAGTTCCAATTTCTCATAGAGTATGTATAGCCTTAAATTAATTAAATGCAGTTAAAAGGATATAAATTAAAATATTGTTACGCCCATCGAAAGATCCAGAAAGAGGTTCTAGAATAATACGCCAAATGAGCGTGAGCAAATAAACAAGTTGCTACCTGCATTTGGCCGAACCTTGTGTTAGCCGGGCGGCGATATTGTTATATTATTTACATCAGAGAGTTGTTTACACCTTATTGGAATTTCGCCGTGATACATTGAGTAGCATCGAGAACATTCTGGGTTATACCGCGCGATATATAAAAAGGCGATGCGGCTGAGGAGATTCAGTCCACATCATGACTTTCGCTTCCCAGGTGTTTGCTCACTTCAAACTCGAATCACTCAAAAAAGTCCTCCAAAATCGATTAATTCGCAGGGTGGTCGGCGCTCGCTGGTGTCAGCGTAAGGTCGATCTGCACTGCGATCTCGAATATCCCTCTATCGTCCATTAAGGCGGCTTCCTGCCGTTTCTTCGACGCGGCCCCCACCACCCCAACCCTCTCGTAGTCCAAGCTTCCGATTACTCTATCGACACCATAGAACCACGCTACTTCCGTAGTCGCCGTCCGCGACACATCCTTCAGGAGCCGGACGATCCCAATGCGGTCACCATCACGTTGGCAGCCACGACACAAGTCATCGAACTTAGTGTGGGGCTGTGAGTGTAAACGCGTTTACGTTGAAATTGCTTCAGCAGTCAACTGATAACGCAGCAAGGCTAGTGTATTAATGAAACCTAATGTGCCAATATGACAGATGGAAAACTTCCATGCTCGCTTGAACATAATATTATATGACTAGCTTTTTCCCGCGGCTTCGCTCGCGTTAAGAAGTATTATTTTAAAATTGACAAAGTTTCATACAAACTTTCATCCCCTATTTTATCCCCTTGGGGGTAGAATTAATCAAAATCCTTTCTTAGCGGATGCCTACGTCATAACATCTACCTGCATGCCAAATTTCAGCCCGATCCGTCCAGTGGTTTGGGCTGTGCGTTGATAGATCACTATGTCAGTCAGTCAGTCACCTTTGAGTTATGTATATTTAGAAGAAGAAGATTTTAATTTATAACGGATATTATATATTCTCCACAAATTGAAGTTCACGTGTAGGTATGGTGGGGATTTTTGTCTCTGATGATCTAGGTATCTTACCAGGTGGTAAGATTATGCGGTAGAGGGTGGTAAAAATGCTAGGCCTAGAATGACTGGCTCTCAAAGATAGCTGCCGGAACATTATTTAGTAATTATGGCAACACATTTTTCTAATTGAGGTGAACTACAACTGCTCCCCTAGCCAAAAACAAAACTCTTCGGCTCTATTCAATCAAAAGAAATGTTTTCTAAATGTAACAGATCTTAAAACTTGTTAACATAAGGCTTAAAATATCTTGACTTTATCTTTAGCGCTCACCGAGATTGCAAAGTTACAGACAAGCAATTTGAAACCTTTGTAAGAGTTTATTTTAATAGCCAGGGAAACACGAAAAAATTTCCAACTAAAATGCATTTCATCGCGTCGTTCTCTTCACCGATAGCTCAAGTTCGTCGTAGGATTCGAAACTGCGACCTCCGATTTGAGTAATTAAATTACATAATTATACGACTACATTACATAATCAGCCTACAACTTTGAGATTAGTGCTAGGATGCTGCATTTATCTCAGTTTGTTACTATGAGTGCATAGGTTTAATGATATAAGCTTAATATAATAAAAACAATATTTAAGTGTATATAGACGCGGTGTCGTCATTCACAGCCGAGCACGGATTTGGCGCAGCAGTTGCAGCACTTGGGATGCATCTTATTCGGCTTCTTCGTTTCAGTGAAATCCTTTCCATCGATTGGAAAATATTCCTTTTTGTCCACTTTCCCCCGGCGGTCGTACTTCGGGCCCTCAGGGTTCAGTACGGAGCGGTCGCACCTGCGCTTCTGATGAGATAACATACCGGTGCTTTTTTAATTAACATTTTAAAACTATGAACAATAGCAAAATATGCTTAAAGAAAATTATAACTGAGTGTGAAATTTCGGACTACAATTTTGGAAAAATAATTTACTTTAACCAAAAGGATATAGTTACAATACAATAACTCTTTATTGACACCAAAAGATAAATGCAGCTTACAGAGAAATTTATAAAGATAGGGAATGGGCAGTCTTATTGCTTAAAGCGATCTCTTCCAGACAACCATGTAAGCTGGGCTGTAGTTAGTGAAAAGAACTGGCTCTCGCCTCTATGAGACATTGTAAATATTGGACAAACAGTGCCTAATCAGTGATAGAAGAGATAGCCTGTGATGAATGTCCTAACTATACTTATACCTTTTTTAAGTCTTCATCTTCAGTAGAATTCTTCCCAATATTGAAGAGATATTGTCGCAGCCGGTTTTCTAGTTCTATCTGTGCTTGGGTTTTGTTTTTCATATTATATTTCTTCAATGTGTATGATGCAAAATCATCGTGCCTCTTTGAGCTTTCGTGTAGTACACCCATTATTTCATTAGCAATATTTTCTAGAAGAAAAAGTTATATAATGGAAAAGTCAGTTGTAGCGGTACTACAGTTACTTACTTTTATAGGTTTAGATAGGTCACCTTATTAGTCCTAACGCTGATTGGACATTACGTAAACTAGTCACCATTTTTAACCATCGACGAAAATTGAGTTTTAAGTTTATCGTGTTTATGTGTCTGCAAAGAAAGAAGCTCCCTACCAGCTAAAAGATTTTGATTCAGTTATTTTGTTGAAAAGTTGATCGAGAGTATATTATGTTTTGGTAAAATCGGTGCAGCCGTTCTCAAAATAAGGCATCGCCGGTATTTTCAAAATTTTGATATTGCCTCTTGTAGATTTTGTAACAGTTTTATATTTACCCTATCCAAGAGACTACGAGTCTAACTAGATTTATCTTTTGGCGGTTTCATTACAATTTTAATGAAAGAATTAAGTTAAGAGAGACCAAAGGAGTAATTTATGTTTGCTGAACTTACTGACTGCTTGATACTTGAGCTTCTGTCTATGGCCGGTATAGCTCCAAACACTTTGAAAACTCAGCATTATTGAAATCCACACAATGTACATCTCTCTCTATTTTCTCCGCTTATAGTAATAACATAAATGATGTATTACTTTTATTTCTGGCTACGCAATAAAATTTTGTTACCCAGCATGTTTTGCAATTGAATTATACACAGCTACTCAAGTAGGTACCTACTTACTTGAAACGTAAATTATACCTGCAATATATTCATATTATTCAACTACTGTCAGTCCGGTATCTTCATTCCATGATACTTACTATCCACGTGCTTTTTATGCCCCACCTTGTGCTACTAAGGAGGAGAGCAATTCCTGACGCAGTCTGTCATATTTCGGGCCATTTTCTTGATGTGTTCTTCTTACACTGTTACTCCTTATAACGTGCGATAGAGAAAGAGAACAGCTAAAGGAGATACCATAAAATAAAATATTCTTCCAAATCACGTGCTTTAGATGAATAGTTTTATAGACAAAAAATACTAATAATCGACAATATAGTTTAGCTTAAATCCGAATAAATCATAATTTTACAATGTTACCTAAACCAGCCCGTGATTTAGCAAGAATTGTCAGTTTACCAGTAAATTATAATGTAATGACTTGGGAAATTATAATCTACCAGTTTGCAACATAATAATAGGTACAGTAAGAAGGATAAACACAATATAACAACGAGTGGCCCAACTATATTTCATTTGCACATGGTCCCGCTGCCAATCAACCAATGCTCCTGTGATTCACAAAAGCATTCGTAAGAATGGTTGACGTCAGTCTGGCGGGTAGTCATATCTTGTGTTAATTTTACAATATTGATTCACAAGTTGTTAATATTGTGCCGACTCCACTCGGTTGGATTTCTGTGGGTGGGAGAACAAGGAGCAGAAGGTGACGTCATAATTAGTATAGTAAAACGTACGGGCGGAAAGATAAACGTACTAACAAAGTGCTATAATAATAGCACACGAGCTAATAATGGTCTTTCAATAATCAGTAATTTAACGCCGAATTTCTTTTTTTTTAAATTCAATAAAGACAAGCGTTTGACCACTATCTCACCTGATGGTAAGCGACGATTTGGTTGACGATGGAGCAAACTTGCCTAGAAGATACCTATTCACTCGCGACTTGAAGACTCCCATATTGTACCCATCAGGAAACACCGACTTAGGTAAGGTGTTCCATTCCTTTGCGGTTCGCATAATAAATGTAGAATTTTTATTTATTCTGCGCTATAGTTATAAAGTGGATTATCTATTCAACACACTCCGGGTAAACCGCGGAAGGGATTTTATTCCATAATTTGCAAGAAAGAGAAGACGAGAGAAGCAGTAGTAACACTGCGATGCCGGAATTAGTTCGTTTAGTTCTTCGAAATATTTGTTATTGTAGATATGGCAGAAGAAACTGAGTAAACCGATATCTCTTCACATGTTCAGAGATTTGGAAATTATTCTCAATTTACTCATAAAGGAACTACGAGGCTGGTTTTTCCGAACTGGATTGGTCATCCTTAGAGATCAGAGTGCGTCGCCGATATCGCAGCAACGTGATTAAAAAGTTATATGTGCTGAACAAAGCACGTGAAACCATATCATCCGTTTAACATAAAAACAATATTCTTTTGCTACGGCCGTCGTAAAAGGCCGTCTTTTTTACTTATATAAAGGTTATATATTATATTTATCTGTAATACCTTGTCAAAGTCACTTTATTAAATTATTCTTGAATAACTTATCACACAACATTTAAAAAAGCCTGATACTCCATATCAAATCATGCTCTTTTTGGGCCGACTATCAAAAATGATATTTCTAATAATTTCCTTCTTACGTCACTAATATATTATTATTATTATGCACCTTAATAACTCTAACAATGCACTCGAACAGTCCCTATGGAATATCTATAAAAATATGCAATAGAGTACTCAACTCACTAAAAAATTAGACTAATGACAAACTATTTATACAACACTTAAAACGGTTACTAACATCCAAATGTTATTATTCTATAGAAGAATACTTGCAAGACTTGATATAAGTACCTTATTGATTTATCTTCCTCTCTATAAAACCCTTCTATAACTTCTTTCTCATGAATATCATGTTGCATGTGCCCGACAGGGTCCATAATGATATCAGTATGTAACTTATTATGTTATGTAATTTTAAGAACCCATGTACATTATGGAAACAATAACGAATTTAGTATTGAGTATAATAAAGGTTTATAAAGTTCTTTCATTCAACTATTTGGCCATATAATTGGAAGTTTCCTGTCTTGCGTCACTAAATAGGCATTATTACAATACCTCATACCCAATGTGCAACCGGGCGCACGTGTTTTGCTATATTACTAAAGTAAATTCTAAGGTATTCCACTTCTCGATAACTTCACTCCGACTTCTCAATCTTCTTTGTATACATACGGCTAAACATCACCAAAAGTATCTTTGTTATCGTCGACCAATGGGTCGGACATATCTGGCATGTCTATTTCCAGCTCGGCCTCCGGGTCGGAGCGCATATACTGTCGACGGCCGCTCGGCAGACGGAACTCAGGGAATGGTTCGTTGTCCAGCTTGATGATGGCCAGTCCTTCCGAGCCTTGTTCTCGGACGAAACGGCGCATCGGCTTCTTGCCGCCCATCCTTCGCCCGCTCAGGCCGCTTGGTGCCTGGACGCGGAAAGCTGAATTATTATGGTTGTCATGGTATAAAGTTTATAATCTTATGTTAGGTAGGTATGAATGTATCTATTTTAAAAATTGGTTGTGTTCATGACAAAACTTACGTGATTCTGGGAGCCTGCCTAAAAATTTATGATATTTTTAACAGACTAAAGAAAAGCAGCCTTTGACGTCTCTTCTTTAAAGACTTTCACACTCACAG
Organism: Lomographa bimaculata; assembly: GCA_948107665.1. Taxonomy (NCBI): domain Eukaryota; kingdom Metazoa; phylum Arthropoda; class Insecta; order Lepidoptera; family Geometridae; genus Lomographa; species Lomographa bimaculata. The sequence goes on along the minus strand of OX403610.1, from coordinate 12,381,353 downwards.
CCTATTACTTGTGTCGTGGGTGCCGGAAACATTCACATCACACACACAATCACAACCAGAACCAGAAACAAGTTTTCCTTGAGAAGAAAATTTGTGTTCTCGCCGCGGAATCGAACCCGATACCCTTAGAAGGAGAACGTTCAGCCAACAGTTAGAAATTGGCTTCTTTCTGTCAAAGAAATACATAAATTTTTCATTAAAAATAAAAGATCATAATATTATGAAGTATATGTTTCGACCAAGAACGATGCGATCCCCTAATACCTTTTTTAACAAATTGAGTGCATAACATTATAAGGGAATTTTCTAAGAGACACACTTTAAATACCAAAAATCCAATACAATAGATTATGTATAACTCTAAAATAAATTAACAAAAAAATGAGAAGATGAAGCTCACCATTCTTCTCACCCATGAACATACCGTGAACAGTTTATATTTCATAGTCGATGTAGCCGTAGTAAAATTTCCATCAAAATAATCTCTACTCATAGCCTCGCTCCCGTTCTTGAGCCTCTGATCATCGCTGTTGTACAGCAAATCTGTTTTGGGCAGTATTTCTTCAGATTCAATCATGTCTCTTTCATTTTTAGTATTCGCAATCGACACAGAGCCTTCCAATTCTGGATCACTAATCACGTGGTCACGGTTTGGATCAGTATTTCCTTCTTCAGCAAGCGAATCGTTGTAAATGTCGTCAGTATCTAGAGTTGTATAAACGCGAGGCACGAAGTTTTGTTTGTTTGTCGAAGGTTGCCTAACAATCAGATCATCCGGTTTGGATTCTGGTTGGACAGAAGTGTGCGTATCGTGGTGGTACACTGGCAGCGGTTCGTCACTTTCTGAAGACATGTAGTCATAGTTGTTGACCATGAGCTGTCGCCGGATCGTGTCTACCAGATTTATCGTGGAGTTCACGCGTGGCCGATGCTTATCTGAGAATTCATCAAACTGTATCGGTCATTTGTAATTGCGATGCGATGGATTACAGATCAAAAAAAAAGTTATGATGTTTATAATTTTTTATGGACTGCATTCGCAGCAATTCAATGCGAGAGCTCTTGCACAATAGGTTTGGTTTTAATAATTTTGATGTGGGTTTGTACCAGAGTATCCTGGCAGTGCAAACATCTGATGCCGCCAGGTTACTTTATCAGTCTGCTTATGGGCTGGTCAAGCAAACTCCTATACTTAATAGTTAAGTCTATTGAAATGTATCAACTATGAGACTGACATAGTCGTTGGACGATTAAAGGCACAAAAAAAAATAGAAAAAAAACATCTAAAAAGAGTAAACAATAGTAATCAATTTTCTGTATTCTAATCGCATAGTTATGGAATTTTACGGGATTTAATTTTTGGCACGATTAAGTTCCTTATAACTCAAAATGCAAACAGTAAACTAATAACAAAATCACAAAATTATAATGAGTCCAAAATATACTTGAGCTCAGCTGTTGGAATATATTTTGTTCAAATTAAAGATTCCAGATTTATGATTCAAGAAATATTTAATGAGGGACAGTACATAAATATTTCGATTCTGAGTACATAGTATTTCATGCTAATTGTTAATGCAATACATAGCAATGCCCACATCGGGCCTTCAATGTTCAAGCATTACGTATTACAGCAAAGTAAAAAACGTTCTTAATATTAATTAATATTAGATTCATTCATATATATATATATGTACATATATATATATGAAACTCTATTTCCTATAGTCATCGCATCACGCGTGAACGAATGGAACAATTTCAAAATCCTTTTTTGTTGTGTTTATTATTGTCAGAAGAAGGTTCTTATGAAAGAAAATTTTTTTGGGATTCCCGCGGGTCCGGGACTTACGCGGGTAAAACCACGGGGCGCAAGAGCATTCATTCATCATTAATATAAACATAAACGCTTTCACACTCACAACCCCACACAAAGTTCGATGACTTGTGTTGTGGGTGCCGGAAATATTCACAAAATCAGAACCAGAAACACACATGTTCCTAGGCTAACTTTTTATATTCTCGCGGGTCCGAGACTTACGCTGGTAAAACCGCGGGGCACAGCTAATCTGACACTAAAGCAATTTTTTTTTTTTTTTTTTTTTTTTTAATCTTAAATTTTTGGAGACTTTAGTCGCTTAGCGACTATGCCAGCCTCATTGTATACATGCATTGTAATAACTATTAAACTATATCGTGTATCATCTTATAAAGATTTCTTGCCGCTTCACTGTGTGGAGCGGGCAAAACAACTTGCACTGCACCGACATCGAGAAAATTGTATCCATATTGAGTGAGCATGTGTCTCCTTACTGACTGGCTCCGCACACACTCCACCAGGACATGATGGACGTCCTCTGGGACTCCACAATTGACACATTTTGGAGAGTCTTTTATTTTCATTAGGTAATTGAATTTATTTAGAGGCATGTGTCCGGAGCGCAGCCTGTGGGCTATTACTATTAAATTTCTTTTTATTTTACAATTCTCAAACCATGGTATTTTTAATGGCTCGTTCTGTAAAATCTTATACCAAATACCCTTTTCAAGAGAAATCGTGTCAAAATGCAATCTCCACTTTTCAAAAACCTTGTATCTGTATTTACTGAATACTTCTGTAATTTCTGGCATGACATAAATCTCTGACCCAGTTGTTATAGCTTCTTTTGCAAGTCTGTCTACTTCCTCGTTTCCTTTGATTCCAACATGTGAGGGAACCCACTGCAACCTCAGATTCACATCTTTGTCTTTCAAAAGCAGTATTTTCCTTAGAATAGCATATGCTACCGAAGCACCTCTTATACCAGAGGCGCATCGAGCAATATGCTGTAAAGAGCTCCGACTGTCTGAGAAAATAACTACTTGTTTATGACCTAAGTTGCGAATGTATGATAGTGCCTCTGAGATTGCCAGTAGCTCAACCGACATAATTGAATTGCATTCTGACACAATTTTATACCTTTCACTTCTACTTTCTACTGGGTCAAAATACGCTGCACCAATACCATCAGTACTTTTGGATCCATCTGTGTATACTTTATACCAGTCAGCATATTTCACATTAATCATGAACAGTGTATTTTGTCTCAGTATTGTAGTATCGTATTTGTCTTTAGCTTGCTCTATACCTTCTATTTCTGTTACAATAAAACTCGTGTTGATATTAGATACCCAGGTATCCAGCAAAAACATATTTAGGGGATTAGTCACTTTGACCTTTTCAGAGTGCGTTTCATCAAATGTTAAACTCAGGAGGGGCTTCTTTTTTGTAGCCCAATACGTTGTTTTGGAGACATTGGTCAGTTCATTTAGAATATGTACAGTTGATTGCGATAAAAATTTTACTTTTATGCAATATTTAGTAGCTAGAAATTGTCTCCGCAAATGTAATGGTTGAAGACACAGCTCACATTCCATAACATGTATGGGCGTGGTCCTGATAAAACCACCTATCACTCGCATTGCTATATTCTGTACTTTATCTAATTTATACAAATTTGTTTTAGCGGCTGTATCATACAAAAAGTTGCCATAGTCAATTTTGCTGCGTATTAAACAGATATATAAGCGCCTAAGATGTTTGGGATGTAGACCCCATGACGCTCCTGCTAAAACTTTCAATAAATTTATAGTCTTTGCGGTTTTTTCTACAGTTTCGTTAATATGCTTCCGCCACGTAAGAGACTTGTCTATCCACATACCCAAATATTTAACGCAGTCAACGGATGTTAATGAGCAATCATTTATGGCAATATTAAATTGGCGGTTCCTATCTCTTCTCCTATTAAATCTACATATTTGTGATTTTAAAGGAGATACTTTTAGACCTATCTGTTCAAACACTGTTACAACTGTATCCAAGGCTTTTTGAATATAGAATAAACTCATATCTATATCACTATTTTGAATAAATAACACAAAATCGTCAGCATATTGTAGTAAATCTACATTTCTTAAATTCTTACCTAAATCATGTGTTACGATATTAAATAAAATAGGAGAGATGGGGTCTCCCTGTGCCAAGCCTCTTCCAGTCCATCTGGACATAATTTGGCTGTCATCAAACTCATCATAAATTTTTAAAATTCTCTTACTCAGAAAATTCCATAAATATTGACAGATTTGACGTCCTATTCCAAGTTTATCCAGTATCACAACAAGTTGGTCAATGAGAACGTTATTATAAGCGTTTTCTATGTCTATAAACACTGCTAATGTGGAAATGTCTCTTGAAAATCCTATTTGGATTTGTGATACTAATCGGGTCAGACAATCTATACTCGACTGGCTTTTCCTAAATCCCGTAGCAAACGTTGGTAAAATGTTATTGCGTTCTACAAACCACTCTATACGTCGACAGATCATTACATGAAAGATTTTGCAAAGACAGGAAATTAAAGAGATTGGCCGTAGTTTCTTAACATTTTCTGTATTATTACTAGCTTTAGGTATAGGTATTATTTTAAAGTCACGCCATTGTTCTGGAATCACACCTGACTTAAAAATTGCGTTATATATTTTAAGTAACCGTAACTTTCCTTCTATTGGTAAATAATAAATCATGGAGTACGTTATTTTGTCATCACCAGGAGCCGTATTCTTTTTTTTTAAAGTATTCATAAGTTCTGACAGTGTAAAATTTCTGTCTAATGTAGAATTGTCTGATGTTAGCGTCGGTGGTAAGGTTGCCACAAAATCTGGGGCCAATGAACGTAAAAGTTCTATCTTTTTATCACCAGATGCATGAATGTTATCTTTTCTTAGTCCCTTCATCCACCGCATTTTGTGCCACATGTCTGAAGAATTCGTAGATTCATCGACTTCATTACAGAACTTTTGCCAATGATTTGTTTTGTATTTTCTATGTACGCGTTGTGCTATTGTTATTTTTTCATTTAATTTATCTAAATTTGCCGTTGTCGGGTTCCTTCTAAACATTTTTAATGCGAGTCTGCGTTCTGCTATAGCTAAAGAAATTTCTGGACACCAATATTTTTTTGGCTCAAATTTTTGAGACGGGTTTTTGCAGTTTTTAATCATAGGAATACATTTTAGAGCGGCTATATTAATTTTTTCTATGAGGGATTCATAACACAAATGTATATTACGTTCATTTACTGTTATATTTTTATTAATGCTATTTTTAATTAATTCTTGATATAAATCCCAGTTAGCTAATCTGAAGTTCCTGGATTTTGTGAATCTACGAGTGTCCCGATACTGCAATGAGTACTTAATTATCAAGTGATCACTACCTAAACTTTCACGTGACACATTCCATTTGAGATACGTAGCTATGTCTGATGTTACGAAGGTGATGTCTGGAGCTGATTCCTGCAAGTTTTCATTTACTAATCTAACTCGTGTAGGATTTCCATCATTAAGAGTGATAAAGCTATGTTCTAAAGCGGCATCTAACAATTGCAATCCTCTATGGTTATTTTTGTACGACCAATTTGTATGGTGACCGTTAAAGTCTCCTGCAAGTACAGTTTTGGTCGAAAACTTTGCAAAAATGCAGTCCCAATCGGATTGCATTGTTCTAATGTTTGAAGGGCAATAGACAGCTACAACATTTTCCAAGTGTTTGCAATTATAGAGACGAACATAAATAATTTCTATTCCTGAATTTAAATTTTCTATCGGACATAATTGGGAATTAATAGATTTATGTACTAAAACAGCCACCCCACCATAAGAATCGGACCTGTCGTTTCGAAAAATGTTATAGTTTTGTATGCTTAAATGTATATCAGAGTCCAACCATGTCTCACTCAATAAACATATACTAATCTTCTCTTGGTTCAAAAAAAGTTCGAACTCATGTCGCTTCGGCATCAGACTTTGAGAATTCCATTGCGCAATATTTAAAAATTGCGCAACGGAACTCACAGAGCCCGATGCCCCGATATCGTGTATTACATGATTGTTGCTATCCATAATTGAGGAGGCCCAGTAGCTTAGTTATGACCTCTCCGTTACTAACATTTCTTACAATATACGCTATAATTTCATTAAAAAATATCGATAATACTTCCTGGATTTTCTCTTCAAAACTACTATTTGATGTAATTGTCTCCTTCAGTTGATAAAATATTTTTTTGAAGTTGTTCTGTTTCTTTTCCTCTTTTTGTTCTTCCTCTCCAGTTGAAACTGCTGATATAGGTGTTTTTTTTAATCTATCTGTGTGAGTAGTTTCAGTAAACGGGAATGTAACTACACGGGAAGTAACTTTTTCTTCACTTTTTGTTGCATTTTGTTTCTTAGATTTCTTATTTTTCTTTTTCTTTTCTTCCATAGGTGCGTTTGTTTTTGTTTCTATTTCTACTTCACTGCTATTTTCACTATCGACGCTATTATTATTTTGTTTTTGTTGGAGAGCAAGACTGTATGATACACGTGACGTTGATGGTTGGCTTTTTTCTTGAAAGATTTCGAGTTTGCTGCTGTCATTAAAAACATTTTCTTTCTTTTTATTTTCTAAGTACATACTAAGAGCAGATTTATAAGTTACATTATTTTTTGACATTATGGAACGGATCTCTTTTTCTTTCAAATATACTGGGCATACTTTACTGAAGGAAATGTGTTGTCCTTTGCAGTTAATACACTTAAATTCAGTAACTTCGCAATTATCGTGTCCTCCTCCGCATTTCGGACACATCTTTTTGGACGGGCAAGTACGCAGAAGGTGCCCAAACTTCCAACAAGAAGAGCACTGAGATACCGGGAATGTGAATGGCTCCACCTTAAATCGGCACTCGTATCCATATACATATGTTGGTAGTACAGAACTTTTAAAACCAAACCGTACGGTCTCACTGTCAACCCATTCTCCTTTTTCAGATAAGCGCTTCAGTCTTTTTATCGATACTATTTTATATTCTGAGCTAAAGGATTTCATAAGTTCATCTTCGCTTGTGTTTACTTCTAGGTATTTAACTATTCCGTAGCTAAGGTCCACCTCCGTTGTAAAATGGCAGCGGTATCCTAATTCTATAATGTTTTTGTTGTTTATCAATTCTAGTGCATCTTCTTTCTTTTCGAAGCTAATTATAACTTTGTAAGCATTCTTATACTTAATATGAGATGCATTGGTTATTCCTTCCGATTTAAATAATCGCGCCAAACCTATTTGTTTTGGCAACATCGCATAGGAGGTTATGCAAACGTCGTGGTAGTTATTTATGAGTTTATTATCAAAAGATTTAGCCATCCTTTTCGACTCACCTCGCTTTCCTTTTCTTTCTACTAATGTATATCCTGCATCGTCTTCTTTCGTCGAGTGTTCGTCACTGTTAACATCAACTCGGTACCGTTTTGTCGGTCTACTAATAGGGAAAATCTCCGACCGAGGCGACTCGAGGTTATTTTGTACTTCTTCACTCTCGACTTGAACATGGATTAAGTTTTCCTGCATCTCATCTTCACTCATATCTTTACTCATCCTGGACGGAGGTCTCGAATGGACCTCGTCCATAGTTACGTACCTACTTGTTTACGGATTCAGAGAAATAGATAACGCGGCTGTGCAATAAATGCAATACGTGCACTCGCTGTGCTGCGCCGCGCGCCACTGGTAAAGCAATTTACGAGAACTGTCGTTAGGCGCTGCTCCGTTTCCCATCTCGTGATTCCTGAGATGAACGAGCAGAAAATATGAAGATTTAGAGGAAAACGATCGAGTCCGAGTCCGAGATAAGGCAAGTGATGGATGTTGCGCAGAAGACAAATGTCTCTGCAGTGAAATGACTGCGAACTATCCTGCAGATACCACAGGTTATCGTGCCTTATGGTTTTACAATATACGTAGGAGTACTTAAACGTATTCTTAAATTTTAAATCAAAACATTTATTTACATGAGGCGGAAGAAACACGTGTATACCTAAGTAATGACTCTAATTGTGTGATTCCCAAATAGATTTTGTCAAAATAAATGCAGACTATTTTTAACACGATCAAAATTTTTCATTTGCTCTGTTTAACACGATCAAAGCTGCGTGACTCTGTCCTATGTGTATTATTACACTTTTTTTATTATTATGTTTCTTGTGTTTTTTTTCTATTACAGCTTTTTTTCTATTAGCTATCTACGGGCCAATTGCCTATATTTCCTAAAACTAAACTAAAATTATATACATATATACAGCAAAGACCCAAGTTACCTACAAGTCATAGAGCTCATAGGTAACTCAAGTATTATTCTTTAATATTTGACATAAATATTAACACACACAGTCTTGTATCTTTGGTACCCGAAATAATTACATTTTACAAATAATCACACCAGAGCCAGAAACTGGTTGAGAATGCGTTTAAATTGGGTTTTTAAGAAAACTAAAAAATAAACGCTTTCACAGTCACCCCACTAAGTGCAATTTCTCGTGGGTGCCGGAAACATTCACATCACACACTATCACACCCATTTTTTATTTTTTTTATTTGTGACACTATCTCACCTGATGGTAAGTGACGATGTGATCGAAGCTGGTAAACACACTAGACCTGGAATACGCAGGCTCTCAACCAGAAACATAAATTTCTCTTAGGAAGATAACTTGTGTGCCCACCGGGAATCGATCCCGTTACCTGCTGCTTAGAAGGCAGACGCTTACCCAACTGTATACAACGAGTAGTTCGTAAAACTATAATGGTGAAAAAAAAAATTTGTAAGGAAATGTTACCATTACTCTAGCAATATAAGCCCTCCTCGGCTTTTTCATGTCAAATATAGTAAAGAGCAACTCACTTGCGTATCCATATCCATGTAAAAAAGAAACTATAAGTACACTGAATGCAATCAGTATTAGATCTTGTGTCATCTCGCGCTACATTGGTCGATGCATTAACTAATAAATGACTAGTTTACTTGTAAAGCATACGTCTAACACGTGTAATGTTAGCCGCCGGAGTACCTGCTATTGGCAAGTAAACCATAAAAATATAATTTACTTTATTTCGTTGTAAACATGAAAGAACATATATTTACAGCTTTACAATTTTTAAATTGTAATGCTGTAAATATATGTTCGTTCATGCTTACAACGAAATGTGTTCTGATAATATGAGTTAGTGAAATTATTTCGAATAAAAGATAATTTTCTTTTCGACAGTACAGAATAGGGCAATTCTTTACCTTATTCAAGAATAGTCCTAAAAGTGGACATATTTTGTTTTAGTATTAATATTTTAAAATATTATACACAGAGAAAAGTGTCCAAAGAACTAATAAAAAAAACAAAATTTCTAAAAGTGGGAATTGAAAATAGCGGACTTTTTACAATATCCCACAGAGCAAAATTGTTAACATAATGATTACTTAGGATAGTTTGTTTCTGGTTCTGGGGGTATGAGTGATGTCAATGTTTTCGGCACCTACCGCACCTACGACACAAACCTTTGTGTGGGGCTGTGAGTGTGCAAGAATAAACATAAACTGTTTATGTTTAATGTTCCCATTGTTATTGATTAAATAAAACAACGGATTTTTACGGATTTTATCGCGTGTATTGTAGGTATTTTGGAAATAAACGGCGCGGCGGCGATGAGCCTAGTTCGGCAGCAGATACTCCAGGACGATATTGCTAACTTAGCCTTTAAGTACACTGTAAAGCATACGTGATGCTATCCGTTAGTTGAGTGACGCAGGATGCACCGACACGTATTATTCTTTCCCCCTGAATACGTTCGAATGTCTACATTTAACTATTAAACCCAGAAGAGTAGGTATATACTTCATTAAAATCAGTAGGACGGTTATTCAAATGTGAACGGCCCTTCACCAAGGCTTCCAAGCAGCGGGTGGCGGGTTTGATTCCCCATGGGAACACAATTTTTTCCCCAAGGGACAATAATTGTAATACTGTTTCTGGATGTGATGTGAATGTTTCCTGCACCCACGATACTGTTTTCGAACTTAGTTTAGGGCTGTGATTATGTTATATGATTATCCTTTGAAATGAGTTGCAATATTTTACTTCATTTCGGACCTTCTGGTGTTATTATTGTTAAACATATCACTAAAGTTGTTTCACTTTGTAGAACTTTGGTGTTTTTCAACTAGTTAGGTGCCTGAGGGCGGTAGTTATTTATGTTCTGCGCTATAGGGACCTCGCCTCTGAACCGGTAACTACTGCTGATTGGAGTATTCAACATTTGTTACACAATTTACTTCATGTAATTTAAATCTAAAATTGTTTATAATAATTCACTTGGGCCCCATAGAGGCACTCATAAAAGTTAATGACTAATGCCAGATTCATAATTTTTTTATTAACGGTGAGAAATGAATGTTGGTTTTTTTTTATGGTTCCGTACTCATAGATTGCAAAAGGGATACTTAGCGACTACGTCGAGCTCTCTGTCTGTCTGGTCTTTATCTTTTTCATTGTAGAGTCATTAATTTTAATGAGTGCCTCTTGGGCCCATGTAAATAAAAGATTTTGAATTTGATATAACTTCGTTGGCACAGTGAGCAAGTTTTCTTTTATTTTTGATAGCTTTTGACCTATATCTCACCTGATGGTAAGCGATAATGGCTGTGGTCGTTGATGGTAATTACTTGCTTTTCAGGACAAAATTAAGCTTTGATTTCTACGCCGCTGGTCATAGATTTCTTTACTATTAGAAGATACAAGTATCTTCTCCTAGGGAAGTTTTTCTGACGCCTGGGTATGATTGTGTTTCCAACGGCAGAATACATGATTTTGAACATAGTTTGGGCTGTGAGTGTGACTGAATGTGTTGGTTAGTTTTGTTTTTATAGCGGATACCCCAATAAATAATAGAGTTATTAAGTGAGAGCATCCAAATTATCAACTGACTCTAACTAATAGGGTATCATTAAATTCGCCTCAGTTCTGCGCATGTCATAAGGCTACAGTGGTACTCTATAAAGTAGTTTTTTTATGGGCAATTAACATCGATACGTCATATGAGAATCATTAAAATACTTGTGGTAAATGTCTTTGTTCCCTGAACGGTACAATATGGGTGTCTTCAAGTCTAGAATGAATATAGGTACCTTGTAGGCAACTATGTTCCATCTTCAGCCGCATCGTCAATTTCCATCGGATGAGATAGTGGTCAAAAGCTTTCCTATCAAGCTTAAAAAAAAAATAACGTGAACCATTTTTTACCGACTTCTCAACAAAGGAGAAGGTACTAAAGTCGACTGTACTTTTTTTATGTGTGATACCTCATAACTTCTCTCCATGTGAGCCGATTTCGAAAATTTTTTTTCAGTTTGAAAGATGTTGCTTTCTAATTGGTGCCATTAAAATTTGATCAAGATCTGATCAGTAGTTCTTGGAATATCGTCAATAATGCCTATTTTGTGGACTACTTTGACGATGTTCTCGTTTACGCGACTTCAAAAGTTACCCCATAACTTCTTTCGTTGTGAGCCGATTTTGATGATTCTTTTTTTTATTTGAAAGCTGGTGCTTTTCATGTGGTCCCATTGAAATTTGATCAAGATCTGATTTCTAGTTTTATAGTTATAGTCAATAATGCGTGTTTAATACATTAAATCTGATCAAGGTTCCGAAGATGAAGCGGTGAAGTCGTCGTATTTTTGAGCTTTGCTTGTGTTTAATTATTTTGGTTTTATTTTATACAAAGCCGTTTAGTGGGTAATAGTAGTCGGGTTTTGGTACTAGAATTTTCGTGTTGTTGGCTGAGATGATGTGCTCCAACCTTTCTTTAGTCTCAATATTATTGGTCCCCTTAAATCTAATTGATCTTAAATTGATTGTAAATTTCCACTTTAAAACATACTCAATTAATATTTGATCCTCTTTTTAGTTATTGGTTTTTTTCCTAACTAATTGTTGGTTTTTATAAATAGGTAAAGGTTATTTTTTTATTTCCACCCTGAAATACTTTAAAAGATAAATCGAATTATATAAAAAAAAAGAAAGTGTTAAGATTTTTGTGTAGTTCTAAACAGATTAAAATATCGATTTATTTATTTTTCAGAGAAAGCGATCATCAAAATCATTAAAAAAGATGACTATTTTGTTTTTTATCCATCATATTAAAAATCATTTTAATACATGCCCTTTCCAGTGCTAATCGTTTCATAAATAAAACTAGAAGCAAATAAAACTCTGCAATTACAACGGAAAATCACTATTCTAAGTATTTTTAATAATCCCGGCGGGGCCTAGTCCTGCGGACGTTTGTAGGAATCATAAATTAAAAGGAAAGAAGCAACAGAAGCACAACTGTTATTATAATTTTCTCGAAGACGCCTCTAACAATGAACATCATTCATTGATTTGTGTATAAAGAAGTGACACTGCTTAGGTATGTGATTTCGTTTTATGTCACATATCCATTGTAGAGTTGTGATGTGAAATGGTTAATATTTCCTTTAATATTTTGTACCGTTAACTTTTAAGTACAATACGAATTCACACTGGCATTTGAAAATAGGAATTTGTTGCAAAAAAAAAAACAATTTTTGCTAGATATAAGTACTTTTTATTAAACAATTGCTATGTCTACCGCCACTATTTTAACAATAATAAAAACATTTTGTATTGTATTTCTGAATCATAACTGAAACATTGAACCAAAATCGCGAATGGTAAACAATGCTAACTGAGATATACTTGGTTATAAATTTTTTCTAGACAAAGTAATAATCAAAATGTTTCTGAATAGAATAAAATAGAAATAATTTATTTGTTACAAACATAAAAACCCACAACAGGCAGTAACAAAACAGTTTAACATGTCATAACATTAATCATTTCAAATATACATATTCACACACACATGCCTTACATTACCTTCCCAATGCGCGATAGACATAAGATAATCTGTTCACGTTGTTCCTTATAAATCACGATCTGTGATGCCAAATAGGTATATTAGAACAACGTAATAAAGGAGGCGTCATTTCTCTAGCGGTTTGAACGTAGTGTTCTCCCAATGCTGTCATCTCTAAGTCGAATACAGAGATCTTTTGTATAGCTAAATGGTTTCAGTTTAATTTGCTGTTGTCTACAGTAAGAGTGCAGACATCAATGCACTTTTATAAAAACATCTCGTTATAAAATCTCTGTTTTGTTGGTGGACGACGCATATTTTGTGGCATCTGTTTTTTTTTTACAGAATCGCGTCTCTTCTGATAGGATTGTTAAAAACGAAGTAGATTGCTTTGTTTTTAGTTTCGTAATATTTGCAATTTATTTGTGAAAGCTTAGAGGTCTGGTAAGACACTGGCTGGTAAGATCAAATTATGTTTATTATTTTGGTTAAATACTGATCCTTCAAATGTTTAAATTGAATAAACCTGGTCACTGTCGGTTATCATGATTATCTTTCCCGACGAGTATCGAATATTTCAACGTAACGTAATCACGTGACAACAAACTCTTTTAAACTGCTAAATGCTGTCTCACTTCCATGAAGCACTAAGCCAACTGCTATACTACAAAATTGTCCTGAAACCCAGGGACCGCATTATAGACAACCAACTCCTACACAAAAATCTGGTGAGATAGTGGTCAAACGATAACCTCAAAGATAGTTAAATAACCTAGCCTAAAGAACTAATACGACGACGGTATGGTAGAGTTGTCAGTCAGGTGGGCATTACAAAATTGCATACCAAGAAGCCACCAGTGGTTGCTTGTGTACATATAAATCCTACAATGTATAGGTACAATTCAACTTGCCCTAATGTGAGTAAACCCGTCATAAGTAATGTGTGCGTGGTGCCAAGTCCTGCTAATGGTTAGTAAGCCGCAAAGTCGGTTTACACCGGTTGGAACCGGGCCAAGATGCCGTGACAAGGCTCATGGCAAAGGCTGTACACATTACAATAATATAAACACTTTCCACATTTGTTTCCCAGTCTTACCGTTAGCAGTGGCATTCACAGTTTTTCTGCGGTTCTGATTTGTGTGTCTTCTTGGCAATGCCGTCTTCATCAAATATGACGAATTTGTACATGTCGAAACGAGCGTCATGTATCAAGATGCTGGTCGACACGTAGAGTCCATCTTTACTCAGTGGGCCAATGGCAAAGGCAATGGCAAACTCCCACCGCAGCTCTGGAGCTGCGGTGGGAGTCGCTGAATTGCCTCGGTATGCATCGGCATGCGTTTCAATGCCACGTAATGAAACGGGTACAGCTAGTATTTAAGCTGGGTTACAAACTAACCATATTCTGACTAAACCGTCGCCTCTACTATTGGCTAAATATAAATCTGGGGTGGGAAGCCGAAGTTTGGTCATGGTGGGATAGTTAGTTTAATGTGACTGGCCTTTTCATAAAAGCTAAGAAACCAATTGTTACTTGTTAATAGCGTAGCACAATGTATGCAGACTATTGCATATTGGTGACTATATTAGTGAGGACGCTGATGTCATCTACGGCGTCCCTCAAGGGAGTGTCTTAGGACCTACCTTGTTTTTAATATATATAAACAATTTGTGTAACCTAAACCTCGATAGTGCAAAAATATTTTCATATGCTGACGATACCGCTGTGGTTTTTTCAAACGATACATGGGACAGGGTACGTAAACAAGCTGAACAAGGCCTTCTTAAAATAGCTCATTGGCTTAAGTTTAATCTACTCACTCTTAATGCTCTTAAAACTAACTACATGTGTTATACAATTTACAATAGAACCCAGCCTAAAATTGACTTTAGTATTAAACTCCATAAATCTGATACGACACATATGAATGACTGTAACTGTTCTATCTTAAATAAAGTAACTTCAACTAAGTATCTGGGAGTCCAGATTGACCAAAGATTATCTTGGTTCTACCAAATTGACGTTATTAGTACTAGGATAAGAAAATTGATATGGATATTTAAAAAGTTGCGACATGTGGCACCACAAAATCTTCTAAATAAAATTTACATGGCTTTAGCTCAATCTATTTTAACCTATTGTTTGCCGATTTGGGGAGGTGCCGCTAAAACCAAATTTATAGAGATTGAAAGGTCACAAAGAATTCTAATAAAAGTTATGTATTTCAAGCAATATAGATATCCTACAGATAAATTATATGCATTAAGTAATTTACTAACTGTAAGAAAATTGTATATCGTACAATCAGTTTTAAAACGCCACAAGAATCTATCATTTGATACAAATATTTTAAAGAAACGAAGAAAGGATAAGGCGATTGTAGTCCAAGCCACAAAAACTTCTTATGCTAGCAATCAATATGTAAAACGATCCGCGCGATTATATAATGTTATAAACAAAAGCTTAGATATTTATCCAAAGAAATATTATGATGTTAAAAAACTTCTAACCAGTTGGATACTTTCAAAAAAACTATGATGAAACAGAAGCACTACTACAAATACTAAAGTAAATAACTTAGATATAAATAAAAACGTACACTCTCTTTAAATACCATTTAACTTAAATATACTGGATATAATATATTTCTTCACATGAACATTACACACACCCTTACACTCACACATACACACGGCCCACCCACACATACTCACACACACACAAACACACACACACACATACATACACTCACATACCACAAACACACTAATAGTTACTTGTATAAGAACTAAATATTATTATTATAACTTAAAAAACTTAATTATGTATAATTATCATCTACTTATCTGAAACCTAAATATATTTTATGGTATGGATATGGAAGAGCGGGGTCTTCTGACATAGGTATTTTTATACTTAATAGAAGGTCCCAACCTACCTTAAGTTAAGCAAAACTTGGTTACAGAAATAAATCATTTTTCATTTTCATATTGCAGACTTCAACCAGCCAGTGTCATCAATGTCTCCGTCGTCCATCCTGGGACCTACTGCAACCGTGCCGTCACCGCGCCTGAACATAAAGAGTTGCAGTTGCTAATGACGCAGGGCAAGAGCGAACATTCTGCGCCAGGGAGGACACCCAAAGAAAACCAAGCACGTCTGTGAGCTTTTGGGGACAGTCCCGCCAACGGACTATAGTACTGTGGGCCAAACCCCTTGCATACTTAAAATTCAAACAGAAGCAGTACTGAAGTGAAACAAGATTGAACCGGACCGACAAAAATACGGGAATGGCGAAATATTTTGGCTGCCCTCTGCCGACGTGGGGATTCAGGACTTAAGGGCATGGGGAACCAAAATATCTAGTGCAAAAAATTCTCTGTTTACCTTGTTTCATTGATAACATTGTATAAAATAGACTAGTTAGTGATCACATTAACTAACTGCTAACCAATAAACCTTAGTAAATTGTGTTAAGGTTTAATATCGTTTATCTGTGAGAGACAATCGTGTCATATAACGATTTAAAACTTGGCTAGATACCCTGGTCAACTTGAACACTAGCTCTGGCACGCGTCGCTGCTTTTTGATTTATTACTTCCTGTCTCCTGAATGTGTCTCTCAACGTTCTCATACTAAATTTGCATCTTATGTGGATGATATATTGGTGTCTATATTTGTTTGGTCTTTGGCTTTTCCGAGAGACAAGAGCGTTAAGTTCTTATGGTATTTTCGCTACTTATCCACTTTCTGATTTTGTTCCTTAGTTTATTATATTTGTTAAGCTAGCCGTGCACTACATAATCGCCTGTTTTAATTAGGATAAAATGCATACGTTCTATTTCAGGGACTAAAAGATCTATGTACTAAATTTTATTTCAAGGCATTCAGCCAAAATATTTATTTTATATCATGCAACAATAATTTATTTGACTATAGATTTTTCTCAGATTGTATTAATTAAAGTAAAATTTTAGGTTTGAAAATCGTGATATCGTAATCGATCCACACTGGACTAGTACGGGTTAGTGAATAAAAGTAGCCTCGAATTTATTGTGATTATTATCTCTTAATTTGAAGTATGCACTTATTAGACGACCCAGTTGGCGCAGTGGACAGGTGTCCGCCCTCTGCGCCGTGGGTCCTGGGTTCAATTCCCGGCAGTAGCACAAATTCCATCCCAAGGGATATGTGTGGTTCTGGTTCTCGGTGTAATGTGTGTGTATGACGTGAATGTTTCCGGCACCCACGATACAAGTCTTTGAACTTAGTGTGGGGCTGTGAGTGTGAATGCGTTTGTTTGTTATTAAATTCTTGAAAAATGGTACGCTTCCTCAAGGAAGCGCTATCAATAAATTAAAATAATAATAATATTGTTTATAATGCTCTAGAAAAAAACGAATCGCAATTGGCAGCGCGCGGCGCCGCCGGCGATATCTAGCGACAAAAACAAGCTCACGCAGCGCATTTGTCGTCGGCTCGCGTGCGTCGCCACACACCGGAAGGAACATGTTTTTCTAGACTTTACTTTATCCATTCTTTGTCTGTTGTATGCAAAACGCCGCTGTGATTTACGACTATGGTAATGCAAGAACAGGAAGGATTGTTTATGCGAGATGTATTTTGGAAAATATAAATATTAACGAAACAATTATAGTTACTGCGCATGTTTTTGACCAAATTCACAGTGATTTCTAAGATGTGAGATTTTATTTTATCTGTTGTGGTTGTACGTCCCTAAACGTCTGTTTTTGTATCCAATCCTACTTATATTATAGTTGCAAAAGTTTGTGTGAGTGAATGTTTGTTACCTCGTATCTCCGTAACAAATAAGCCGATTTTGATGAAATTCACAATGTAGATAGTTTAAGTTCTGGAATAACGTTTAGGCTACATTTCAACTTGAATAATGCGGGCGAAGCCGCGAGGCACTAAAAACATAAGACATGCATAACATAAACCCTTTCACACTTACAAAACCGCTCAAAATCAAAATCGTCTTATTCACGTGGGCCCCGAAGTAGCACCCATAAGAGTCAATGACTCTAACACCAGATTCGAAAAATAGCAGCCATCTCAAGAAGTACTTGGCAAGAAACTCAGCGGCGTATTTTTTTCATATGTTTATTTTAATAATTCTTAAACACTATTACATAAAACTGAATTATATTAACTATATTGTGTTATGTATTTATATTATGCGACCGAAGCGTTTCTCCTCCGCATTCATTATGCGAACTGCAAAACAATGGAATTCCTTACCGGAGTCTGTGTTCCCTGATAAATATAATATGGGAGTGTTTAAGTCGCGAGTGAATAGGCATCTTCTGGGAAAACGTGTTCTATCGTCGACCGCATCGTCACCTACCATCAGGTAAGATAGTGGTCGAACGTTTGCCTATCTTGAATAAAAAAAAATGTAGTCGCTAGTATATCTTTATTTTTTTTTTGAATTATAGACTAACCTTTGACCACTATCTCACCTGATGGAAAGTTATGATGCGGCCGAAGATGTGACATGTTTATCTAGAAGATACCTATTCACTTTTGACTTGAAGACTCCCAAATTATCTCGTATTAATGTTGTGTGCGTCGTAACATGCATAATATTTTCAAAGATGTAAACCGAAGGCATGGTAAGTATGTTTATTTAAAGAATTCCCTGAGAGATTCGCGCGGAACCATATCATAGATTGCACGAACCGTTCTCTTTTGTATAATAAAAATAGTTTCAAGATCGGCAACAGATTCCCATAGTAAGAGTCCGTAACTCATCTAACTATGAAAATATGCAAAGTAAACCAGCCTTGCCGTCGCTACATCAGTCAGTTGTCTAATTTTACGAGTCGCAAATGCAGCGGAACTCAAGCGACTTGCAAGCACATCAATATGAGGACCCCACTGCAGTTTTGAGTCCATAGTCAGACCTAAGAAAACAGTTTCCTTTACAAGATCTAATTTGTTGTTTTCAAGTGTAACATTTGCTACTACCAAAAGAAAATTAGGAAGGGAAAACTTGATACATTTGGTTTTGCTAGCATTTAACAATAAGTTATTAGCAGCAAACCATTTCGAGACTAGATCTAATTCATAATTTACTTCAATTAATTCTACGTCTTTGCTATTAATTAAAAAAAGGAATAGCAAAGACGAAAAAAATTGTGAATAGGTACCTTCTAGGCAAGCATGTTCCATCTTTGGCCGCATCGTCACTTTCCATCAGGTGAGATAGCGGTCAAATGCTTGCCTATCTAGTATAAAAAGAAAAAAAAAAAAAGTTACGTGTCATCAGAAAATAAGATCTAATCTTATGCTAGCGTAATTATTATTTAAGTTAAATCGTTAATAAACCCTAAAAATAACACAGTAGTTATCACGTCTTTCCTATTATTTTTGACGCACAAATTATCTAACGAATAAACCCTCAAAACAACACTCGTAAATTTAAAAACCAAACGTTACCTCGATGCAAGTACTCATAATCCCTCACTACTGCTCGTCAAACGTTTCAATTAAAACGTCTCAGTCGACAATCGAGAGGCTCTACAATCTCCTGCACTGTGCAGTATAACTGTACAATATTACTGCGCAAACGTAACAATCCATCAATCAAGCAATTACCAGCCAGACACCTTATCCAGAACCTTAGGAAGGGAGCAATTGCTCAATCTTGCTACGAGGTAAAGTCACGCAACTAATGACGCACTACATTCTCTCAGGGAATTCTTTAAATAAACATACTTACCATGCCTTCGGTTTACATCTTTGAAAATATTATGCATGTTACGACGCACACAACATTAATACGAGATAATTTGGGAGTCTTCAAGTCAAAAGTGAATAGGTATCTTCTAGATAAACATGTCACATCTTCGGCCGCATCGTCACTTTCCATCAGGTGAGATAGCGGTCAAATGCTTGCCTATCTAGTATAAAAAGAAAAAAAAAAAAAGTTACGTGTCATCAGAAAATAAGATCTAATCTTATGCTAGCGTAATTATTATTTAAGTTAAATCGTTAATAAACCCTAAAAATAACACAGTAGTTATCACGTCTTTCCTATTATTTTTGACGCACAAATTATCTAACGAATAAACCCTCAAAACAACACTCGTAAATTTAAAAACCAAACGTTACCTCGATGCAAGTACTCATAATCCCTCACTACTGCTCGTCAAACGTTTCAATTAAAACGTCTCAGTCGACAATCGAGAGGCTCTACAATCTCCTGCACTGTGCAGTATAACTGTACAATATTACTGCGCAAACGTAACAATCCATCAATCAAGCAATTACCAGCCAGACACCTTATCCAGAACCTTAGGAAGGGAGCAATTGCTCAATCTTGCTACGAGGTAAAGTCACGCAACTAATGACGCACTACATTTATAAATGTTTATAGAAAGCTGAAAGCCTTCTTTGGCGATGTCAATTTTGCTGGTACTTTTTTTCTCTCAAAGAAAACCAGTTGTGCATTTATAGTGTAGTCGAAATCGCACGAAAATCTTACAAACGAACAAAAAAATGCATTCATACTCATAGACCCACACTCTCTTCCACCACATCGTCACTTTCCATCAGGTAAGATAGTGTAGTCATATAACGAACTGCCCGTTGGCTCAGTTGGGTGAGCGTTCGCCTTCTGAGCAGGGGTATCGGGTTCGATTCCCGGCGGGAACACAAGATTTCTCCCCAAGGAAAATTTGTGTTTCTGGTTCTGGATGTGATTGTGTGTGTGATGTGAATGTTTCCAGCACCCACGAAACAAGTCATCGAACTTAGTGTGGGGCTGTGAGTGTGAAAGCGTGTGAAAGCGTTTATAAAGCCACCATCAGCTCTGTAACTAAACTGAGGATCTTAGCTCTCGGGTGCCCTGGGGTGGTTTAACCGCTCCGAGTGACGGCGGCGGATGGAGTGCTCTGTGCTTTTGGGAGCCAAGTGGAAACTGCTCTTTGTGTGGGGTTCGTCTACTATAAAACAAGAAGTTTTGAAAACGGTATTTTTATTTTATACTAGATAAACAAGCATTAGACCATCATAGTAAGCTTAAGGTAAAGGTACGCGTTTAGAATAGTAAGACAAATGAGTTAGACAAAGGATTTTAGTTATAAAACAATACGGTTAGATTTTAAAACAATATTCCTAAGATTTTAACTGAAATGTGAGGCAAAGTTAAAGTTATAGTAAAATATGTGTTGATTTAGAAAGCAGATTATAAAATAATGATTGAGTTAATGAAGTGGGTGCTGAAGGCAAACTACACAAGCGCTTTACGGCGACATATAACATAGGTTAAGTAAAATATTGCATTAGTTATATCACTTAAAAATGAGATGGATAAAATATTGCAACAGTTAACAGTCTTTTGTCAGGTTCTTCTCTAGATGGCTGTAATATTGCGAATGTGGCAATGCGAACTTAGATAATAAATTTTGATGTTGATTCTGAACACTAGTTAAAAATTACGCTAATAATAGTGTAACACATCATATTACATTTTCTAGTAATCACAGGATTGAAAATAATTGTTATTTCTGCTTTACTATGTGAACCTCATTTAAATTATTTTTCTATGATCTATCAATTCAAAAGTTGACATAAAGATATCACTTTAAGCAATTGGAATGCTCCTGTAAATTTATAATTATGGTTATTTAATATAAATGTTTGATACATGATTACGACTATAGCACATACACACTTAATAGTACCTATAAATTATTGCATACACTATATGCACAAAAATAATACTACAATTGCCGATTTAATGTTCTGAGATATAAATAAGATTCTGAGATTTAAATTCAGAAATTTAAATTAAATGTTGTATCAAAACGGTTTCTCTCGCTTCACTTTAAAATAACAAGACAGTGAAGTCCAACTAAAGAAGTCCACAAACTTGTAAGACTGTGAATAGCTGAGCTCGATACAGATCGAACTAAGTTATAATTGTATTGACAATAACAATACTATCAGTTCTCGAAACAGATTTCAAAAATATATATTATTCACGATATTTTAAAAATCTTAAACAAATCTCATCGGAACGGCTTCAATATTATACGTATGATACGTAGAGATAAATGTATATTTAATATGATATTTGGTGATAAAAGCAGAGTAAAGAAAATTTAATATTAAAATAAATTTTAATATATTCGCATGGGCCTTAAGAAATTCATGAAAAACAACGGTAATCGCCTGATTTGTAAATTTAATATACTATTTCTGCGTACATTAACAAACGTTGCGTTATAATATAATTAATTTAATGTTATATATTATTATATTAATTTTACATGTAATTTCTCACGCCAACACATGGCAAAATAGAAGGACGATTCAACCATGAAGACGAGATGACCAATATGTATACTCTATTTTGTGTGAAATATACTCATTTCATTTCAACGGTTTCACACTCACAGCCACATACAACGTTCAAAAGCTTGCGTTGGAAATATTCACATCACAGAAAGAACCAGCAATACAGACCTTTCTTAAGGAGAAAACTTGTACGCCCGCTACTTAAAAGGTAGTTAAGGAACCAACAACTCCAGTAGGCAGTACTTACATGTTGTTAAAAAATTAAATTGGTGTAAATAGAAAAAAATATATTCATAAAAATATATCTATGATCGGAGAGATACAAATATTTTACCAAGATCTACTTATCCATAAGTCTTGACATAAAGACAGAGTCATGTTTCATATAAGAAGTATTTCACATTAAATGAACTATAACACAACTGCTCTAGGAAAGCTGCAAACAACTATAATAATTCATTTCATAAGTTTTAGTATTCATAAACCACGTCGTAATGCTAACGATATTTTTAATCAAATCAAATCAGCGCTACGCTCGCAACTGCTACGGCGTAGCGCTACGCCGCTACGGGATGTACAGCTACGAGCAAAAATGAAGGAATTTAATAATATTACTATGGAATGCAACGAATGCTTTGTAATGCGAGTGGTGTTGAGACACTCCAGGGTCCGTGGGGACCGGGAGATTATTCTATTTTCAAAAATCTATCAGAGCGCCTGGTTGAGGCGACGCGTGATCAAAATGCTGGCACTTATTTGGCTCAACGTATTAGCATTGCAATTCAGAGAGGCAATGCAGCCAGCATGATGGGAACGCTACCCACTGGTAGTGGGTTTGAGCACTTGAGTTACCTATAGGCTCGATGTCTTGTAGGTAACTTAGTTCTTTGCTGTATATAGTTTTAGTTTAGTTTTAGGAAATATAGGCAATTGGCCTTAGTATAATAATAAACTTAAAATATTAGACCTGTATCTTTTTTTAACCCCCGACGCAAAAACGACGGGGTGTTAATTAATAATATAATAAGTTTGACGTGTCTCTGTGTGTGTGTCTATTTGTGGCATCGTAGCTTCCGAACGGGTGAACTGATTTTGATTTTTTTTTCGTTTGAACGGTGAAAATCGGGGGTATTTTCGATTTTGCCACATGTTCATCTATTAGTCAAATATTTAAAAAGTTGATTTGGAGCCAATGCGAATAATATATTTCATGAGCAGCAGTTTATGAAGGCCGGTCGATGACTGAAGCTGGAATGATGTTTTATAAATACATTCCAGCTTTGTCTTAGTTTGGTTTATTTTAGACGATCCACGAAACTAGTTCATCACGATTGATGACGACGATGAAAATTGATGATTCCTGTCTCCAGTCCATAAACTATATAAAAGCAAAAATTACTTATGAACGAACACACAAAACTAAATAAGTAAGGGTGTTTTCACAGTTTTATACGATATCTTCCAAACGTCTAGTCCTTTTGTGAGAAAAAAGTGAGATCTTCTCCAGAAGTAAAGATAAGCGATTGAGTGGTTCTTGAAATAGCGCGAACTCCATCTTTTGCCGCGCCTCCGCGGGGACTTCTCGTGTGCTGGGATTTGCGAACATATTGACACACATCACAATTCACATTTGCCTCAAGAAAAAAAAATGTCATGTCGTTTTAGCGTTAACTGATTTATTTGGTTGCTTGTTAATTCGACCGCAAAATACTCGACCGCGTGGTCTTGTCGCCACTAACATTTTTTTATATTATTTATAGTAGTTAACTCGACCACCATGGGAAATTATGAAAAATTACGCACGGGTTTAATGCACTAAAACGCCTTCATTTTGTGTACTCTAAGTCCGTTGTTTTCTAATTAGGTACGTTCAAAACTTTTCTTGATCCACTTATAAAATTTGTATAATCCAGCGAACGAAGGAAAAATGTTAATGTTCAAAAGTCAAGGATGTGCCCGAGGCTCTAAGGAGCTCACAAAAAAATAAAGAATAGGTATTGTCAGTTGTGTCTAATTTGTAATAAAAAAGAAAATTGAATAAAGTTTTTTGCACAATGAAGAAGTCTGACGTTATTGTAATTGACTGCCCTTATTTTATATTAAAATCTTTATATATAAAAGCAAAATATGGACGCAAGTTCAAATCCCGCCTCAAGTGATATTTTTTCTTTCTCTATTTACTGCCTAGCGTGGCTAATGTTGTAGAAACAAATAAAAAGTGATAAAGGATGTTCGTCATCAACACAACGTGTAGGTAACTGCAATGTTAGACTTGCTAATCGAGTAGTTAGTTTCAAGCTATAGTGTCACACGTCCCTACAAGACGTATAACAAAAAGTCGCTGGATTAGAGTCTCAGCGGTTAGAGCCATATGACATGACACTATGGCCGCGGGTTCAAACCCGCTGGTAGTGATATTTTCCGTAATTACTTTACTGTATTTTGGCAAGCGTGCTACATCTTCGGCCACATCATCGCTTTCCATCAGGTGAGATTGTGGCTAAACGCTTGCCTATCGTTCATAAAAAAAAACTTACATCGCGAAATCTACTTGATATATGAAACTAAAATTTTACATGTCATTGTGGGGCTATGAGTGTAAAGTGTTTATATAATGTTATATAAATTAACATTATGCAAAACAGGTAAACATAGGAGTCAGATATTTTTATTTAAACTATGTATTTATAAAAATGCATTTGTGTATTATATGTTTTTTTTCGTATATACATAATAATATTTACATTAAGGTGTTTTCTATTATTACCAATTGATACTGTAGAGACAACAAGCCTAGCTGTTTTTAAAAGAAAAGTAAAAAAAACTGGCTAATAAAACAAGCATTCTATACTTACAAAAAAAAAATTAATTCGAAGGAATTTAGCTTTTTTTTTTTTTTGTGACAGGCTAGTGTTTGACCACTATCTCACCTGATGGTAAGTGACGATGTGATCGAAGCTGGTAAACACACTAGACCTGGAATACGCAGGCTCTCAAGGATAACTGCCGGAACACCGTATTTGGCTTGGCGGCAGACTTTCAACTTGATGGTGGTAAGCTACTTTGGTAGCAAGCCAGGCGAGCAACTCACTAAATGCTCTACCACCTCTCAAATGTCACCTGATTAGCACCACCCGGGGACCACGTGTAGGGAGTCAGACTTAAGGGGTATCCTCCTACGGATGTGGGTGACTCAGCCCCCAAAAAATTTAGTAATGACATTGCTAGCGATTTGACTTATACTTAAACTTTAATTCATCAAATTAATAATTATGAACGATATTAATAGTTAATTACTCTATATATATTATTTTATATTAATCAAATGTATAAATATATGTCTATTTTTATAAGAATCTAGGCTCATATATATTTTTAATTTAACTTGTGTGTAATATGTTTATTTTTGTCTATAAGAAGGCGAAGACACTATGTTTATGTGTTAATTATCCGAAGTACTCGTAGGTGCTATATTTCACTGATATACGTACTTACACTACACTTTTTAGAACGGTTTAGTATTAACATGATGGTGTGGTCTTTTTAGTAAGAACCTCTTTCACGAAATTCAAAATCTTTTGTTCACAGGAATTCATGAAAATTAAAGACTACTACATGATTAAAATAACCTATAATTCCCTTTCCGTTTTGAAAGGTGTTTTTGTTAGGAATTACTTCACAAAATCCTATAAAAACATGTAACAAAATAGATCCCTTTTATAATAAAGCACGTGTATATCTTTATGATTATTTTACGCTCATTAGGGTCATCGTCACCTGGATCCGCATTAGTATTCCGCCCAGGCTCCGTTGAGTCCCGACTCAGCGTAAACTCTTTTTTCTCGGAATTTGCGTATCTTTTTACGTTACTCGTTTTTAGCGAAAGTGAATTAGGAAATTAATATATTATTTTAACATGAGCTTTCGTGCGTTTGTCACATTATAAAGTAGGAGTTCATTAATACAAGTTAACGCTCTGATGCCTGATTCTTCGAATGTTTTCAGGCGGCTTGAAAAAATCTGACAGTAGAATTGACGATCACAAATCCATACAATAAGGAAGCAAGCAATGCAATTCTTCGGTTAATCATCGATTTTATTATAATTTTGACAGTTATTTATTCCGAAGCTCCTGGTTTAATTACCGTTTCGCCTTAATTCAGAGTACTTAAATGCTAAAATGCTTAAGACTATGTATAAATGTATTCTAGCAGAAGCTGTAACAAAACTGGCCGAGCCATTTTCTCGCCTAATGGTAAAATCAGAGCCAAGTCTTATTATCACAGTTATCACTAAGCGTAAAACTCGTAACATGTGAGAGCTATATTATATCAAATAATAATATAATGGGTTCCATTTATATAAGTTTTAAATTGTAGTACAATCATAGCAAAAATATTTTACACTTTTTTTACTTATCTAAATATAACTTACACCAATATTTCACCATTGATATAGATTATAATATCCTTAAGTTTATATTGTTTATCTTTGTCGTTACTGAACGACTTCTTGTGAGCGGCTCAAACAATTTGTATAACATATTAAATGCTTCCTTTTCGCTTATAAAAATATAAGCTCGGTGCGTATTATGTTGTGCCTATGAAACGTTCACGATATGCCGGCTCTAAAATAATTACACTATAACTACGCCATTACCGCGGTAACCTGTTACCGGCACCACTCACTAGTCACAGTGTGAAGGGTTCTTTACTATTTCTTTGAATATTATTCGCTAACACACTCTTTGAGAGCACAAGTTTCCATTGAAACACGATAACAGAAATAAACAGTCGCGGTTTTTGTTATAGATTTGTATGTTTTTATGGTAGGTATAGTTTTTTTGATAGGTATTAGGTAATAGGAAATAAAATGAAAAATCGTTTAAATGAGACTAAAAACAAAGTTGTCCTGACACAAATTTGAAAAATGATGATACCTGCAGTAGTGTAAAAGCGTGTCGCAGATGCCAACGCCCTCCTTCGAAAATTTTGCTTCAACAAGAATCAGAATCGCAATCAATCACTTGCTATAAAAAAAGAACATTTCGTATGTTAGATATTCTGTATTGTAACTGGAAATATTTAAATCCGGAATACAGTAATGTTTGCTCACAACTAATTAACAGTTGAATGGCAAAGGTTTTGTTTAGGTCCTTCGCCTGAAGGAATATGTAAAAGTCATCACTACTAAACGTTCATAAAAAACTTATAGGACTCTATGTATAGTGATAGTACGTCAATTGTGCCGCGTGTCCATGGAGACGATCTCGTGGCAGCTCATTCACGCTTCGCGGGGTGGGCTAACGACTGCCGACGTATCGCCTTTGTAGGGTGTGGAGCGCGCCGAACGCTACAAATGAAACTATCCCTATGTTTGAAGTTCAGATTTGAGTTTAAATGTATTTTTTTTAAGGAACCCTTATAAATAGATAAGACAGATTGTAAAAATTCTCACCTCATTAAGATTGAGTTACAGGGTCATATGTAAAATATCAGTCACATCATTCCAACAATTGAGACCAACATCTTTCGAAATACGGCTACTGCAAATTCGGTTTAATATATTCAAAAAAAATTAAAAATATATTGTTTATTTTCTCTGGTAAGACTAAGGTGTCAAGTGTCAACTGTCGTAATAATTTAGAATTTCTTTTATAAAAATCTAGTACCTATTTTGATGTGATATCTGAGATTTATATAAAATATAAACAGATGGTAAAATCTACAAAGAGCTTGGTGGTTATTTACAAAAAAGACAAAGCAATTTCATCATAAATGATTAGGCTGTTTATCCATATCCGTTTCACCCATATTAAGTTATAAACAGTACCTCAAATATTATATTGAAAACAGTTTAATTAGATTAAGATTCAGAATTTGTCATGACGTGTATATACAGTGACTTAAAGGGGTAATATGTTTGACAGTATGTATTTTTTAAATGTATTTTCACCGATTTCTCCCCTTTTTGTGGACCGATTCTCAAAATTATTTTTTTGTTTGGTAGAATATACTTCAGAAGTGGTCCGATATAATTTTTATCGAAATTGATCAAGCTAAAACCAAAATATAAGCGGTGTAGTCGATATTTTTAAGCTTTGCTTACGTTTAAATTATTTGTGATACAGTGCACATAGCTCAGAGTTTGTAGCTAGAGAGAGAGAGCAGAGCGCAAAAACCCTGTCACCATTTACATACAGCAGTATAGCTCCTGCAGTTAGAAAAAGTTTGTGTTGGGATTGTGTGTATATAATAATATTTTTTGAATGTAATGGTGAATAGGCTAGCATTGGACCGTGATCTCACCCGATGGAAAACGACAATGCGATCGACGTTGGTACATGCTAGCCTAGATTGACTGACTTGACTTGACTGTTGTCTCGTCTTAGTACATCTCGTTGTCCGACGAAAGGGGAGCGGGAGGAATTAAATCATGCAGTTCAACAGAACTGCATGATTTATTTCCTCAATTTTTTTCTCAGAAAGTGTGTGTATTCCTCAATTTTTCCTAAGAAAGTGACGAGCGTAGCGAAAGCATTTATATGAACATATACCTGTTTTTTTTAAGATAGGTATTGTACAAATATCATAATATGAGACAGACCTACAGTAGTGGTAGATGACCGAACGGAGGCATATATAAACTGCCCGCTGGCGTAGTTGGGTGGACGTCTACTTACTAAGCATCAGATATTGGACTCGATACCTAAAGGTTTTCTGCCTAATTTAAATTTATGGTTCTAGTTGTGATCGTGTCGGTGATGTGTATGTTTCCGGTAACCACGACACAAGTCTTCAAACTTAGTGTAAGGGCTATGAGCGTGAAAGCGTTTATGTTATGTTTATATAAGTTATCTGTCCTGGGAATGGTAGCGTTGTGCCTACAGTCAAGAGTTAGATATTGTCACACATGCGGCCTCACGAGCGGGTCACGCTCTGCTCGCACTCGATACGATCGCGACTCGATAATAGCATTTTAATGGCTGCTTCTATTGAACACAGCTACAGGAGCAAAACGTGAGCGTAGAGCGAGCCTGTTTCTATTATGGCAACCTGTCTGAATTTAGCTTTAAACTATATCTATGTTTTAGTGGATATGGAGTCGAAAGTGTTCCGAAGTTGCAAACTGATAGACAATACAGATAGAAAATACCTATTCACTCTAGACTTGAACTTGTACTGGAGTTTGTTTATCTCGGACTTTATCAGCAGGATATATCTTGGCTATTTTAATAAATTTGTCGCCACGCCTTTGGATATAACATCGAGAAATAATTAGTAGGTATTATTCGTCGCGCCCGGCTATGCCTTGTCCTCTTCCTGCTGCTCGGATTCTCAGAACAATCGTTCTGCAACCACACTGATTAGTTTTTGCGTCGGTTGCGAACACGTCTATTTCAACGACAATTTGTGTCGATATATCAAGTTATATAATATGTATACAGAGAATAAATGCAGTTGCTCATAAAAATATAAAAATAAATAATTGAAACGCTTTCCCAATCACGTCTCTCTGTATCTGTACGCCCCTTTAGGCAAAACATGTTGAATTTAAATTGTATGAATAAGATCTGCATGCATTCTTCTGTTTTACTGCACATGGATTAAAAATAAAATTATCTTTATCGTTATTTTTACAGGCCCACACTAAGTTCGATGATTAGTGTCGTGGTGGCCAGAAACATTCACATCACGCACACAATGACAACCAGAACCAGAAACAAAAATATTCCTCGGGGAGAAAATTTGTATTTCTGGCGGGTATCAAACCCGATACCCCTGCTGTGAAGGCGAACGCGCACTTAACTTAGTCAACGGTCCATTCAAAAATACCACAACTTGAATCATTCGGAATTAGCGCTAATAATGTATTGTAATCTTCTGATCTCAACACAAGTATATCATTTACACGATGTACTTTCCACTATAATTAAATGTAGTTTTTTTTCTATTAAGTATTATTATACGACTCTATAGGCATTATCTTACGGTGATTCATATCATGTTACACATTAGCAATTTGTAACATAATGCTATATATTACGTCTAATTACAGCGAAATTAATTTATTTATTATTTTCCCCTTTCTTTTCCAATTATTAATAAACATATTAAAAGTAGCAGTTTAACAAGCGCTGCTACTCCTCCCAAACCGTTTTAGGAGGTACTAAGCTTGTACAAAAATTCGATCCCACTTTTAAAGCGCATTCCGCGAGGCGTCCCATCACTTCAGTTGCTCAATCTCTTTCAGTAGCAATTTATTTATTTTATTTATTTATGATTTATAGATAAACATTTGACCACTATCTCACCTGATGGAAAGTGATGATTAAAAAAGTTATTTCTCAAAATTCTAAGAGAGCTGTATTATGCTGTATTATGCCGTCTTATTGGTGGGACAAGAGTCGAATGAAATGTGTTTCCATACCACGTACTTTACGTATCTTTCGGCCCCAACAACGAAACGTCCCTTACTAATATAGTAAAGGAAAACTGCGTAAAGAACATGGGATTGAAAGACATTTCATTCGACTCTTGTATTATTGTCCCGCCAATAAGACGGCATAATACAAATTTTAAATAATAGAGATAGATTAAAACAAAATTAGTGATGGCGACATTACAGAGGCTGATGATATATACAGGCTATATTTATTACTAGAATAAATTAGAGATCCTCAGAAATCCCTACGAAAACCAACCCAAGGTGTAAAAAAAATAGCCATAAAATGTCTTTATTCGCATGCGCTGCGGAAAGTATTGATGATAGATCAAAATAATGATCTACAATGTTATAGAACATATCAATATCTACAAAAAACTCTGCGAGACCATATGTCCAACTATTGTAGATATGTCACTATTACTACTTTTTTACAATTTAAAAATTGTCATCCTACTAATATTATAAATCCGAAAGTTTGTTTGTAAGTTTGTAAGTATGTTTGTTCCCTCTTCACGCTTTAACGGCTGAACGGATTTGGATGAAATTTGGAATGTACATAGATTATACCTAGGATTAACACATAGGCTACTTTTTAACTTGATAATAGCGGACGAAGCCGCGGGGCACGGCTAGTATATTATAAATCCGAAAGTTATCCTACTAATATTATAAATCCGAAAGTTTGTTTGTAAGTTTGTAAGTATGTTTGTTCCCTCTTCACGCTTTAACGGCTGAAAGGATTTGGATGAAATTTGGGATGTACATAGATTATACCTAGGATTAACACATAGGCTACTTTTTAACTTGATAATAGCGGGCGAAGCCGCGGGGCACGGCTAGTATATTACAAATCCAAAAGTTTGTGTGTATGTTTGTTTTCTCTTCACGCTGTAACGGCTTAACGGATTTGGATGAAATATGGAAGTAGCTTATACCTAGGATTAATACATATAGGCTTTTTTTAACTTGATAAATGCGAGTGAAGCCGCGATGCACGGCTAGTATGAAATACAGAATGAAAATGTAGTTCATTGCTTAAAAACAGTATTATAGTCTAT
Organism: Lomographa bimaculata; assembly: GCA_948107665.1. Taxonomy (NCBI): domain Eukaryota; kingdom Metazoa; phylum Arthropoda; class Insecta; order Lepidoptera; family Geometridae; genus Lomographa; species Lomographa bimaculata. The sequence goes on along the minus strand of OX403610.1, from coordinate 12,349,741 downwards.
AAGGTAGAACTACATACGGAGAACATTATTTTAACTCTGGGAAATGCCTTAAAAATGTTGAAATACATTTTAACAACATGGCGCGAGCTGCGTATGAAATTTCATAAAACCCCGATAAGTAAACATAATAACAGACTGCAATACAGTGTTATCACAGAATCGCGGCCCGCTATCTACATTATCCATCGCAGTGCATTATTTAAAGTCTATCTAGTAATGCGCGGCATTGTACGATTCCATTTCGATATCAATTCTATTTTGATTGAAACACAATAAAAAGTTTTCTTTGCATATTTTCCAGAAGACCAATATAAGAAGACAAATAAATTATTGAGTATTGAGATTACCAATATGCCTTCTTTAGGATGAATGTGGAACGCTCGCCATCACGTCGCGTTTCAGCTTGCTTGTCTTCGAAACTGATTTGTCTTCGATAACGCGTATAACTCACGCTAATTCTCTCAAATTTAAATTCTAATTTTATTTATATTAAAATTAGAATCTAACCGACTAGGAATTCAAACCAAAATGTAAAATAAATAAAAATAATTAACGCAAGCAAAGCTTAAAAAAACTGACTTCACCGCTTTATCTTCGGAACCCTTGATCAGATTAAATGAATTAAAAACGCATTTTTTAGGATTACTCAAAAAGTAATAGTCAGATCTTGATCAAATTTTGATGGAACTATATGGGAAGCACCATCTTTCAAATAATAAAATAAAAAAATGAATCATCAAATGAAAAAAGTTCTGAGGTAACACACATAAAACATATAGTCTAGTGAGATTCACATCTTATTTTTGAAAACGATTAAAATACTGTCAAAAAATTAAACAAATAATGTAGGTATCTCAAAAACTCAACTACCCACTAATCTGTCATCGCTTCTCTACGATACTATTTTGGCTGGCTATGAATATTTTATCGCGCAGTCCGTTATAACCCCCAATATATCAGCACCATCCCTCCCGATATAACTAGCTCCGTGTATTAATATCCGCGACATTTGCGTCACATTTCTATCAGCTCGACATTGGGATTCTATATTGTCAACACGGGAAGCGTTTTAGTAGAAACCGCGGCGAGATCTGGCGAGACGTTGTGGGGCATAGCGAGACGTTGCAGAGTGACACTTTTCTGCATTATGTAGGTGTAGGTTTCATTTACACAGCTTCGGCGGAGTGACACTTCCATATTAAGGAAATTTGAACTTTGAGTCCACTGGAGAAATCGGTTGACATGTACATATATGCTATAATACCAGTGGGAACTGGGAACCGCACATGGTGATGTTTGCTCCCGTAAACGTTGTCTGCCCAAAGTAAATTTGTGCTTGTTGTTCTGGTAGTAATTGTGTGTGTGATGTGAATTTTATGTGATGTGTAGGTACTTAGTGTAGGGCTGTGAGTGTGAAAGCGTACAAATAAAAATAAGTGGCATCAAGATGCCACTTATTTAAGAATAAGCCTTAACGATATAAATACACTACGTCACCAGCTGACCCGCCCGCCCCACGGGTGAATACGTTATGAATAGCAAAATAAATATATATTATACTAGCTGACCCGCCCGGCGTCGCCCGGGTAAACAAAAGCTTACACATAAACGCTTTCACACTCACTGCCCCACTCTAAAAGTACTATAAGTTGTGTCGTGGGGCCGTAAACAATTAACACCACACACACAACATTCACGTCATACCCAGAACCAGAAACATAAACTTCCCGTGGGGAAAAAACTTTTGTTATTGTGTTCCCACCGAGATTCGAATCCGCTGCTTTGAAGACGAACGCGCACTCATCTACCCAGTGGGTAGTTCAAAGTTCAAAGATTCCCCACCCTGCGTCGCCCGATTAAAAAATCTACACATAAACACTTCCACGTTCACAGCCCCACACTAAGTTCAGTGACTTGTAGCGTGGGGCCGTAAACATCCAAGATTCACAACATATTAAAAACAAAAATTTCCCTTAGGGAGAAAACTTCTGTTACCACCGCGAATCGATCCCGCTGCTTTGAATGCAAACGCGCACCCATTTACGCGAGTAGATAGCTCAAAGTTCAAAAGATGACCCGCCCGGCGTTGCCCGGTTAAAAAATATACAAATAAACACTTCCACATTCACAGCCCCACACTAAGTTCAATGACTTGTATCGGGGGGCCGTAAACATCCAAGATTCACAAAGCATTCACAACATACTCAAAACCAGGAACACAAATTCCCCTTGGAGAGAAATCTTCTAGGTAAATTACCGACTAAACAAAAAAAAACAGTCGAATTTATATCCTCCTTCTTATGCAAGTCGGTTCAAAACATAGAAGTATGCCGGATTACGCAGTAACTGTTACATTCTGTGATCCACCGTTTTCACCCTCAAATAAACTTAACGATTTCTCCTAGACTATTGGTCCAAATTATATGCAGTGAAGAGCAAATTGCATCTACGTGAACTACGTAAGCCGATGAAATTGGTTTTTTTGATAAGGATTAATATTAAATACTTAAAAAAAGTCAACGAAATAGAAGCCGCTATTTTTATGTGCAGGAATGCGTAGTACGTGTCGATAAATTTCTGACCCGTCCCGTTCACGGGAGGACTCCGTGAAACTAATTTCACGATTTCTCATAGACTATTTATCCAAATCACATGCAGTAAAAAGCAAATTGTATCTACATGAACTACGTAAGACGATGAAATAGTTTATTTTGATAAGGATTAATACTGAATGTCTCAAAAAGCCAACTAAACATAGGCCGCTTTTTTTTCAGATTTTTAACAAAGAAAAGTATTTTTTCTGAGCTATACATACATGTTAGATATATGCTGTCGCGGACTTTTTTGTAAAACTCATGAAGGCCAACATTTTTGCTATACATTGTATTCACCTATGTCTAACTGTTTAGTCAGCGTACGCCGATTAAGCGGAAAGTTAGCTAATTTTTCTCCGACTTGTCTTACGAATATTATTATTTCGAACTGATAACTAACTTCTATCCCAACAAAACATAGCCTATGACACTCAGTGATAGTGTAGCTACCTATTAGTGAAAGAATTTTTGGAATCGGATCAGTAGTTTCAGAGATTACCTTTTACATACAAACAAACAAACAAACAAACAAACAAACAAACAAACAAACAAACAAACTTTACCTCTTTATAATATTAATAATAATAATATAGTATAGATATATGAAGTCGGTTCAAAATGTAAAAGTATCCATCTAAACATTTGCTGAATTATGCAGCGCCTGTTAATGAATATGAGAACTCATTGCTGATTGATCTTAATATTGTAATTTTTTTTTTTTTTATTATTTGTGACAGGCTAGTGTTTGACCACTATCTCACCTGATGGTAAGTGACGATGTGATCGAAGCTGGTAAACACACTAGACCTGGAATACGCAGGCTCTCAAGGATAACTGCCGGAACACCGTATTTGGCTTGGCGGCAGACTTTCAACTTGATGGTGGTAAGCTACTTTGGTAGCAAGCCATGCGAGCAACTCACAAAATGCTCTACCACCTCTCAAATGTCACCTGATTAGCACCACCCGGGGACCACGTGTAGGGAGTCAGACTTAAGGGGTATCCTCCTACGGACGTGGGTGACTCAGCCCCCAATTTAATTTAATTTAATTTAATTTCGTACTGAAACTGAATTTAATCCCAATTAAACATAGCCTTGCACTTGACACTCAGGAAAAGTCTTGCTATCTATCAATGAAAAACAGAATCATCAATAGTTCCAGATATTACCTTTTAGAAACAAACTTTACCTATTTATAATATTAGTGTACTGTAATGGTAGGTGCAATTAGCTAGTGGAAGTGATAAAAATAATGCTCCATATTGTGCCATTTCGGCATGAGAATATTAAACATAAACAGTGACCGGAGATCACAAATACTTTCATTTATATTAATTAGTTCTAAAGGTTTTATAGATAGTGTAAATGTAGATTCATCGTGTAAAGCAAAAAGTAGTGTATAATGATTGATAATGTAAATTATCCTTAAAAATAAAGAGTTAATCTGTAAAGCTTGTTCAATTCCCATTACAACTCCAATCTTCCAATGTTTTCAATCTAAACAATCCCAAAGGCAGACAAATTAGCGAAATTAAAATGAGATACGGCGGCGTCATAAACATTTAGAGAAAAATATATTTTAATTATTAAAAAGCATCCCCGACATCCCTCGAGTGCGACTAATTCAAATGGAGGTATTTATTTCTAGTTAATTATTTGAAAGCCACCCCCTCCCCTGGACGCCCTGACAGGACCGTTGGTTGAGGCAGTAACTCAACTTTTGCTTAATTTTCGTAAGTGATGTTTGGTACGTGATGATACTCGATTGTGATTAGGAACTGTCATTCAAAGATAGCTGCTAGAATACCGATTGCTTGGAAAAAAAGTAATATATTAGTCTAGAGTAACATCGTACTTAGCGTTATTTTAACCCCCGAAGCAAAATGAGGGGTGTTATAAGTTGAACGAGCATATCCGTGTGTCTTTCTGTGATTCGTAGCTCCCAAATAGCTGGACCGTTTTTTTTATTGAAAAGTGACTGGATCGAGAGTTTTCTTAGCTACGTTTGGTGAAAAATCTTGCAGCCGTTTCTCAGATAGATCGTACGGAGTATTTTAAAGATGTTGACAGTGTCACATGTTACTATGTACTTGTATGTAGGAGGCAAATACAACCGGACAAGTGCGAGTCTATCTTGCGCATCGAGCGGTTCTTACAATCATGTATGTAGACAATTTTTCCAGCACGAGAAGAGATATTCAAAGATTTTTTGATCATTATTTTCTCCACTTTTAACAACAAATTAACGACTTTCGGTTTTTTCCCGTTACTTGTGCTGTGAGACCTCGCTACTTTCATGATTCTAAATCTTCGGGAAGTACATACTTACCGTATGTTTTGATATATGCGTGTATCAAAACTTCTAAATATCGGGCATAAATGGGTGTGTTTTTTTATCGCTTCGGACTCTTGAAAAGCTTTGTTTTATACAATACCGAAAGACCGTAGATTTTTTTTTATTTTTTTTTATTTGTGACACGCTAGTTTTTGACCACTATCTCGCCTGATGGTAAGTGACGATGTGATCGAAGCTGGTAAACACACTAGACCTGGAATACGCAGGCTCTCAAGGATAACTGCCGGAACACCGTATTTGGCTTGGCGGCAGACTTTCAACTTGATGGTGGTAAGCTACTTTGATAGCAAGCCAGGCGAGCAACTCACAAAATGCTCTACCACCTCTCAATAGTCACCTGATTAGCACCACCGTATTAAATTAAATACATGGGGTATTTAATACGAAAGACCATCGCTGGTTTCTGAAACCGGCTATATGCTGAGTTGGGGACGGTTTGTGGTAAAATAAAAAAGAGCTTAAAATAATTTGTACCATTTTGTTAGTTTGAATGTGGTTTTAATTGTTTTTTTTTTGCCACTAATAAAATGAAGCCTTAAGTGCTATGATATAAATTTTAACTGATTACATCCACGCGTTTCTGTGAAAAGAGGATCTTGACAGACAGACAAACGGTCACTGAAGTGATATTATAAGGGATATTTTTTTTCCTTTTGAGGTATGTGTGATCTTGCCGCCGTATTTAAAATACGCATTATACGCCTTTTACGTATTTAAAGCATTTGCTTATGAACTATCTACACTATTAACTACTCGACTGATGGTTCGTGTCTGTGTGCGTCACTAGCCCCAGAAAACGTACGAACCTTAGCATCTGTTTTCCTTCAGCCGGTCTTGCCCCGGAGGTATAAAAATCATTGTTATTCACGTCCGAAAAGAAATATTGTCGTAATCTGACAAAATCTTGCCCGAACAGAGCGCTCAAATTGGAAAGAAGTTGGCAAATATTAAAAATATTAATGTTTTCGGTGTAATGCCTCCGGGAAACGAGGAGGTTTAGGAAATACTTCTTTGTTGAACATTGTAGCGTCGACAATGGCTCTTTACCTTTAACTTTTAATGTACAACATGGTTTTGGTATTATTGCCTTGTCTATTGGATTTCAAAAGTGATTTTACAAAGGACTGTTAATTTCCTAATCGATTATTTAATGTTAATAATTATATTTATTCATAAGGAAAATTATTAATATTATGCTATTTTGTTTTTAATGTATTGTGTAATATATTAGTGAAGCGCGATCTATCTTGCTCATCTAGCGTCTCTAACAAACTTATAGTAGATAATTTGTCAAGAATGGGAAAAGACCGTTTTTTTTTCATATTTTTTCCCCACTTTTAAAAATAAGTAAACGTTAAAATAATTATTTTTATACAGCTCCGAGAGTTCAGTGCTACCCGAAGGTTTGAACTTACCTAGTTCAACATCCTGTACAGAAATTGGGTGTTAAAACGCCAGTATATTTATCATGTTTGTTCTGACTAGATGTCCCGATATCTGCATTCTGGTTCTGAGACTGTAAATAGATAGATAGAAAATTATTTATTGCACACGATAAAAACTGGTATATTGGTGAACTTAATGCTAGTAAGCATTTTCTTCCAGCTAACCTTTGTGTATTAAGGATTTGGTGGTAATAAATAAAATTATATAAGAAGAGAAAACGTATATTGTAAAGCGATTCCTATGTATAATAAACTGCCTGACAAATTCAAAGAATTATGCTTAACTAAGTTAAAATGTATGTTATTTAAATTACTAATAACCAAATGTTATTATACAGTGAAAGAATTTATGGATGACAAATTAGAGTGACATGATAATTGGTAAAAAAATATTTAAATTTTATACATTCAACTGACATTCTTAATTATTAATTTTACTTACATATTTGACATCTCACCATAATTTATATTATATTCTCTATTGATATTCTGACTTATATACTAATTTTCATGTAATATTCCAAAATTAATATTATTATGTGTAATATTACTTATTTGATTTCTACATTTAAATATTTGTACGCCGGAAACGGTAGAGTATGTGAAACTAATACTATGTCCTACTATTAATTATTTACCATATTCTGACAAATAAATACATTTTGATTTGATTTGATTTCATATAAACTGGTATATTGGTGAACTTAATGCTAGTAAGTATTTTCTTCCAGCTAACCCTTGTGTATTCATGATTTGGTGGTAATGCTATGCGTTATATTGTGAGTTGTATAACTATAATTATATATAACTATTTAGTTAGTTTATTTAGTTCCCGATAATAGATTTTGGTTGTCTGGAAGAAATCGCTTTGAGCGATAAGACCGCCCTTTGTGCTCCTATGTTATATTTAAGATTTCTTTGTAAGTGTTATTTATTTTGGTGTGCAAATAAAGAATTTATCTATCTACCTATCTATCTATCTATAGAGACAGTAAGAAAAGTGTTATTGGACACATTCTTAATATACTACTCTACTTAGCAGTTTAGGTCAAAATTAAATTACCTATTAGTCTTAAGGCTAGATTATAATTCCAATGGTGTACCAAACGTAATTGGTACATCATAATAAGAAAAAAACAAAAATTAAGTTATATAGACCACGAATAGTAGATATAAATAACTAAATTAACTAACTAGAATAAAGTAATAAAAATGCTATATAGAGATACTCATACATTAATAACTTAATAATTATATATGAATAAAATATAAATTAATAATTTACATACTAAATAATGCTCAATAAGTAAATGATAAGACGTAGAGAATTAAGGCAGAGTAAACAATGTATTATTGACTGGTATACATTAGAACTAAGCCCTGTCAACAAAACATTTACATTCTCCAGCGATCGGAGTCGAAGTTTCCGAATTTTGCGCCTAATTGTATTTATTTACATAGTTCACCGAACCCGAATCGAGTTTACTTGATCAGCGACCCGCGAAGGGCGATGCCTCCGAATTATATCAAGTTATCGTAATTGAATACAAGTAGATAAATATTTTGTATCTCGGGATATTTATTTGAAAGGAGGGAAAACACGTAGGCTCATCTCTCATGTTGGAGCGCCGGGGCGTCTTCAACTGGGTAACCTGGGAGAGGATAAATTAAATAACCAGGCGCGTTGAATCACAATTAACTATACACATTATTGTATATGGATTGATAGAGCCTTCACATCGTGAAAAATATATAAAATAATATACAGACAAAATTACAAAAACTGAAACCCGACTAATAGTACGAAACGGCTTCTTATAGTTTTTCGGCCGCTTCGTCACTATTCCTCAGGTGAGATAGTGGTCATATGTATAAAAAACACAAAAATAAGTACTTCGCTATACTTTATGACTATATTTGTGTTGTGTTATATATTTATGGGCAGATGTGGTATTTTGGAACTCTTTCATTTGATACCTATGTCAATGTTATTTGACTATACTTATATATATATGTATATATATCGATATATAAATGATGGTATTATATAAAAAATATCTTATGAACAGTTTGTTTATCTACCCTCAAAATATAAAACAAGCACCATTGTTCCGGCAGCTATGCATAACCTACCTCCTTTTTACGCCTAGCGTGTAGAGGTTATAATTTCAGTTCCGGTTATGTATAATCTATGTATGTTCATTTGAAACGATTGTAAAGTATAGGTTTTCGTTGAAATCGTATCAACTCTACAGGTGTCATAGCCTAGGTTATTTTATAAAAACTAAATGGCGTCCACAGTACTCCATAAAATATATACCAAATGAAAACCCTTCGGCCGTCTACGAAACCGTAGTTTAGTAATTGGTTTCGGTGGAGGAATTATTCTTCCTTGTACGTAACTAGTTTCGATGGAAGAACTTTTCTTGTTTTTACGAAACCACGGTTACAACATATCAAATGAAAGACCAAAATGCCATTTCAAAAATATATTACACATGTGGAAATAAGGTATAACGTAGAAGATTTTTGTTGGTTGTAAATAATGTTATGGAAGCCAATTAGTTTTAGTTTTTTGTTTAATTTTAATTTAGTTTTTAGTTTAATGTAATGTACAATTGCTACTTAAATTATATTGTTAATTAAAACCTCATATCAATAAAATAAATAATATGTTTTAGTTTTTTAAATTTCATCTTGTTGATAATAATCACTAGAGTCGTGGTTACTACTCTTCCTGCTCAGAGGCTATTTCCTTTGAGTAGCAAAGTCTCCCAACCAGTAATCCGTAAGAAATAGAAGGAGCGAATTACACCTGCCACTACTGCCAATGCTTAAGAAGACTCTGTACGAACTGGGATTCCAATTTCCCAATTTTCTCTCCCAACCTCATATTCATAAGGATAAAGTACAAGTATGTGACAAATCCAGAAAATCGCAATTTGCTCCCCCGACTGCTATCGACACCCGAAAGGGGTAATTTCACCCCCCATTGAACCCCTCAATGGTGAAAAAAATGACTCAACACTTTATTTATTAAGGCTATGGGTAAATAAAATTGGGTAAGGCAGAGTTTTTTAGGATTCAGTGGTTCCGTGGTATTTATTAATTTAGTTCTGTAATAGCTTATTTGGGGTATGTTCTCGACTTAGTGTTCCATCATCATTTTATCCATCTAAATAGGATAAGGTTCTCAATTTGCAGTAAAATGATTATTTTTTTTTAACTCCTGAGTTTAAATGAATTACCCTTGCTGTTTGTCCCAAATTGATAATATTATGATTAACCTTGTGTTTGTTATTTTAAAGTTTTTGTTATTTATGGAAATTAAATTACTTAAATTATATTCCGTTTCCGATGGCAATTCGCCTACATCTCCTTGACGTCGCTTTGACGTCCAACCTTAATTTTGGTACATCTATGGAATCCAAAGCTCAACTGGCATCCATAGAACTTGACATCCTCTCTAAGGTCAGACAGTATTTCTCATTCAGCTTCTATATCTGAACCAAGCTAAAATCCGGTCATGTATGAAGTATTGTGATCTTTAGGATTGCTCTGTCAAGTACCAACTTAACTTTAAAAACCAGCTTATACACATATACTACAATAGTGTTAATAAGCTACTCGAGTCGAAACTGTTTAGTCTCTGTTATCGATGTAAGGAAGCGAGTCTATTGGTTTTCTATAGTTTTTATTTTAGAGAGTGAGCGCAGGTATTACACGAGTTAATACCCCCATCACAATCAATATACCATCTAACAACAAGACAAGCTGACAAACATCATATTTACCAAGAATCAGAAACACAAATTTCCCTCGGGGAGAAATTTTTTGTTTCCAATGGGATTAGAATCCGATACCAGCTACTTAAATGGCGAATGCGCTCGCAATTAAGCCAACGGGCAATTCATTAAGCCAGCGGGCAGTTCACTAAGCCAGCGGGCAGTTCATTAAGCCAGCGGGCAGTTCATTAAGCCAGCGGGCAGTTGATGAGATAATTATATAAAATAAATATATAACAAAATTATAAGGAAGAAAAAAAAATCAGATTTATAGAGTTACACCACAAATCAAAATCAAAATAGTTTATTCATATAACTGTAAATAATGTTATGGAAGCCAATTAGTTTTAGTTTTTTGTTTAATTTTAATTTAGTTTTTAGTTTAATGTAATGTACAATTGCTACTTAAATTATATTGTTAATTAAAACCTCATATCAATAAAATAAATAATATGTTTTAGTTTTTTAAATTTCATCTTGTTGATAATAATCACTAGAGTCGTGGTTACTACTCTTCCTGCTCAGAGGCTATTTCCTTTGAGTAGCAAAGTCTCCCAACCAGTAATCCGTAAGAAATAGAAGGAGCGAATTACACCTGCCACTACTGCCAATGCTTAAGAAGACTCTGTACGAACTGGGATTCCAATTTCCCAATTTTCTCTCCCAACCTCATATTCATAAGGATAAAGTACAAGTATGTGACAAATCCAGAAAATCGCAATTTGCTCCCCCGACTGCTATCGACACCCGAAAGGGGTAATTTCACCCCCCATTGAACCCCTCAATGGTGAAAAAAATGACTCAACACTTTATTTATTAAGGCTATGGGTAAATAAAATTGGGTAAGGCAGAGTTTTTTAGGATTCAGTGGTTCCGTGGTATTTATTAATTTAGTTCTGTAATAGCTTATTTGGGGTATGTTCTCGACTTAGTGTTCCATCATCATTTTATCCATCTAAATAGGATAAGGTTCTCAATTTGCAGTAAAATGATTATTTTTTTTTAACTCCTGAGTTTAAATGAATTACCCTTGCTGTTTGTCCCAAATTGATAATATTATGATTAACCTTGTGTTTGTTATTTTAAAGTTTTTGTTATTTATGGAAATTAAATTACTTAAATTATATTCCGTTTCCGATGGCAATTCGCCTACATCTCCTTGACGTCGCTTTGACGTCCAACCTTAATTTTGGTACATCTATGGAATCCAAAGCTCAACTGGCATCCATAGAACTTGACATCCTCTCTAAGGTCAGACAGTATTTCTCATTCAGCTTCTATATCTGAACCAAGCTAAAATCCGGTCATGTATGAAGTATTGTGATCTTTAGGATTGCTCTGTCAAGTACCAACTTAACTTTAAAAACCAGCTTATACACATATACTACAATAGTGTTAATAAGCTACTCGAGTCGAAACTGTTTAGTCTCTGTTATCGATGTAAGGAAGCGAGTCTATTGGTTTTCTATAGTTTTTATTTTAGAGAGTGAGCGCAGGTATTACACGAGTTAATACCCCCATCACAATCAATATACCATCTAACAACAAGACAAGCTGACAAACATCATATTTACCAAGAATCAGAAACACAAATTTCCCTCGGGGAGAAATTTTTTGTTTCCAATGGGATTAGAATCCGATACCAGCTACTTAAATGGCGAATGCGCTCGCAATTAAGCCAACGGGCAATTCATTAAGCCAGCGGGCAGTTCACTAAGCCAGCGGGCAGTTCATTAAGCCAGCGGGCAGTTCATTAAGCCAGCGGGCAGTTGATGAGATAATTATATAAAATAAATATATAACAAAATTATAAGGAAGAAAAAAAAATCAGATTTATAGAGTTACACCACAAATCAAAATCAAAATAGTTTATTCATATAACTGTAAATAATGTTATGGAAGCCAATTAGTTTTAGTTTTTTGTTTAATTTTAATTTAGTTTTTAGTTTAATGTAATGTACAATTGCTACTTAAATTATATTGTTAATTAAAACCTCATATCAATAAAATAAATAATATGTTTTAGTTTTTTAAATTTCATCTTGTTGATAATAATCACTAGAGTCGTGGTTACTACTCTTCCTGCTCAGAGGCTATTTCCTTTGAGTAGCAAAGTCTCCCAACCAGTAATCCGTAAGAAATAGAAGGAGCGAATTACACCTGCCACTACTGCCAATGCTTAAGAAGACTCTGTACGAACTGGGATTCCAATTTCCCAATTTTCTCTCCCAACCTCATATTCATAAGGATAAAGTACAAGTATGTGACAAATCCAGAAAATCGCAATTTGCTCCCCCGACTGCTATCGACACCCGAAAGGGGTAATTTCACCCCCCATTGAACCCCTCAATGGTGAAAAAAATGACTCAACACTTTATTTATTAAGGCTATGGGTAAATAAAATTGGGTAAGGCAGAGTTTTTTAGGATTCAGTGGTTCCGTGGTATTTATTAATTTAGTTCTGTAATAGCTTATTTGGGGTATGTTCTCGACTTAGTGTTCCATCATCATTTTATCCATCTAAATAGGATAAGGTTCTCAATTTGCAGTAAAATGATTATTTTTTTTTAACTCCTGAGTTTAAATGAATTACCCTTGCTGTTTGTCCCAAATTGATAATATTATGATTAACCTTGTGTTTGTTATTTTAAAGTTTTTGTTATTTATGGAAATTAAATTACTTAAATTATATTCCGTTTCCGATGGCAATTCGCCTACATCTCCTTGACGTCGCTTTGACGTCCAACCTTAATTTTGGTACATCTATGGAATCCAAAGCTCAACTGGCATCCATAGAACTTGACATCCTCTCTAAGGTCAGACAGTATTTCTCATTCAGCTTCTATATCTGAACCAAGCTAAAATCCGGTCATGTATGAAGTATTGTGATCTTTAGGATTGCTCTGTCAAGTACCAACTTAACTTTAAAAACCAGCTTATACACATATACTACAATAGTGTTAATAAGCTACTCGAGTCGAAACTGTTTAGTCTCTGTTATCGATGTAAGGAAGCGAGTCTATTGGTTTTCTATAGTTTTTATTTTAGAGAGTGAGCGCAGGTATTACACGAGTTAATACCCCCATCACAATCAATATACCATCTAACAACAAGACAAGCTGACAAACATCATATTTACCAAGAATCAGAAACACAAATTTCCCTCGGGGAGAAATTTTTTGTTTCCAATGGGATTAGAATCCGATACCAGCTACTTAAATGGCGAATGCGCTCGCAATTAAGCCAACGGGCAATTCATTAAGCCAGCGGGCAGTTCACTAAGCCAGCGGGCAGTTCATTAAGCCAGCGGGCAGTTCATTAAGCCAGCGGGCAGTTGATGAGATAATTATATAAAATAAATATATAACAAAATTATAAGGAAGAAAAAAAAATCAGATTTATAGAGTTACACCACAAATCAAAATCAAAATAGTTTATTCATATAACTGTAAATAATGTTATGGAAGCCAATTAGTTTTAGTTTTTTGTTTAATTTTAATTTAGTTTTTAGTTTAATGTAATGTACAATTGCTACTTAAATTATATTGTTAATTAAAACCTCATATCAATAAAATAAATAATATGTTTTAGTTTTTTAAATTTCATCTTGTTGATAATAATCACTAGAGTCGTGGTTACTACTCTTCCTGCTCAGAGGCTATTTCCTTTGAGTAGCAAAGTCTCCCAACCAGTAATCCGTAAGAAATAGAAGGAGCGAATTACACCTGCCACTACTGCCAATGCTTAAGAAGACTCTGTACGAACTGGGATTCCAATTTCCCAATTTTCTCTCCCAACCTCATATTCATAAGGATAAAGTACAAGTATGTGACAAATCCAGAAAATCGCAATTTGCTCCCCCGACTGCTATCGACACCCGAAAGGGGTAATTTCACCCCCCATTGAACCCCTCAATGGTGAAAAAAATGACTCAACACTTTATTTATTAAGGCTATGGGTAAATAAAATTGGGTAAGGCAGAGTTTTTTAGGATTCAGTGGTTCCGTGGTATTTATTAATTTAGTTCTGTAATAGCTTATTTGGGGTATGTTCTCGACTTAGTGTTCCATCATCATTTTATCCATCTAAATAGGATAAGGTTCTCAATTTGCAGTAAAATGATTATTTTTTTTTAACTCCTGAGTTTAAATGAATTACCCTTGCTGTTTGTCCCAAATTGATAATATTATGATTAACCTTGTGTTTGTTATTTTAAAGTTTTTGTTATTTATGGAAATTAAATTACTTAAATTATATTCCGTTTCCGATGGCAATTCGCCTACATCTCCTTGACGTCGCTTTGACGTCCAACCTTAATTTTGGTACATCTATGGAATCCAAAGCTCAACTGGCATCCATAGAACTTGACATCCTCTCTAAGGTCAGACAGTATTTCTCATTCAGCTTCTATATCTGAACCAAGCTAAAATCCGGTCATGTATGAAGTATTGTGATCTTTAGGATTGCTCTGTCAAGTACCAACTTAACTTTAAAAACCAGCTTATACACATATACTACAATAGTGTTAATAAGCTACTCGAGTCGAAACTGTTTAGTCTCTGTTATCGATGTAAGGAAGCGAGTCTATTGGTTTTCTATAGTTTTTATTTTAGAGAGTGAGCGCAGGTATTACACGAGTTAATACCCCCATCACAATCAATATACCATCTAACAACAAGACAAGCTGACAAACATCATATTTACCAAGAATCAGAAACACAAATTTCCCTCGGGGAGAAATTTTTTGTTTCCAATGGGATTAGAATCCGATACCAGCTACTTAAATGGCGAATGCGCTCGCAATTAAGCCAACGGGCAATTCATTAAGCCAGCGGGCAGTTCACTAAGCCAGCGGGCAGTTCATTAAGCCAGCGGGCAGTTCATTAAGCCAGCGGGCAGTTGATGAGATAATTATATAAAATAAATATATAACAAAATTATAAGGAAGAAAAAAAAATCAGATTTATAGAGTTACACCACAAATCAAAATCAAAATAGTTTATTCATATAACTGTAAATAATGTTATGGAAGCCAATTAGTTTTAGTTTTTTGTTTAATTTTAATTTAGTTTTTAGTTTAATGTAATGTACAATTGCTACTTAAATTATATTGTTAATTAAAACCTCATATCAATAAAATAAATAATATGTTTTAGTTTTTTAAATTTCATCTTGTTGATAATAATCACTAGAGTCGTGGTTACTACTCTTCCTGCTCAGAGGCTATTTCCTTTGAGTAGCAAAGTCTCCCAACCAGTAATCCGTAAGAAATAGAAGGAGCGAATTACACCTGCCACTACTGCCAATGCTTAAGAAGACTCTGTACGAACTGGGATTCCAATTTCCCAATTTTCTCTCCCAACCTCATATTCATAAGGATAAAGTACAAGTATGTGACAAATCCAGAAAATCGCAATTTGCTCCCCCGACTGCTATCGACACCCGAAAGGGGTAATTTCACCCCCCATTGAACCCCTCAATGGTGAAAAAAATGACTCAACACTTTATTTATTAAGGCTATGGGTAAATAAAATTGGGTAAGGCAGAGTTTTTTAGGATTCAGTGGTTCCGTGGTATTTATTAATTTAGTTCTGTAATAGCTTATTTGGGGTATGTTCTCGACTTAGTGTTCCATCATCATTTTATCCATCTAAATAGGATAAGGTTCTCAATTTGCAGTAAAATGATTATTTTTTTTTAACTCCTGAGTTTAAATGAATTACCCTTGCTGTTTGTCCCAAATTGATAATATTATGATTAACCTTGTGTTTGTTATTTTAAAGTTTTTGTTATTTATGGAAATTAAATTACTTAAATTATATTCCGTTTCCGATGGCAATTCGCCTACATCTCCTTGACGTCGCTTTGACGTCCAACCTTAATTTTGGTACATCTATGGAATCCAAAGCTCAACTGGCATCCATAGAACTTGACATCCTCTCTAAGGTCAGACAGTATTTCTCATTCAGCTTCTATATCTGAACCAAGCTAAAATCCGGTCATGTATGAAGTATTGTGATCTTTAGGATTGCTCTGTCAAGTACCAACTTAACTTTAAAAACCAGCTTATACACATATACTACAATAGTGTTAATAAGCTACTCGAGTCGAAACTGTTTAGTCTCTGTTATCGATGTAAGGAAGCGAGTCTATTGGTTTTCTATAGTTTTTATTTTAGAGAGTGAGCGCAGGTATTACACGAGTTAATACCCCCATCACAATCAATATACCATCTAACAACAAGACAAGCTGACAAACATCATATTTACCAAGAATCAGAAACACAAATTTCCCTCGGGGAGAAATTTTTTGTTTCCAATGGGATTAGAATCCGATACCAGCTACTTAAATGGCGAATGCGCTCGCAATTAAGCCAACGGGCAATTCATTAAGCCAGCGGGCAGTTCACTAAGCCAGCGGGCAGTTCATTAAGCCAGCGGGCAGTTCATTAAGCCAGCGGGCAGTTGATGAGATAATTATATAAAATAAATATATAACAAAATTATAAGGAAGAAAAAAAAATCAGATTTATAGAGTTACACCACAAATCAAAATCAAAATAGTTTATTCATATAACTGTAAATAATGTTATGGAAGCCAATTAGTTTTAGTTTTTTGTTTAATTTTAATTTAGTTTTTAGTTTAATGTAATGTACAATTGCTACTTAAATTATATTGTTAATTAAAACCTCATATCAATAAAATAAATAATATGTTTTAGTTTTTTAAATTTCATCTTGTTGATAATAATCACTAGAGTCGTGGTTACTACTCTTCCTGCTCAGAGGCTATTTCCTTTGAGTAGCAAAGTCTCCCAACCAGTAATCCGTAAGAAATAGAAGGAGCGAATTACACCTGCCACTACTGCCAATGCTTAAGAAGACTCTGTACGAACTGGGATTCCAATTTCCCAATTTTCTCTCCCAACCTCATATTCATAAGGATAAAGTACAAGTATGTGACAAATCCAGAAAATCGCAATTTGCTCCCCCGACTGCTATCGACACCCGAAAGGGGTAATTTCACCCCCCATTGAACCCCTCAATGGTGAAAAAAATGACTCAACACTTTATTTATTAAGGCTATGGGTAAATAAAATTGGGTAAGGCAGAGTTTTTTAGGATTCAGTGGTTCCGTGGTATTTATTAATTTAGTTCTGTAATAGCTTATTTGGGGTATGTTCTCGACTTAGTGTTCCATCATCATTTTATCCATCTAAATAGGATAAGGTTCTCAATTTGCAGTAAAATGATTATTTTTTTTTTACTCCTGAGTTTAAATGAATTACCCTTGCTGTTTGTCCCAAATTGATAATATTATGATTAACCTTGTGTTTGTTATTTTAAAGTTTTTGTTATTTATGGAAATTAAATTACTTAAATTATATTCCGTTTCCGATGGCAATTCGCCTACATCTCCTTGACGTCGCTTTGACGTCCAACCTTAATTTTGGTACATCTATGGAATCCAAAGCTCAACTGGCATCCATAGAACTTGACATCCTCTCTAAGGTCAGACAGTATTTCTCATTCAGCTTCTATATCTGAACCAAGCTAAAATCCGGTCATGTATGAAGTATTGTGATCTTTAGGATTGCTCTGTCAAGTACCAACTTAACTTTAAAAACCAGCTTATACACATATACTACAATAGTGTTAATAAGCTACTCGAGTCGAAACTGTTTAGTCTCTGTTATCGATGTAAGGAAGCGAGTCTATTGGTTTTCTATAGTTTTTATTTTAGAGAGTGAGCGCAGGTATTACACGAGTTAATACCCCCATCACAATCAATATACCATCTAACAACAAGACAAGCTGACAAACATCATATTTACCAAGAATCAGAAACACAAATTTCCCTCGGGGAGAAATTTTTTGTTTCCAATGGGATTAGAATCCGATACCAGCTACTTAAATGGCGAATGCGCTCGCAATTAAGCCAACGGGCAATTCATTAAGCCAGCGGGCAGTTCACTAAGCCAGCGGGCAGTTCATTAAGCCAGCGGGCAGTTCATTAAGCCAGCGGGCAGTTGATGAGATAATTATATAAAATAAATATATAACAAAATTATAAGGAAGAAAAAAAAATCAGATTTATAGAGTTACACCACAAATCAAAATCAAAATAGTTTATTCATATAGCCCTAAAGATGCACTCATGAAAGAAGCACTCATGAAAGTTAATGACTCTACTGCCAGATTCGCAAAATTTTCTTTTATGAAATGACTAGCCGTTCCCCGCGGCTTCGCCCGCTATTATCAAGTTAAAAAGTAGCCTATGTGTTAATCCTAGGTATAATCTATGTACATTCTGAATTTAATACTAATCCGTTCAGCCGTTAAAGCGTGAAGAGGGAACAAACATACTTACACACACACTTACACACAAACTTTCGGATTTATAATATTAGTAGGATTAAAACAAGAATTATATTATAGGTTTATCTATATTATGTAGTCGTCAGAAAGCGCTTGTGCAATTTGCCACATCCTTGTCATTTGTTTTATTATAAACGTTTTTAATTAATGCCCACAGACACATAGAGCAACGAAAGCAACTCCTATGATATACGCATTTTTTTGTTTAGTTACGTAACGGTACCCTAAAATGATAACACCGTTTAAGGGAACAAAGCAAAGGAGGCGTGTCGCGAACTTCGACACTTGACTGCAGGCCACCGGGCAATGCCAGTGTCTTCGTTTTATTGTTTTAATGATAAGTATTTAAGTATTGGTTGAGCAATTATAATGCTTTACCGTGGGCACTCGGAACATATTTATTTGTTCGGACCTCTTTTAACCGGCTGCGCGACGCATAGAAGGGTAATGTGTTTATCAGCCTGTAAAACAAAACGTACTTTCACACTCACAGCCCTACACTAAGTTCAAAGACTTGTATCGTGGGTGCCGAAAACATTCATATCACACACACATTAGACCCAGAACCAGAAGCACAAATATCCCTTGGGAAAGAATTTGTGCTCCTGCCGGGAATTGAACCCAGGACCCACGGCGCAGAGGGCGGGCACCTGTCCACTGCGCCAACTGGGTCGTCGCCTGTGTGCCATGTATGCTTGTTCCTTTGTAATGGCGTTATAGAGACCAAACGCGTGGGTCAATCATGATGATTCTTACCTTACGTCAATATGTCTTTCATCGTGCGATTGTCACGGATATGACGAGAAAATTGGCAAACTTGTGTTTCTGGTTCTGAGTGTGATAGTGTGTATGATGTTAATGTTTGCGTCACCCACGACACAAGTCATCGAACTTAGTATAGGGCTGTGACTGTGAAAGCGTTTATGTTTCTACGCTGCGGGTGCTGGGTTCCATTGTTAGTATAGACATACATTTTCTTTCCAAGGGAAATCTGTGTTTCTGGTTCTAATTGTGTGTGTGTGTGATTTAAGTAATTCCATCTCCCGCTATTTCCATACCCCGATACAATTATGTGAACTCAGTGCCCTGAGTTCAAATAACTGTGAGTGATAACGTTGTGTGTGTGAGGCCGTGAGTGTGATTGTTCTGTTTATAAACTGACTAAAAATACTACACAACCCTATGTGTAGTAATAACAAATGTAAATGTTATACGTTAACACATAATATAGGTAAATAATGTACGAGCTTTGTATTATGTTTTGTTCACCATAATGTAGTCATATATGCTCTTCCGGCTATTAATATCCAGGTGAAAGCCTAGATTACATTATATTTACATGACCCGTACGATCCCCATTGTGTCAGGGCTGCCACGTCTGACGGATCAGCGGCCGGAGAATGACGCAGCCCTAATTGGTAGTCGGCTGAAACTTGAATGAAAGTGGAAACATATGGCAACTGATTTTCGATGAAATGAAATGAAATGAAATACATTAATTTGGCACTAAGGACAAGATAAACAGACATCAAAAACATGAAATAGACAACAAAAACAGCTTACAAAAGTAATTAGGCATAAGTAAAAAAAAGTGCCAAAATGGTCGTGACTCAGCATTATTGCCAAGGAGCTGATTTGCAGTCACAACCCAGAGGTGGCGGATCTGAAACAGTAAAAATAAAAAAATATTATAAATGTATATTACATTATTATAAATATATATAAATATAATAAATAACAAATAAATAAATAAAATGAGTATAAATAATATAAAATATACACATACATACATATATAGGTATACAAATTCGATCTAATGTTTATAATTAGTTTTACAAAGATAATAATAATTATTAAGTGCCCGTTGGTTTAGTTGGGTGCGTCTTCTAAGCAGGGGTATCGGGTTCGATTCCCGGTAGGAACAGCTTTTATCCTCAAGTAAAATGTGTGTTTCTGGCTCTGGTTGTGATTGTGTGTGTAAAAAAAATTTGAATGAAAAAAAAACCACGAAAGTCATCCAACTTAATGTGATGTTCAAGCATTTGTGTTTATTTTAATGTTTATGTTCGTCTGACCTACCTCATAGTACCAGCCCCACTCTAAGTATAAAGACTTGTATCGTATGTGCCGGTAACATTTAAAATCACATTCAGAACCAGAAGCACTAATGTCCCTCGGGAAAGAAAAATATGCTCCTGCCGGGAATCGAAGACTCAGGGTAGAGAAGGCGGCGACTTGCCCGCTGCGCCAACTCGGTTATTACAAAACAAAGTGTACGTGGCAACACTACCATTATTATTTGAATTACCAACTGGCAGTGGTATTTTAGAATACTTTTTGTATATTATTTTACAGCAAATATTAGTTTTAGTTTATTTGACTCCTTTTGAATGGATAAATATAAATTTTCTGCTAGTCATAAATTTATAAATACTTATGGTGTAATGTAAGTTACTCTTAATTTGTTTATTATTTGTAATTAGTTATATAATAATATGTGTTTTTCTACCACTTGATTTCCTAAATAATATATATATAATTAAATTTTAAAATAAAAAAAAATCAATATAATTATTTTTTTACCGACTTCCCAAAATAGGAAGATGTACTTAAGTCGAATGTATCTTTTTTTTTCAATATATTACCTCATAACTTCTCTCCGTAAGAGCCGATTTGGAATATTTTTTTTAGTTTGAAAGATGTTGCTTTCTTATTGGTTCCATATTTGATCAAGATCTGATCAGTAGTTCTTGAAATATCGTCAATAATGCCTATTTTGTGGACTACTTTAACGATGCTCGTTTACCCGACTTCAAAAGTTACCTCATAACTTCTTTCGTTGTGAGCCGATTTTGATGTTTTTTTTTTATTTTAAAGCTGGTGCTTTTCATGTGATCTGATCTCTAGTTTTTGAGTTATAGTCAATAATGCGTGTTTAATACATTAAATCTGATCAAGGTTCCAAAGATAAAGCGATGAAGTCGGTTTTTTAACCTTTGTTCGCGTTTAATTATTTGTTTGTAAATTCATGAAAAAAATATTTATGCCAAGAAATAAAATTCTAATGCACAGGAATGCGTCACTCGGATTTGGTAAAGTACTAAGCAAACATGAACTTGAAGGAGGTAATAATTATGAATAGTCAATAAGTTTTTAGTTTGGCATGAAAGTACCAGACAACCATAAACTTCAAAGAGGTAAAATGCTTTTTTTCTTTACATGGCACGGCAACGCATGCCGGGTATAGCATGTCCTCCTATATAAACAAGCTGGCACACTTTCCTCCCGTGTGTTTCAAGCTATTGTCTAATACACAATAACGCATTCGGACATCGGGCTCCGCTCCCTTACAAGTTTACAGCCAATTATGCCGGTTTTGTGCCATTCAATAATGCTTTTGAATTCTTTTTCTAAACAGCAATTGGTAGAGCAGTGATTTTTAGAAATCAAATCAGCTACGATTGCTTTTTCTGTCCCATACAAAAGTATGTACTATCTTGAAAAGTATCGTGCCGAAAACCAAGCTGTAAACACTTAATCATCATTCATGTTAATTAGGTGGGCGTTTGTCTTCTACGCAAGGGTATCGGGTTCGATTCCCGGTGGGAACACAAATTTTCTGATTTTGTCATTGTGTGTGTGATGTGAATGTTTACGGCACCCACGACACAAGTCATTGAAGTTGGTGTGGGGCTCCATGACGTTGGGTTATATAATAAGGGGGCTGTTCCTTCAAGGTTTCCAAACCTGTGTACATTGTAAAGAAGTAGAAACACCTGTTTTACTTGAAAACCTTGTATAATATTATGTATCGCTGCAACATGAAATGATCAGGGATTATTTTGCGACAACAATGTATTTACAATGTAAATACCTACGTAGCGCGGCGGCCGCTACATTCTGCGGCGAGGGATGCCATTCCGAGCATTTCGTCACGTAATTATTACAGTATCTACAGAATCAATATTGTTATAGTTTAAGGCTATCTATCATCATCATTAGCCTGTATCAAGCCATTGCAGGGTATAAGCGTCATCTCCCTTATACCACTCACCACTGTTATGCGCTGATCGCATCCAGGTTTTTCCTGCGATCACCACTAAGTCGTCGACACATCGGAGAGCTGGTTTCCTACGGCTCGCTTGCCTTCTCTCGGTATCCACTCAGTCGGGGCTCTACTCCACCTACCATCACCTCGCCTTATCATGTGTCCAGCCCATTGCCATTTGAGTCTTGCGTTGACCCCATAGCAGACTTTGGTTTGTCTCCGTGTTACGGACTCGGTCTCTTTAGCTGATGTCAAGCATGGCGTGTTCCATAGATCTTCGAGCTACTCTCATTCTGTGCACAGTTTTCTTTGCGAGCGTCCATGCATCGGCACAGTAAGTAAGCTATATATGGTAATCTTTAATTCAATTTTTATAGTTTGTTTGTCTTAAAGACTAATTATTGGTACTGACTGGTGTCAGATTATTATACATAGAGAGATGTATAGATTTATCAGGTATCCTATAATGTTGGGCTGCGATTACCAAGCAATTGGCTGTGTGGCCATCAACATCCGGAATCTTTGTAGCCTCTTGGAAAAGTTTGGGTGAGGTTGAGCGTCAAGGCTAACTTGCGTATCTCTCTCCTAGCATGATCTGGTGTGGGAATAGCCACTCTTGATGGTGAGCATTGAAATCCCCCAGAGCCACTAATTTAGCAGAAAGATACCTTTGATGCCACGTCAGCCGCCTCACTGAGGTGTGTCATGAGCCTGTTTGTTTCCAAGTCTCATGAGTGCGAACGGTAGACACTGGCATAAATCTTTTTTTCAATGCTAGCGTCCACTAAAACCCAGAACCCAGAACGGAGACGCCGATAACAGATGTCATCATGTGCGTACATGAAAACATCCAAGCGCTGCTTGAACTTATGTTATAGCCCGGGTAAGCAAGATACGCCGCGTCAGACGGCCACCTTATCTGCGTCTCCGTAAGGAACAGTAGGTGAGACGTTACTTAACTGTATCAACGTGTTGGTGGACCGGGTTATTACAGTGCTAACCTCAATATTGCATAGGTGCACATGAAGAGCAAGGACGTGCTTCCGTTATTTACCTTACTGTTACTGTTTTTTTAATTTCTTGTTTTTTGGGGGTCTGAAGGGAAGGTAAGAAGACGGAAGTGGAACAAAGCGCTAACTACTGCCACAGTGACAAATAGCAATAAGCTACCCATCTGGCAGAAATGAAAACCGGAGACCGCGGGGACACCCGAGCCCCCTCTGAAGTGTCCATCGGGTATTCACATCCGGTCGCCAAGCAGCACGATGGCGCACTCCTGGGATTTTTCGCTAGATAGTGCCTCTTTGGGGCCTATGTGAACAAAAAAATTCAAAATCGTTTATTTTGTTACTTTTTTCTTTTTTTTTATCGCCAAGAGCTGCGCCCTGTGGGTCCTCTCACGTTATTAATAATTACAACACATTGCATCCTTTAATTATGTCCCCCTGCTAAATTTCGTCTAATTCCTTTGGTTAACCGATGAAATATTACAGATTACTACTACAGAATAATCATCTATACTAATATTATAAAGAGGTAAAGCTTGTTTGTTTGTTTGTTTGTATGTAAAAGGTTATCTCTGAAACTACTGATCCGATTATAATCTATACTATATACTATAATATACTATATACTATATACTATATACTATATAATATTATAAAGAGGTAAAGTTTGTTTGTTTGTTTGTATGTAAAAGGTAATCTCTGAAACTACTGATCCGATTCCAAAAATTCTTTCACTAATAGATAGCTACACTATCAGTGAGTGTCATAGGCTATGTTTTATTGAGATAGAAGTTAGTTATCAGTTCGAAATAATTATATTCGTAAGACAAGTCGGAGAAAAATTTGCTAACTTTCTGCTTTATCAGCGTACGCTGACTAAACAGTTAGACATAGGTGAATACAATGTATGGCAAAAATGTTGGCCTTCATGAGTTTTACAAAAAAGTCCGCGACAGCATATATCTAACATGTATGTATAGCTCAGAAAAAATACTTTTCTTTGTTAAAAATCTGAAAAAAAAAGCGGCCTATGTTTAGTTGGCTTTTTGAGACATTCAGTATTAATCCTTATCAAAATAAACTATTTCAACGTCTTACGTAGTTCACGTAGATACAATTTGCTCTTTACTGCATATGATTTGGATAAATAGTCTATGAGAAATCGTGAAATAAGTTTCACGGTAGTCCTCCCGTGAACGGGACGGGTCAGAAATTTATCGACACGTACTACGTATTCCTGCACATAAAAATAGCGGCTTCTATTTCGTTGCCTTTTTTTAAGTATTTAATATTAATCCTTATCAAAAAACCCTATTTCATCGGCTTACGTAGTTCACGTAGTTGCAATTTGCACTTTACTGCATATAATTTGGACCTATAGTCTAGGAGAAATCGTTAAGTTTATTTGAGGGTGAAAACGGTGGATCACAGAATGTAACAGTTACTGCGTAATCCGGCATACTTCTATGTTTTGAACCGAATTACATAAGAAGGAGGATATAAATTCGATTGTTTTTTTTTGTTTAGTCGGTTATAACTTATCATTGAACTTTGAACTGCCCGCTGGCGTAGTTAGGTGGGCGTTTGCCTTTAAAGCACCGGGTTTGATTCCCGGTGGGAACACAGGTGTTTTCCCACGGGAATTCGTGTTTCTGGTTTTGAGTATGTTGTGAATGTTGTGTGAATCTTGGATGTTTACAGCCACACGATACAAGTCATTGAATTTAGTGTGGGGTTGTGAATGTGAAAGCGTTTATGGGTATGTATTTTAATATTTACTACCGGCCGACGCCGGGCGGGTCGTTCCTGAACTTTGAACTGCTCGCTGGCGTAGATGGGTGCGCGTTCGCCTTCAAAGCAGCGGGTTCGATTCCCGGTGGTAATTTACTTAGAAGATTTCTCTCCACGGAAAATTTGTGTTCCTGGTTTTGAGTATGTTGTGAATGCTTTGTGAATCTTGGATGTTTCCGGCCCCCCGATACAAGTCATTGAACTTAGTGTGGGGCTGTGAATGTGGAAGTGTTTATTTGTATATTTTTTAACCGGACTATGCCGGGCGGGTCATCTTTTGAACTTTGAACTATCTACTCGCGTAAATGAGTGCGCATTTTCCTTTAAAGCAGCGGGATTGATTCGTGGTGGTAAAAGAAGTTTTCTCCCTACGGGAAATTTGTGTTCCTGGTTTTTAATATGTTGTGAATCTTGGATGTTTACGGCCCCACGCTACAAGTCACTGAACTTAGTGTGGGGCTGTGAATGTGGAAGTGTTTATGTGTAGATTTTTTAACCGGGCGACGCAGGGTGGGGAATCTTTAAACTTTGAACTACCCACTGGCGTAGATGAGTGCGCGTTAGTCTTCAAAGGAGCTGGTTCGAATCTCGATGGGAACACAATAACAAAAGTTTTTTCCCGACTGGAAGTTTATTTTTCTGGTTCTGGGTATAACGTGAATGTTGTGTGTGTGGTGTTAATTGTTCACGGCCTCATGACACAACTTATAGTACTTTTAGAGTAGGGCTGTGAGTGTGAAAGCGTTTATGTGTAAGCTTTTGTTTACCCGGGCGACGCCGGGCGGGTCAGCTAGTATCATATAAAATTAGTATACTAACATTTTCTAAATGAAACTATAGAGCAATATATCAAAAGCCTCGCATTAAAACATAAACCTTTTAAGTTCTTACAAAGTCTTGTACGTCGTCACTTCAAGCACTACACACATCAAGAACGCTTAGCAAAGAAAATAGTTCCAAGTTCTAACCCTTGAGGCAACATAAAACGCAAGGTAAGCGACCCTCTAAGGACGTGCCTTGCCCCTGGATTACCAGCTACAATACCCACAAAACAGTAGAAAACAAAAATGAAATGGTGAACAGATTATAAAATTATATTACGAAACAAAATTAATATACCTAGGTAAATAAACTCTTTGACTTTGTAATACAATAATAAAAATACTTAACAAATGTTCGAAAGACAGTTTAGCTAGCTCAAGACTAGCTTAAGAAATAATGGCGACAAACTTATTAACATACAATGGCCTCGATTCTGATGTACACTCACTAAATTAAATTTAAACTATCCCTGTCTCTTACAAAATAGAAACACAAGACAGAGATAGCATACATTTTGGTGCTGTCAAGCTAGTTTATAAATTAAAATATGAACAGCAGAAGCAGAAAGGCCAAAAAAAGTCAACACCAATTACATACTCGACTAAGCTTGCATAGACATCTAAGTTCTGACTAACTTGACAGCACTAACATGTATGCTATATCTGTCTTGTATTCCTATTTTGTAAAAGACAGGAATAGTTTAAATAAAATTTAGTGTGTGACATCAGAATCGAGGCCAATGTGACTGATTCGTTTTCTTTTCGTGAAGTGTAAGCTAATGAAAGCTTCACGTTGTACTACGGTTCTGTTGTTAAATTAAAATGACGCAGATGACACGGTGGAAATAATTATTTTAAGCACTTAACAGTGAAAATAGGGGACATTTATTTTAAATGTAAATAACTTCACCATATCCTTGTTAACGTAAAATTAATAGGAAAGTTTTTTCATTATCATTTCTTGTAATCATTGCGCTTGTGGCGACTCACGCGCCACCACTCAAACACGCATGCACCCGGGCACCGATGAGCGCGGGAGAGCGGGGGAGTGGTTGCCGCGATCGTATGACGTATCTCGCGCCGCGACCCCTTCCAACGAACCAGTTCGCCAGCCGCCTCCGCTTGGGGCACACGCAACCCCGCTTCCCTCGCCTCGCCCGCGCACGTACACCGCACTAAGTACTAATAAAGTGATAATACCTAACATTGTGTATATCATATAACTCCTTATTGGTGACCCCTACAAACACGTGCCTACGTAAATAAAAACAATTCATTCGTGAGGAGTGCATAGTGCAGTGATTCAAAAAGTGAGGCTAACAAAGCTAACCTACGGCGGACATTTTCGACGACTTCGACACCGCGCAACGAGTCTCCATTTCGTGACACGCGAACATCTCGCGATTTGATACGTGTCGCGATTCGCCGTGAGCCGCAGCACCGACGGGACCACCGAGGATTGCAAACTCGCCGAGCCACGCGCAAAAATCGACGCGTCAAGCCATCGACGACGCACGACGACGACGCGACGCGAGCAGCCAGCGGTCAACGCCCCCGAGTGCGGGACGGGCTGGACCGCGTAGTTTTCAACTGTACATCGTTCCCAGGGAGTATACTACGATTCCGGTGAGCGAACTCCAAAATACTTGCATATCTTTCCTATAAACAAACATTTAACAATAACGTGCAGTGTTGTGTTGTTTTACAACTATCAATTTGAAAAGGAATATACATAGGTATTTCCGTCAACTATCGTTGTGACCAGTGATCATATCGGAACATTACTCTTAAGCTATTCTCGAATTTTTTTTTTACGGATTATAATGTACGAATAGCGATTTACAGAATTTACGTAAAAAAGGTAGACTTCGGTAAGCATCTCGTATAAAGGTAGATTTCGGATAAAATACCAGAAATGGTAAATTTCGTAATTTCGTTGTCGAATTTAAATTTGTTTACATAAAAAGGATAGATTCATAAATTGTATTTTTTTTTTGTCACGAAAGCACTATATATAGATTATTGTATTGTTTTATTTGTGTCTAATTATGTTTTTATTTTATTATTATTAATTAGTTATAAGCCGTGTTATGTTCATCTACGCGTAAATGTGTATCATACGTCCACGTCCGGGGCCCGTCATTTAATTTCCTGATTCCTATTTATTCCACTCATATTTCCTACAATTGTTGTATTGACTTCCGCCTCGTCACAGATTATCGTCACTTCCGGTTTTTTATTATTTTACTTCCGGTTCCTCTTCGATAATGGCAACATCTGAGGAGCAGATTAGACTGCTGCAGGAACAGTTAAAACAGCTTCAGGACAATCAGGATAGACGAACTATGGCAGTTTCAGTCAAATTGCCTACTTTTTGGGCCGATAAACCCACAGTGTGGTTCGGCCAAGTAGAGGCACAGTTCGAAATCGCGGGCATTAAACAGGACCGGACCAAGTACAGCCACGTTGTGGCAAAGTTGGATTCCAAAATCGCCGGCGAAGTTGCGGACATTATCGAACGCCCCCCAGTCACGGACTGTTATGAACATCTAAAAACCGAACTTATTAAACGCTTGTCAGCGTCTGGCGAGGACAGAGTCCGGCGGCTTCTTGGTGAAGAAGATATTGGAGACCGAAAGCCGTCGCAATTTTTGCGGCACCTACGCTCGTTGGCCGGAGCAGAGTTTAAAAGCGACGACATAATTCGGCAACTGTGGATGCGCCGCCTGCCAGGCAATATACAAGCCATACTGGCTGCGCAAGAAGATCTGCCACTGGAGAAGGCGGCTGACATCGCCGATAAAATACTTGAGGTAACCACACCTGCTGTGCATGCGGTTACCACGGCCTCGCAGTCACCCGAGCTGACGCAACTGGCGCTCAGGGTCGAGCAGTTGACTAAATGCGTTGAAGCGCTCAGTGCCGACTCGAGAGCGCGATCACGGTCGCGTAATGACAACAGATCGAGATCAACATCGAAATCATCCTCACGCTCCACCCTGTGCTGGTATCACCAAACCTACAAGAAAAAGGCAGTGAAATGCACCTCTCCATGCGCCTGGAAAAACCAGGAAAACAATTCGAGCGATCAGTAAGCGCGGCGACTGATTGCTCTGAGGTAATGAGTAGCCGCCGTTTATTTGCCACAGATAAGACTACGGGACGCCGGTTTTTGATAGACACGGGCAGCGACCTTTGCTGTTACCCACAAAAGTTAGCCAAGGGTATCGCCTCAACATCATCTGGATATCAATTATCGGCAGCAAATGGTAGCAACATCCAAACTTATGGAAGCATTTCACTACATCTGAACCTAGGTCTACGCCGCGATTTCCACTGGAATTTCACGATTGCCGACGTCGAAACGCCTATAATAGGATCGGACTTCTTAAGTTATTATAACTTATTACCCGACCTACGCCACAAACGCCTAATCGATGGAAATACAAATCTAACCACTCCGGCATCGATAGCTCAAATTAACCAGGTCAGCATAAAATGTGTGTCTGTCGAAAGCACCTCACCTTATTCCAGACTTCTCCTGGAATTCCCTAACTTGACGCGACCTCCAAGTTTCCCACGGCTAGTGAAACACGCGACGGTTCACCACATCGTAACAACCGATGGCCCGCCAGTTTCCTGCCGCCCACGTCGCCTCGCTCCGCAAAAGCTGGTCGCGGCCAAGAAAGAATTTGACGATATGGTCAACTGTGGTACCGCGAGACCTTCGGACAGCCCTTGGGCCTCTCCTTTGCATATGACCAAGAAAGGCGAAAAGGGATGGCGACCATGTGGAGATTACCGGGCTCTGAACGCTAGAACTGTTCCAGACCGGTATCCCGTCAGACACATAGCGGATTTCTCGCACAACATTGCAGGGGCCACCGTGCTGAGTACAATTGATTTAGTAAAAGCGTACCAGCAAGTGCCCGTACACAAGGCTGACATCTGCAAGACAGCGATCACAACACCATTCGGACTGTACGAGTTTCCTTTCATGACCTTTGGTCTTCGAAACGCTGGACAAACATTCCAACGTTTCATAGACGAAGTCGTGAGGGGACTCGATTTTTGCTATCCATATGTGGATGATGTGCTTGTCTTTTCACGCTCGGCAGATGAGTATAAAGACCACCTTCGCACTTTGTTCCAGCGCCTGGACGACTATGGTGTCATGATAAATGCATCCAAATGTGTTTTCGGTTCTGACGAGGTGACCTTTTTAGGATACCGCATCAACAAAGATGGTACACGCCCGCCTGTGGAGAGAATCGAAGCCCTGCGAAATTTCCTTTTGCCAAAAACTGTGCAAGGCCTTCGGCGGTTTCTGGGGATGATCAATTTTTATCGCCGATTCCTCCCTAACGCGGCCGAACTGCAAGCCCCTCTCATCAATGTACTAGCTTCTTCTAAACTAAAGGGTGCTAAGCCAGTGCCCTGGACGCCTGAGCTTGAAGTTGCGTTCGAGAAATGCAAGGAGAGCCTGGCCTGCGCTACACTTCTTGCTCACCCAGTTGGCGACGCCACCTTGGGACTATTCACGGATGCCTCTTCAGTACACGTGGGATCTTGTCTTCAACAGAAAATTGATAACCAATGGCAGCCTCTGGCGTTTTTCAGTAAAAAGCTTACGGACAAACAAGCTCAGTGGCCCGCGTATTATCGCGAGCTTCTCGGAGTTTACGAAAGTGTGCAACATTTTCGCCACCTGCTCGAGGTCCAACATGTGACCATTTATACGGACCATAAACCACTCATCTATGCTTTTACCCAGCGACGCGAAAAGCTTCCTCCTGTTCAGCTCAACCAGCTGTCCTTCATCTCCCAATTCACAACCGATGTTGTACATGTGAAAGGAGAGGATAACGTGGTTGCTGACGCGATGTCAAGGATAGAAGCTATCACCTTTGAGGAGACTTTTGCAGCTTTAGCAGACGAACAAGCCTCAGACGATGAGCTCCAAAATGCCATGACCAACTCTTCTCTGAAACTAGAAAAAGTTTGCATTCCTGGCTCAGACATTTCCATCATCTGCGACACATCAACTGGAAAACCACGACCATTTTTGACACCTTCTTACCGGCGTAACTATTTTAATAAGATTCACAACCTCAGCCACCCAGGCGCGCGGGCTTTCACGCGTTTGGTGGCTGATCGTTTTGTTTGGCCCTCTATGAATAGGGATTGTCGGAAATGGGCTCGTGAATGCCTACCATGTCAACGCAGCAAAGTGTCAAGACATACCTCAACGCCCTTAGGTAGTTTTACCCCACCGACCAACCGTTTCCGCCACGTCCACATAGATATCATTGGCCCAATGCCTTCGAGTAAAGGGTTTCAATATTGTCTTACAGCTGTGGACAGGTTCACTCGATGGCCTGAAGTATGGCCTATGGTCGGTATCACGGCAGAAGAGGTGGCCGAAACATTCACCAATGGCTGGATCGCCCGGTTCGGTGTTCCTGCCGTCATAACCAGTGACCAAGGCCGCCAATTTGAGTCTGCCCTCTTCAAGGCTCTCTTGAGACATAGCTCAGTACAACGTACACGCACCACTAGCTATCACCCATGTGCCAATGGCATGGTAGAGAGGTTGCATCGCCAATTGAAAGCGGCACTCATGTGTCACGGAGGCACATGGTGCACCGCTCTTCCATTAGTGCTTCTTGGCATGCGAGCATCCTTGAAAGAGGACTTACGGGCCTCAGCTGCCGAACTCGTGTACGGCGAGCCTCTCAGACTCCCCGGAGAATTTTTTACTCTTCCAACAGGCAACGACACTCTAGAAGACGTTCATAATTTCACATCACAGCTGAGAAACCATATGGCCGATCTGAAACCTGTCGCAGGCTCGCATCATTCAGAACGGCGCCCTTTTGTATTCAAAGAGTTGTCCACATGCACACATGTGCTGCTTCGAGACGACTCCGTCAGGGCATCACTAAAACCACCTTACACTGGACCTCACCCGGTTATTAGCAGAAACGACAAAACAATCTGCATAACTGTGGGAAACAGGGAAATTCAAGTGAGTCTGGATCGGGTGAAGCCAGCCTTTATCGAAGGGGAACCAACGTCAATTCCACATCCTCTTCCATCGACTCCAACCCATTTCCAATCCACACTACCAGCCCCAGTCCCACCTAAACTTTCATCTCAGGCAACTCCACAATCTTTCCAAAACGCACCAACTCCCAAATACGTTACACGATCAGGACGTCGCGTTCATTTTAAGACGCCTATTGATGTATAAAAAATTTTGCTTAGGACTAGTTCATAAGAAATAAGCTGTAAAAATTTGTTCAACTAATGTTTTTGTTATTCATATTATTGTATACTGTATTATTGTTCTCCTTTGGGGGTACTTTTCTCCGTGGGTGGGTGGTGTGGCGACTCACGCGCCACCACTCAAACACGCATGCACCCGGGCACCGATGAGCGCGGGAGAGCGGGGGAGTGGTTGCCGCGATCGTATGACGTATCTCGCGCCGCGACCCCTTCCAACGAACCAGTTCGCCAGCCGCCTCCGCTTGGGGCACACGCAACCCCGCTTCCCTCGCCTCGCCCGCGCACGTACACCGCACTAAGTACTAATAAAGTGATAATACCTAACATTGTGTATATCATATAACTCCTTACGCTTGTTCATTCGCCGATATATGGAGCCCATAATAAAAAGTAATAAATAAATTGTATATAATAATCAATACCGAACAATAAAATCCTATACATTTTGTTATTAGGATTTTATTAATATCATTTTTCTTTCTAAGCCGATGATCTGAATAAAACTGTAGATGTACAACCTAAACGGTGGAGCTAGCAACATTGCTTCGCCTGTGCCCACTCATACTTGAGGGCTTCTTTTTGGCCCTCGCTTAGTTTTGTAAAGGTGCCAGCTCAGCGTTGGACTTGGATTTGTTTTATACGATTTAATAAGGGGTAAAATACTGAAGTATAAAATGGTAAGGACCGTTCATACGGGTACTTATAGAATGTTACTCGATGTGCAAGAAGGTATTTATGGGGTCCTAAGAGCAGAGGATTGGAACTTTTTTGCCATTGTCAGTTTATCTTAATGCGTTTTAAGTTTCCGATCTTCTAGGCTGGTATGCTGCATCTTTTTGCGCGTTGATATATTTATATGTATATATATGACTACTATGTTTATAAATACATCTATTCCGTATTTACACCTATTCCGTATTAGGTAATGCGACTGCTGACATCTACGACAGACAGGGATCTTCTAATATCCACATAACACAATGTCAACAGTCGAGCTGACACTCGCGCCTCAAACACTGATTTCCTCCGACAGCAATCAAACCTTCACCTTCAGGATCAAATACAGTAAACAATCGTGTCACAGAATACTTACTAGTCTGCTACCGATTCCGATACCGCCCCGATACCGGGAACAACGAAGAGGCGTGCCTTGTCGACAGCTGACATTTGGTAGCTGCTATTTATAGCAAGGGAAATTATTTAAAACGCGATATTTTACTCTAGTAAAGTGCTTTTCTTTTTATGCTATGCAACTGTGAGACGAGACCTGAGCTTGCCCATATAGTTTAGAGTCTACCAGAATTTTGAACTTCAAAGGTTTGAAATCCTTTGTATTGTCACACACAAATGACAATGCGCTACGTTCGTCACTCTAAAATATTATGCTCGGCAGCGAGAGTTCGTGGCAGGCGGTGGTCTTCTTCTCCGAAGCGGTGATGGCGCAGGAAGAGGCCGCGTAGCGGGCCAGAAAGGTTGATCCCCTGTCTGATCCAGAGGAGGAGGCGGTTATGATAGAGGCCACCCAGTTGTGGAATCAAAATGGCTGTGGATGAAGATGATAATGATGCTTACACTGGAAACAATATCTCTACCTCCTTCTTATACAACTGAGACTCTTCCAACTGGTCATGGGATGCAGTGGCCGATATGAAAATGTCTAAGCCGCCTGCGAACTCGGGTTGGCCGCTGTAAACACAACTGAGCTAAATGGAGGTACCATCCCCGCAATAAATGCATTTGAAGAGCCTAATGTCCCACCTTTTTATGTTCTTCGTGTCCATACTAATGCGCAACTGAAGATCTTATAAATGCATCCAAGGAAGCTGTAACACTTGCGGCGCATTTAGCAGAACAGAAAGAACGCGGCTTTTTCGCAAAGGTGTTATAGGTAATATACTTTCATTGACATTATAATAAGCCCATTATCAATAGTACACTTAGTATGCGTAGTGTCTAATACTTGTATATGACTATAATGAAGTCCTGTGCAAACTCGCACAAAGCGAAGGGTCGCCGGAGAAATAATAGACGATAGCGTCCACTCAGCAATACAAGCACACTGGGACGGGCCGGACTCAGGTAAAGCGGTTACTTATAGTTTTATCTGGGTGCAATTCTATCGTTTATTTGCCTGATTACAAAAGGGCGTCTCTCCTTATTATTCAATTTATCCAGTCTGCAAGCAGACGTGGCTATGACGATTTCTATTTCTACTAAATAAATTGTATTCATTTCTATAAGTAAATGTAGTGTATTCGAAACAAAAACAAACAAACGCATTCACACTCACAGCCCCACACTAAGTTCAAAGCCTTGTATCGAGGGTGCCGGCAACATTCACATCACACACACACATTACATGTACATGTATTTATGTATGTAATTATTTATTTATTTTATGTAAGTTTATTAAATTAGGTATTCTGTTATTTTTAATAGTATGTATTGTTTATGTAGTTTAAAATATTAGTATTATTATTATAATTTATTTCATTAATTTTATCGCGCCACCATCCCTACTTTCACTTTCGTTTATATTTCCATCCAAAGGTTGTCTGGAAGAGATCGCTCTTAGCGATAAGATCGCCCATTGTACCTTTATTTTATAAGTTTCTCTGTAAGCTGTATTTATCTTTTGGTGTCAATAAAGAGTTATTGTATTGTATTGTATTGAATTACACACAGAACCAGAAGCACAAATATCCCTTGGGAAGGAATTTGTGCTCCTGCCGGGAATGGAACCCAGGACCCACGGCGCAGAGGGCGGACACCTGTCCACTGCGCCAACTGGGTCGTCAATGAAACGAATGTTTATTTAGGTATTTACATCGATCGATGATACATTTCTATTTAGTTTTACGATTTTTTCCTATAATAAAGCATTTTAGACCATTATGTCGACAGAATCAAGTCAATTAATTGTGACATTATTTAATGGAATTCAATTTTGTAATTAATTTAATATTGTATTTAATAGAATTGAAATGTATAAAACTTGCACGCCGTGACACGGCAAAATGTATCTGGTACTATACTAACCATTTCCATTTTACTAACCTACATTTTAAGCAAATAAATGATTATGATTATGATTGTCAAATAAATTAGATTTTTTTTTTGAATCCCTTAAATGAGTGTTTGTTATGTACTTTTTTGGTAACGATATACATACTAGAATTCAAAATACTCTGTGTTTTATGTACTCAGTTTTAATTTGGTAGTCGAAAGTCTGAACGCAGTCGTACTGCCTGCTGGAGTAGTTGAACTGCCCGGTTTGATTAGTTGGACGAAGCAGCGGGTATAGGGTTCAGTGCCCGATGGCAACACGAGTTTTTCCCCAAGAGAAATTAATATTTCTGGGTGTGTATATGTGTAAATGTGTATTTAACGTGAATGTTTACGGCACCCACAACACAAGTCATCGAATTTAGTGTAGGTCTGTGGAATATACAACAAAGCAATTTATTACTAAAAAAAGTTTTAACTCTGAATCAACTTTTCGCCCCTTACCCCCCCCTGCTCCGTCCCTGCGCTCAATTCAGTGTATCGCGTAGTTTTTATGCGCGGCCGCGTTTTGCTTAGATTTTAACTCGTGACGCGGGTCTCAGTGAATTTGAATTGAAATCGTTTTTATGTCGCACAAACGCCGACAAAACTAATACGAATTTGGGATGCCCTATTTTCTTATAGTGGGGCTTAATGCTGTAGTGTAGGAGCCTGTGGCGTGGATATTACGTCGTTTTATGTCTGACGTGTTTGACCTATTTATAAGCTGTTATTTTTCAAGAATTTATCAGTTACACAAGTTTATCAGTTGAATATGTTGTTATTATTTTTTTATTAAAGTGTTATATAGATGTAGCATGTAGTAATTTGACAGTAGCTTCAAAAAGCTATGGTAATTGATCGAATCACACCCACTGCAGAAAAACTGTCAGAAAATTATATTTGGCATACGCAGTTCCACGCACACTATATTGTAAGATTATGATTAAAGAATTAAATCTGGTAACTACAGTAATCGACTTTCTTGAGTGTTTTTATCAGTTTTCATTCACTACGGTCATTATTTTATCTCTTCTAGTTGCATATGAAGTAAAAAAGTTCATCAGCTTTTCTTGAACAAAAGTTTTCTTGAACGTGATTTTTACATATGTTAATATGTTTAATTTAAGAAGTGGAGTTCATAGAAAAATCTGATAAAAAGAAAATATTCTCGTAGAAATGTTTACGTTTGAAGAAAAAAATAACTACAAACATTACCATTTCTAGAAAACATCAAAAACATATTCCAAAATATCAAGTTTTAAGCCTGATGAACTATGAGGCATCTCTCTGTCTACAGTAAGCAAACCTATTTATCTAGAGTATTGAAACCATGTTCAGACCATGATTAATGAACATAGTATAACAAAAAACTGAACGGATAGACAAATATGAAGAGACGCTTAATGGTGCGTGAAACACAAAGAACAATGAACTACAAACTGGCTTGAGATATCTAGATTCCATGGTCGCCGTTCTATGACGAGGAACGCTACTTGATGGATAAATCTATATGGTAGTAAGGAACAAGTTTCCTCCCAAAGGGAAATTTGTGTGTAGAAAAAATGTTTCCGATACCCATGACACAAGTCATCGAACTTAGTGTGGGGCTGCGAATAAAGAAACAAAAAATATAAGGTAAGATTATTCTTTATTGGAAAAACTGCAGTGTTAGTATGCGCGAGTTCTTATTGCAGATAATGTTATTACAGTTGACCCATCTGGGGCGTCCAATGTCACAAAATATGATTATACAGACCATACAAATTTTATTAATTAGTGATATTTGGAATTTATGATGAATAAGCTACAATAATTATAATAAGCTTTTGTTATATATATTTGCTCAAAAAGACGAAACACATCATATAATATAAAACTTGTAAATATGTAGTTTTGTACGAAAATTACAATTAAATAATTAAAAATTTGAAGAAGGGAATCATTTT
Source organism: Lomographa bimaculata (assembly GCA_948107665.1). NCBI lineage: Eukaryota > Metazoa > Arthropoda > Insecta > Lepidoptera > Geometridae > Lomographa > Lomographa bimaculata. Next base: position 12,312,233 of record OX403610.1, on the reverse strand, counting down.
TTTGCACAACAACATTGTTTAGCTTGCTAAAGACATCGTTGACAAACAATTTGAGAAAAAAATTAGTGGTCAGTTTAGTTGGTCAGAGTGGAACAAATTTTGTTATTCCTATCGAACCAACCAAACAGTTCTGTTTCAGTTTGTCATTTCATTGGTCCATGTGTAGGTAATGCATTGATAACAAGAAAAAATAAGTAAACTATCCTACAAATATTATAAATGCGAAAGTTTGTGTGTGAATGTTTGTTACCACGTATTTCCATAACGAATAAACCGATTTTAGTATTATTATTTTGTAGATAGTTTAGGTTCTGATTTTAACTTAATTAACGCGGGCGAAGCCGCGGGGCACCAGCTAGTAATAAATATTTTTTACTAGCATCACGGTAAATACATTTAATATAAACCCACGACTCCTAGAGAAGTATTTTTTTCCTAGAAAACGCTATCCTCATATAAATTTATTTCTCTTCTCAGAAACCATTCCTGTACCTCATTCATTAGCCTAGAAATGAGAGAGAAACGAAAATATGGCAAGAGTGAGTCGAACAAGTGCAAGGATTCCGTTGAACAAAAGATATTTTCTATATACCAACATACGACTTCCTTGCCTCGTCAATTTCTTGCATAAAGTATTATGCAACAAAGTGACGAGGCAAGCAAGTCGGTAGCCCGATGGTAAGCTTCACGCTTACCCTTTTCAGTTTAGTGCCACCCAGAATTTGGACAACGACAGTACAAAATCCACTACGGTCGTCACCCAACATATTATTAAAGATGGTCTCATCTCTTAAGGCTTTGTAATTATACTGGAAACATTGCATTTCTATCCAAATGCAGTGATGTTTGCATACTACAGCTTGGCACTTCTAAGACTGGCAAAAGTTTGGCACTTTCCTTCAAAGTTAATTTATTGTTTCGTGTTAGAGTCTAACAACCTAATCCGGAATAACACTAAATAATTACTAACTTTGAGGTTATGGATTTCCAAAAACTAACGCCTAATTAAACACTTTCACACTTAAAGTAAGTTCTACCCATTCCCCACACTCGATGACTTGTGCCGTGGGTGCCGGAAACAAAAAGACTTATTAAATATTAATTTTAAAGACTCTTGAAATGATTGGCAACACTAAAAGGCTTTCAATTTTCCTAGAAAGGTCTCGGAACCCTGTCAAATATAATGAAATAGGTACGTGTTTCGTTTCATAAAATTATGTAAAACATTATTTATTCTACAAAGGACTTCAAGGGGTAGAATAGAGTTCCTTGAAACGATATTTATATACCCGCACCAAGACAATGTTACTGTAACTCATTATTATCCATTTAGAACTACGTATTTGTGTAGTTTCCAGGAGTTGAACAATTGTTGAACATACAAACAGTATTAACTACAAGGCTACAATGATTGCTACAGAATTCTAACTATGACTAAACGCTGTTGTTACTCATTAGATAACTTAGACAATACTTAGTGACCCGCAACTTTAGCGGCGTTACTGATGTTGGCGATTAGTTAAAATTATAAATGAATATAAGAATAATAATTTTAAAACAAGCTTATAGGAGCCAATCTCGAGTACAGTTACCATATCATGGTGACACTTAAAATAAGTTATTAAAATTGAATGCGTATTATTTCACGTATGTGCTGCTAACCATTGAGGAGTTCCCTGGTCAGGACTCAACCCTGAGTACAGCATCCATGTCATGGTAGAACTTAAAATTACCAATTTTTTTTATTCTTAAAATAAAATTGCATTGTCATCGAAATTTAAATAACGCTAATTCCTTGGAAGATGGGACGACCATTAGTGTGGGATGCAACTTGTGTCGATACACTGGCGCCGCGCCGTCTCATCTTCTAGAGACTAGTGTTCAAGCTGGCGGGGCTGCAAACAAAGCAGAAAACCTCAAACGGCGTAAATATTCCAACCTTGATAGAGGTTATACGTTTGTACCGTTTCGAAACTTTGGGTCCGTGGGGACCGGGAGCACACGAAATTTTTAAATTTTTACCCATACGTTTAGTCGAGGCGACTAGTGACCAGAATGCTGGCATTTATTTAACACAAAAAATTAGCATCGCTATTCAACGTGGGAACGTAGCCAGTATTCTGGACACTTTTCCTTTGGCAAGCGGTTTACAAAATTTTTGAGTATTATTTTATTTTAATCCCCTTTTGTAATCTTATCTGACTTTATTAAAATAAATTTATATACATAAATAAATACCAAGGACATTAGTATAAACAAATAAATATATTATATTATAATATTATTATGTTATAAATTTAACTAGCAGTACGAAAATAAGAAGTAGTTATAATTCAGCATGCAAGATTTGACTTAAACAAACTAACATTAAAACACTGCAAATTAAAATAAGCTTGTAAAAAGCAGGTTTAATGTTTATCAATGAATTAACCATATCATGTTTAAAATAAACCTGATTGTGGAGATTTCAAAAACGAGCTGGATGAACGAGCTACTTGTAAGGAAACGGGGCTCAGTTAGTGTAAACCTAATGTATCTCTATCCAGAAAACCATACACCATGATCTCAAGTGGCGATGTGTTAGTACAATAATTAGATCGACAATTAGCGATGTCGATCATTATTAGCATATCTATTTCAGTACAACAAGGTGACGAATAGGTTAATAAGATTAAGATAATTCATGTATTAATAAAGATTGTTTGAAAAAGAATTAATGAAAAACCTTAGCCGCCAAGTTTCTTGCCAGGTTCTTCTAGAGATGGCTGTTGTTTAGCGAATCTGGCAGTAACGTCATTAACTTTTAAGAGTGCCTCTTTGGGGCCATGTGAATAAACGATTTTGTTTTTGTAATAATGATTAAGGTAACTTATAGAATTCTACTCCATCGTCACTGTTCTTAGCTCACGTTGATTTTCAACATTTGTGTAGTTGAACGAGGTATTCTTATATGTCAAAGGCAGTAAAGGATTACAAATTCTCTGGTAGAGTCAAAAAGTTTGGGAGTGCAGAGTAACTGCGAACGTTGTGCAAACTATACTGTTATTGTTGTCGGCGCTCGCCTCTCTTCTTGTTCGATGTCGAAGGAAATGGAAAACAGAAGACAATCTTCACGTATCAGTTTTAACACGTTGTAAACTGCCCGTTGCCTTAGTTGGGTGCGCGTTCAGGTGGGTTCCCAACCAGTCACACTAAACGAGTTACACTGTGACTCGATGGCAATTCTTCTTAAAAATAATATCGCAACGAGTAACAGTATCCCGCGTTCGCCTTCTAAGCAGGGGAAACACAAGTATTCTCCCTTTGTATTTGTGGTTCTGGTTGTGGTTGTGTGTGATATGAATGATTCCGGCACCCACGACAGAAAGTGAGTGTGAAAGTGTTAAGAAAAAAAAACAGAGACTTTTTACTTAAGATCATAAACGCGAAAGTTTGTGTAGGTATCTTTTCCCTCGTAAACCTGTAATAGAGGCATTTAATAATGTTGATGTATATGTGTGTATGTATATATGTATACGTTTGTGACGGCAATTTAATAACGACTCGACTTTGGTTTTTATTTATTTATTACTTTCCGACAGGTTAGATAGTAGTAAAAAAAGCATTCAGTCAATGTTATGTTAGTATTCATACTGTTCATTTCTAAAAGAGTAATTATGCAACATTTCAAAGAGCGGCTTCGTTGCGTAGACATTCGTGAAATCCGATTAACATCTTAAAGGGTTTATCTTAAATTGTGAAGTTTCCTTTCTGAAATACATCTCGCAGCGTGATCACTCCACTCGTCCTTCAGAGATGCAAATGCTGAGCAAGCGGCTACCTCTGCAACTTTACTTTATTAGTTTTATCGAGTTCACCTTTGACAACACGACAACTTTTAGGTTTATTGTATACAAGACTCGCAGTCCTGGCTTCGCTTGGGATGAAAAAAGAATGTACACTGAGCATAATTATTGTTATTTTTATACGATATTTGTTTTAGATTTGTTTGTGCTGAATAGGGAAGGGAACCACTATCACAAAAGAAGAAAGATATAAGAATGTAACGATGCGGCCGAAGATGTAACATCACAGTCTGGAAGATACTCTATATTTGATGACTTTTGTTGCTTTTTTTCGCCGACATGCTGGCGTTTGATTACTGTCACATCTCATCGTAAGAGATTTTGAGATCGTGGGCTCAGACTAAATAATCGAGAGTAATAAATATGCTTAGTCTAGAAGGTCACACTCAAGGATAGCTACTAGGATTATCATTATTAGTGATTTTGGCGACATATTTTTTAAATAAAATGCCCAACTACAATGGATTTCAATACGATGCTACCTATACTAAAAGTTCATCTCGAAAGGATTCAAATACGCGACCGTCCGATCGAGAGGCAGTCCTTCACGACGAAACTATTGGCGTTATAGAACAATCTAATTACAACCGCAACTAGTACCACAAAGATTACTCAAGCCCAAGTTTGCTCAGTATAGCCGTTAGCTACAAATCGATCGCCTTACAGTCAATACATAATACTACTTGATTATGTGTTCAAATGCATTAGTCAAGATGTTGACAATAACTCATGTTTATGTTATATCCACTATTTTAATATTGTAGTCGGTCGTATTACCTGCGGGCCAATTGCCTATTTCCTAAAACTGAACTAAAACTATATACAGCAAATAACTAAATAATACGTACACGTATACGTACGTATTTATAATTTACAAGATAAAAGTTTAAAACTTAAAATTCGATTAATATTTACCACCTAGGTAAAATATAATACCTTTATATGAGCAACTCCTGTATATATGTATACTAGCTTTTGCCCGCGGCTTCGCTCGCGTTAAGAAGTATTAATTTAAAATTGACAAAGTTTCATACAAACTTTCATCCCCTATTTTATCCCCTTGGGGGTAGAATTAATCAAAATCCTTTCTTAACGGATGCCTACGTCATAACATCTACCTGCATGCCAAATTTCAGCCTGATCCGTCCAGTGGTTTGGGCTGTGGGTTGATAGATCACATGTCAGTCAGTCAGTCAGTCACCTTTGAGTTATATATATTTAGATATATATCTGAATCTCGGAAACGGCTCCAACGATTTTCATGAAATTTAGTATGCACGGTTTATAGTTTTTAAGTAATATTTTTGGATTGGTATTTATTGCTAATTTATAAAAGCACGGTATGCGATTCTGATTGTTTTTGGTCAAATAGCCCTCTCTTGTGTTAGGTATACTACCTTACGAACATACACAATTGTTTATACACTAACTTTATTTGATAGACTAGAACTAACTAGAACTAAAAGTTTCGCATATTTATCGCATAAAAGCACCCAATATTATGGATATATAGACAACTAGCCGTGCCCCGCGGCTTCGCCCGCTATTATCAAGTTAAAAAGTAGCCTATGTGTTAATCCTAGGTATAATCTATGTACATTCCAAATGTTATCCAAATCCGTTCAGCCGTTAAAGCGTGAAGAGGGAACAAACATACTTACACACTTACACACAAACTTTCGGAAATATAATATTAGTAGGATAATTTTACAATTAACTAAAGGCAGAGTTGCGTAGCTGGTTTCAAATAACTTAGCCCCGAGGCATTATGTCGCTATACTGAGTTGATACTATCGAAGGTAATTAGTAAATGATTATTATTGTGAATGCCGCTTGGCGGGATGTAGGTTAGTAGGATTTGGCAAGGTTTCCTGCTAATGAATACTTGCATAGTACTTCTACCTACAGATTACATACATATTCAATCACTGCGTACTTTAAAGGTAACTAATACACCGCGGCTTTTTTTTTTTTTTTTTTTTTTATTTGTGACAGGCTAGTTTTTGACCACTTTCTCACCTGATGGTAAGTGACGATGTGATCGAAGCTGGTAAACACACTAGACCTGGAAAGTGAAGATGTGGAAAAAGATGTGATCTTTCCTTGTTGCTTGGTCTACTTTAAAGGAAACTGAGTCACCCACGTCCGTAGGAAGATACCCCTTAAGTCTGACTCCCTACACGTGGTCCCCGGGTGGTGCTAATCAGGTGACATTTGAGATGTGGTAGAGCTTTTGTGAGTTGCTCGCCTGGCTTGCTACCAAAGTAGCTTACCACCATCAAGTTGAAAGTCTGCCGCCAAGCCAAATACGGTGTTCCGGCAGTTATCCTTGAGAGCCTGCGTATTCCAGGTCTAGTGTGTTCCAGCTTCGATCACATCGTCACTTACCATGAGGTGAGATAGTGGTCAAACACAAGCCTGGCACAAAAAAAAAAAAAATGTAGCCTGTGACTTTTTTTTTTTTTTTATGTACGATAAGCAACCACAATCTAACTATAATCGTATTCCAGGGTCTAGGCTAATCTTTGAATACACCAGCCCGATTTATTTCATTGTAACAAAACTAGAGTTTCCTAAAACGGCAAATTTGTTTTTGGTATTTAAAATTTAATAATGTAACTGTTTTTTTTTTGTTTTAAACATTTTGTTTCATCATATATTATGTTACATTAAACTTAAAACTAAATTAAAACTAACCAAAAATAACTATAACTAAATATATGTTAAATTATCATTTCTAAATAATATTCATATTATTATATTTAATTTAATTAGGTAAGGTGGGTGAATTGAGAATGCACGTAGGGCTCACCCGGAAAGTATAACTATATAAAATAAATACGAAAATATAATAAACATAAGCGTACAATAAACAAGTTTATTCATGTCCAAAACGCGTCGAATAGGGAAATGTCATATATCGTCTTATATACAGTATTTCATTTATATATATTGCTATTGTAATATGAAACGATAACATACAAATTTAAAACTGAATAATTAAACGCAAGCAAAGCTTAAAAAAACCGACTTCACCGCTTTATTTTCGGTACCTTGATCAGATTTAATGTATTAAACACGCATTATTGACGATAACTCAAAAACTAGACATCAGATCTTGATAAAATTTCAATAGGACCTTACAAAAAGCACCAGCTTTCAAATAAAGTAATCATCAAAATCGGCTCACAACGAAAGAAGTTATGAGGTAACTTTTGAAGTTGGTTAAAAACAAGAACATCGTCAATGTAATCCTCGGAATACGCATTATTGATATACGATATTTCAAGCACTACTGACCAGATCTTGATAAAATTTTATTGAGACCAATTGGAAAGCAACATCTTTCAAACTAAAAAAAAAAATTCGAAATCGGTTCACGTAGAAAGAAGATATGAGGTAACACACATAAAAAAAATACAGTCGACTTGAGTACCTTCTCCTTTTTTGGGATGTCGATGAAAAAAATAATTAAAACAAATGGCACTCAAAAATGTTGTAGACCGCTTGCCTAAGGAAAAGTGCCCAGAATACTGGCTGTATTTCCACGTTTAATAATGAATATCAAATTTATAAGTTTATTAAACCACATTTGCTATCAGCAAGCAAAAAATACATTGTAAAATTTAAAACGATCGTTTTCAGTATCGCATTTTCATACAACCTTTACAAGACTACAGAGAGGTATAAAATCATGATAACGGAGTATACACTGTAGATAGTTTGCAAAGCGTGTTATGTAAGGGCGTTGTGTCGCACATTTTTATATTACGTACAGAACAACAGGTTGGAGAGTTTGTATGTTATTGACAATACAAGTAAATTAGCTTTATAAGGGTAACACTAACAAACACTGAATTGTGAATTGGAACTCATTGCCTGCGTCTTTATTTCCCGAACGTTACAATCTGGGTGCCTTTTTAAGTCTAGAGTGAATAGTATCTTCTAGGCAAGCTTGTTACATCTACGGCCACATCTTCACTTTCCATCAGGTGAGATAGTGATGAAATGCTTGCATATCTAGCATAAAAAAAGGCATATTACAAACACGACGCCCCGCGGTTTTACCCGCGTAACTCTTGGACCCGCGGAAATTCATATTATCACTTTCCATCAAGTGAGATAGTGGTCAAATGCTTGCCCATCGACCATATAAAAAAATACATCTGATATAAAAAGTTAATCTAAGGTATCAGCTACTTCCATACCAAATTTCATCAAATTTGGCCAAGCCGTTTGAGCGTGAAGAAGAAACAAACATACAAACACACCACAAGCTTTCGCCTTCATAATATTAGTGTGATAGACAATTTAAGGCAAGCATTCACTAGCGATTTCACGTGTTGGAAAAAGACGATGCATGCAGTCGATGTGGATGTCAGTGATTACCAATTACTAAAAAGAACCAACTGCAAATCACTTGGATTGAAAAAAAACTTTTTCTTAATAAATAATGTTTATTTAAGAATTTTTATTTCTATCAAAATTATCAACAATACATAACCAAAATATTATCTCATTCAAAACTATAGTACATATTGTCTTATACATAGTGTATTATTGTAAGTCTTCTTTAATATGTACTATTCAGTTATTTTATACAGACAACGTATTTGTCCATTTATTTTGTATGGAAACCGTAAGAGTAACTCTTATATATCGCTTTTAGGTGCAAAATGTAAATATTTTTACCGAAAGTTAGTCCCATAAATGTGATACATAATACTTACTGTTACAGCCTATGTAAGTTTTTTATTTCCTACATGCATGTATCTATAATCAATTTATATTATTTAGTTTGTAGAAATATCCGCAGGAGATCACTAGCGCGGGACCTACATGTGTGCATTATTGCATCATGTCGTATTCCGGAGCACCGACACACCTTTACCCGGAAACCTGCTTATAGAATACCACAATGCCTGGGACCTAACGAATTTTTAAAATATTGATCATGTTGGAAATTTATTTTTAGTAAGATAATTATTTTGTTCTAACTAGTAAGCTGACAGTTAAAACCAAAGTGCTTATTTTCTATTTTGATATAAATTTTTAGGTTACTAACATTGATTTTCAAAATGTAATATAAAATGTTGACTTGTTGGAAATCGCGTCAAGTCTTCGTGATGGCTAGTATTCTAAATTCAAAATCCTTAATTTATATGGGCCCCAAAGATGCACTCATGAAAGTTAATGAATCTATTACCGTATTCTCAAAATTACAACCATCTTGAGAAGATCCTGGCCTATAGTTAGCAGGGTCGGCACGACTTCCTTTTTTGGGTACTGAAGACTTCCCTGGTTTTGGAACTTGACCAGACACCAAAGGGAGGCGGAAGAGACGTTTCACAATCGGAATCAATTCAGGCGCCTCAGCAGTATGGCTGGTATGCCATCAGGGCCACTGGCCTTGTTCACATCCAGATTGCGTAGGGTTTTACGCACATCTACAGATCGCAGACAGATAAACTCATGCAACGGCAGCATTTTTGGCAAAGATTTAAATTAATTATTACTTACACTATGTCCAATAACCAATTAATATCGTCGCTTTGGTGGTGAAGAGAGTCAACCCACACATAACAAGTTTTGAGATAATGAGCAATAAAGTGGAACGGTTAAACAGAAAAATATGATTAATCTATAACTTTTAAACTGTAAGTCAAATTTTAACAAGATTGGTGTCGCATTAGCAAAATAAGATTCTTGTTTATTAGTTTATATAAAAAAAGGTGTAATTTAACTGGTATTAGTGTTAATCGTTGTTTTGCACTTGGCTCTTTTCACCATTTAGATTATTATGATTGATATGTACAAATAATCAGGGAGGTGAAAGGATGCAAGTGTCATAGATCTAATAAATAGTTGGTAGCAGTGCTTGCAATTTTATGAGTTACAACCCCATTTTGCATAAAAATTATAATTTTACTTATGACGAGATCTTTCTAAATATGATGAAGAGGTAACAATAAAAATCACACTATCAGTCTGGCCACAGGACATTCGCCGATGCGAATATCCGCGCGGCGCGAACGGCGAAATGTACCAAGCGAACCGCGCGAGCGACTTGCGGCGCGGCGGTCGAGCGAAACAAACGCATGAATCTGTATGGCGCGAGCCACGGAGTCGAGCGGCAGTCGCGGCAAATAGTGCAGTGATCGCGTGTTTAGTTGTTTTCGCCGCGAAAAATTATCACTGAAACTTTTATTGCTGAAATACTAGCTATGCCAGCTATTTAGAAGTCTGGCCATCCACAGCATACATTTAAACATGTAGTAAAGAGATCATTGGAAGAAATAAAAATAAAATTTCATGCGTAAGTAATTTGTTTATTGCCACTTAATTTTGCCACGAGGTGCAGGTAGTGGGAAAAAGAATTAAGTAACAAAATTACCATTCCAAATCTTTACTTATAAAATAGTTAATCGTCTTCTTCTGAAACATCGGAATCATCACTTGAAGCAGTGAGATTCATGTAATATGCATGATAAGAGGTGGGAATTGTACCTTTCGTGCAAAGATCTTGCAAATCTTTGAGTTTTTTGGCATCTATTTTCAAACAACATTTATAAAGATTAGCTACTACAGTAGTAAGTACTTCTTCATTGTTTCGAGTTGATCTGAGGCGAATATTTAGTCGTTCAAAGTCAACTTGGCTCAATTGATTTTTATAAAAAATAATATGCATGTCTTCACGTCTATATTGCAGCCATTTGACAAGCAGCCATTTCATTGTTCCATTTTCTCCTTTATTTTTATTGGTAATCAGTTTTTGGCTGTATGACTTAAAGTCGAGAAATTGGCTAAATTCCATCTCCTTTACGATGTATGGTGGTCGAGTAGTCTTTGCCGTTCTTGCTACGGTATACCATCCATCTGGGACAAAAATGTTAATTTTTCTGCCCCTTGATTCGATGGCAGAGTGAACACTGTCACATTCCATTTCAGAATGTCCAGATTCCATGTACTTTTGATTAATAATCTTCAGATTTGGAAATGAAGAGAGTGCTTTAATAAACATAGCAGCAATGACATGATTTCTGTTTTGTCCTGAAGCAGTATCGGAGTAAAATGTCACCTCTGCCACCTCTGGCGGAAGTTCAGAGAGCAAGTTCCAAATACACGTAGCTATCTCTGATGCTCCTTTTGTACCATTGATCTCATGCCACATGAAGTTCATTGCAGTGCCTTTAGCAAGATCATAAATGGTGAAGTTGTAAGTTTTTAATTTTCTTTTATAATACAGCTGTCCGATCTCCAACTGAGGAGTTAATAAGATTTTCTCTAAATCCATAGTATAAGCACGAAATGTTGGATCAGTCTTAGCTCTTGCCTTGTCTTCTCTTTTCTGTTCTCTAGCTTCTGTTTTTCTGATTAAATGCAAGTTGTAATTTATTTGTTCTTTAAGTTTGTCTTCCGGTGATTTGTTGTTAAATTGAGTACAATAATCACATTGATCTTTTTTTGGTCTATGGAAGCCGTAATTGAACTCTGTTGTAAACAGATGTTTATAATAATAAGAGGATACAGGTAAAGCTTCGTTCTCTTCACAATACTTTATGTAGTCTAGGTATAATCTGTTTTCAGTCAAGCCAGATGGCAGGTATTTTCGTTTAGAAGAACTTCGGCAGTAGTGAGAGTCTACCACTGGTAAGGATTTGATATGATCTCGAACTAAATTTTTTTGTTCTTCAGAAACTTTATTTGGTGCAGGGTTCAATCCGCGTTTGTCTTCTTCAGTTACACCAGTGTCCATTTTCTTTTTAAGAGCTGTTTCAACCTTTTTGGCTGAAATGTCTAGAGTGCCTAGGAAAAATTTCTTGCATACTTGAAGCATTTCATTATTTAATGACAAAGAGTAAATATGAGTAAACTTTCTTTTGTTAGGAACATCAACTTCCATTGAATCGGAGTTGTTTGACTTGTATCTTCGTTTTGGTAACTCTTTAGTTACAGAGCTATTTATAAAAGCCCACTTGGCTCTGTCTTGTTCCAAAGTCAAAAAGTCATTAAATATTTTCTGTCTATCATTCACAGTAAATTTGTCATTACATTGATAGTGACACTTGCAGGGCACCTCTTTTACTGCTTTTGCTCTTACTGTTTTTCCTGATTGAGAAGTATGCTCTTTACCTTCAAGCCTTAGCTTTTTATTTTTATTTCTCTTCCATGTTTCAGGTTCACGTTTCCTTTTACGAGTTAGGGTTTTAATTTCTTGCAAGTTTATGTTTTCAATTTCTTCTATATTATTATTTTCATCCTCTTGCAGTCCCTGGTTACTATTTCTTAACAATCCTTGTACATTTTGTACTATTTCAGGTTCACTATCACTGTAGTGTGAAGTTTCTGTTTCTGGTATAAAGCAAGGATCTTGTTCTGAACAATCTGAATGAGCAAAAGGATCAAAGTCGGATACTATTTCTTCAAGATCATTGTCGGAATGAGCTGAATCATTATAATTATTGCTAGAGATTTTTGTTACTGGATCAACTGAATTCTTGTCAATCGGCTTTGGAGCTAGAACAGTAAATTAAATTTAATAAAACTATCTCATAATATAATTTGAAATAATATATTATAATTATCATAATAATCGTTTTTCATCACACTTGCTCGTAAAGTGGATCTTATTACATTGTTTTTAGATGCATAACCCAAGATATTTAATACACGTGTTTTTTTACTTAACATTACCGCACTCGTGTTTCATGATAATTACCCGTCTACGTTAAATTTGCACCCCAAGTTTAATGTAACAAACATTAAACTTGGGGTGCAGACAAAGCATTCTTAATTTAACTGAGTTAAGTTTTATTAAAATCAACAAAGATTTTTTATGCCTATAAAAACATTCCGCTAAAATATACGTACACCTAGTCTGTGGTAGATATCATTTTCGACCGAACTTCAAAAAAGGAGGTTTTCAATTCGACTGTATGTTTTTTTGTATGTATGTTACGCGATAATTCCGCCAATTATAAATCGATTTTGATGATTTTTTTTTTGTTTCGTATACATATATCTATATACATTTTATCTAAATAAATCAAGCCAAAACCGAAATATATGTGATGAAGTCGGTTATTTAGGCTTTGCTTGCGTTTAAAATATAAGAATTGTACTTTTACTATTGTTCCAATCATAAAACGTTAATAAGAATACAAGTCTAGTTTTTTCCCTCCCAAGCGTGATGAAAAACGTCGTATGAAACTCGTGTGCATTGGTCATTATCATTACCGTGTGCTCGCCTCTCTGTTAGAATAATTTTATCATCCATGCTTAATTTAAATCTTATACCACCTCGAATGTAATGAATAATGACCTACAAGCATACTTATATCACAATGTACTTATTATTATGCAATTTTTAAGCTCAATAATAAATTAATAATTATTTAATGGAGGTAGTAATCTCACCAGAAATAATTGAATACATATCATGGTAGACAGGGGGTTCATCATCATCTCTCGAGTTTATCATGCTTATAATTAATTTAGAGCGACGGGAGGACATTTTTCCGTTTCTAGTCTTAATGAAACACTACACGGGTACTATAGTACAACAATAACAAATTTTTCATTAGTCCAGTTATCTAGCACTAGGTTTTATAAATTTGTATTCAAGATTTACAAAAATCTCTAATTACCATGAACTCGGATGCGCGCTCGGTTTGGTTTAGGCGCGAAAACGGCGAGAAACGTCACTCTGACAGATATCAAGTCATACAAAATGGCGCGTAAAATGCAAAGTTCGTTCAAAAACCGTACTCTATGCGGCTTGACTTTTTTCACCACAGCTTGTAACGTCGTGCTAATTTCGAAAAGTTAAATGAGCTATGAGGATTAGATTATTTTGATACCATGAAGTAATGTACGGTAAATCTGTTAGCACCTTTTCACCTTTTGTTTTATTTTTGTAATAAAGTGGTTTTTTGGCTTAGCTCTAATCACCACCATAAAAATCACATTCTTTTGATGCTACTAGCGTATGTAACTCAATTTGAACAAAGTTGTGGCTTGACTCTCTTCACCACCAAAGCGACGATATAAACATTATCATTTTTAGCAAGTCTCCGGGGGCTATTTACTAGCCCAGACAAAAATAATGTAAACGCTTTCACACACACAGCCCCACAAAACTTATATCGTGGTGCTGGATATATTTACTAAGCACACACAATCTCACCCAGAACCAGAAGCACATATCTGCCTAGGGAAGGAAAATTGTGCTTCTGCCGGGAATCGAACTCAGGGTCCACGGCGCAGAGAGCAGAGACTTGTCCACCGCGCGAACTGGGTTGTCTGAATATGGTGTCTCAAATCAAAATCAAAATCGTTTATTCACATGGGCCAAAGAGGCACTCATGAAAGTTAATTAATGTATTGCCAGATTCCCAAAATTACAGCCATCTCGAGAAGAACCTGGCAAGAAACTCGTCTGATATTGTATCTATGATAACATAGAGTTATTTTCCTAAGTTCACAGCCGCTGTAGCCGCGTGCATGGTTGCGCTCTACCCGATGCACATTTTATATCGCTCGCGCCGCGTCTCCTTCATTTTGTTATAACATTTCCTCGGGAAACTTCGTAATAATATTGTACTTAAACTAAATAACAGCAACATGCATCATGAACGGGCTGCTTTACCATAATGTATGGAATATTCTTGTGTCAAATTATTAAAGATATTAAAATACTCATGTAATTGTAAGTATTCCTTATTTAGTGAGTAGTGATTGTGTCAGTATTATCTGAATGTGTCCAATATATATTGTGTATTGACTGTGGTCTTTAGACGCGCGCTCACCAAAATACTGATATCTTATACGTGACCATTTTTAGCAGTCATACAATCTCCTTCTATTATAAACTCAAAAAGTTATGAGTTTGATGCTTATGTCTCTTTGTGTGTTTTTCACTTCGTAGTACCACTTTCAATAGCGTTTATAATTATATTATTTGATGGTTTTTAGATTGGTATGACAAAAAAGGGTGCTATAATTTTCCAAATTTCTTAGAACGTCTGGAATTTTTTCGCAAAATTTAAGTATCCAGACTTAGGAGAACTAATTATTAGCGAATTGCGTTTAACATTAATTTTCAGCATTGTCTCGAAGACATTGGTTATGTTTTTTTTAAATAATTAATACTGGTTATTATTGGGCTCAACATATAAGCACTGCAATTCAGAGAGGCAATGTCGCTAGTATGATGGCAACGCTACCCAATGGTAGTGGCTTTGAGCATTTGAAGCTCAGTGCCTATAATACAATGTGTAACGAAAAGGCGTAGTAAAACTCAAGCTACGCATCAAGCTATGTACAGAGTCTAACAAAAACTGAATTTGCAGCATTAGCATGAATATTGGGTTATGATGAATTATGTCAATTTTAACTCTATTTTATCATTGACCGCTTAAGAAACATTTTGTGGCATTAGTAGGATTGAAATACGTTTGAAAAGAGCAGGTACGAGTTCTGACTTTAAATATAAAATGTGTAACAAAAAGGTGTAATAATACTCAAGCCACGTATCTAGCTACTTGTATGGAGTCTAACAAGAACACCTGAATGCGCGGCAGCACCAT
Source organism: Lomographa bimaculata (assembly GCA_948107665.1). NCBI lineage: Eukaryota > Metazoa > Arthropoda > Insecta > Lepidoptera > Geometridae > Lomographa > Lomographa bimaculata. The sequence continues at coordinate 12,296,800 of OX403610.1, read as the reverse complement.
GAATATGGAGTTATGATGAATTAAATTTTCTATATAATTATGTCACTCGCAACCCTATTTCATCAGCTACCGTTCTACACCACATAGCCTTTGGACCTAGACGTCAGACAGTGGTGGCAACAATGGTCAAGGTCCCGCGCCACAGATGTAATCGTATATAATCTAACTATCTACTATCGCCAAGAGTGAATAGGTATCTTCTAGGCAGGCTTGCTACATCTTCGGCCACATCATCGCTTTCCATCAGGTGAGAAAGTGGTCAAATGCCTATCAAGCATAAAAAAAAAGTCGTAGGGTTGGCAAAAACATTATTTTTAAATTTTTGTACGGAATAAATATCTCCGATTGCCGCACATGTAACTGTAGGGCTGTCAAAGGTATTAAAAAATGTATAATATTTAATTTTGTACGGAAAAAAATGTCCGATTTCGACTTTTGTTCTCTGGCAGACGATTTCTGGCACGATACACATACACACCACCGAGTATTACTACACCTTTTTGCTACAGGTTGTATAAGTAACAAGCTTCAAACCATATCTATGTTTACAGCATTCCATGCAGCAGTGCAATTTGTGAAGATTATTTTGTTAGGGCGACTCTAGACAGATTGAAATCCGAGATTGTTCCTTCCGCAGCAAGTTGCGTCACACGTCTTATTTCCTACGTGTATGGGAAATTGATTTTTCACACAATAATGATTGTGTGAAATAGACTTTTCTGACAAGTCTAAATTTCTTGGCATTTCATATTTTATTTGAGCAGTATTTTTAAAACAATACAATAACTCTTTATTGACACCAAAAGTTAAAAACATCTTATAGAAAGACTTCTTAAGATAAATGTAAGGTTCAGTGGGCGTCATATCGCTAAGAGCAATCTCTTTCAGACAATGTAAATATTTTATGATTACATCATCATCACAATCACAGTAATATTAAAGCTGACATTGTGAGTTTGTAAGTTAAGATCTTTAGGTATTTCAGCGGTTAAAAGGATTTAAAAAATCTCACGAGAATCGTTTGAGAAATGCTACCTGTAGAGGAGATCAACCGGATATCCGCTGGACATACGAAAGCAATTTTGCCCAAGCTTAAACAGAGACGGAGACTCGCAATACGCGCTTTCTCGATCTATTATTAATAAAATACAAATTGAATCCGTTAAAATTAGTTAACAAATACAATGTACAGTCGCAAACAAAATCTATTAGTAGTAACATTCTCTTATCTAATTCCACGTCATTGCACTCGAAGCTGCTCGAGCTGCTCAGTATGTAAAGCGGCATTTGGTGGCACTACGACACAGCTGTTGCCGGCACTATCGCGTGATCTCAGTGCCATCTTCAGGCAGTTACGCCGTTTTCATGCTGGCTGATATAACTTGCATAGAAATGGGGCCTTCGACAAAGAATAAATTATTTCACAGCTCATTCACAGATGGAAAACTAATAAAGTTTTGAACTGAAGCAGAAATCTACTCATGGATCTGCATGTACCAATTAACTGCCCATTGGCTTAGTTAGTTGCGCGTTTGCCTTCTAAGGATCGGGAGCATCGGGTTCGATTGCCGACGGGAACTCAAGGTTTCTCTCCAAGGAACATTTGTGTTTCTGGTGGTTGTGATTATGTGTGTGTGATGTGAATGTTACAGGCATTCACGATACAAGTCATTGAAGTTAATTTGAGGTTGGTATAATGAAAGTGCACTACTATGCCCAGAAGTTGGTAGATGCGGTCTGAAATCTTAAGAATGATGATCTTTTGATTCCTCTAATGATCGGCTTAAGTAATCACCTTTGACAGTTTAATTTCAATGGCACTATTTTCCAGAGTAACGTATCTATTTCTTACTCTATGCCCTCGCACGTAACAGAATAACAATTACACACCATCGCACGGACTTTGCGGGTCGTACCGGTTCGTATTGGCGTATCTATCGGCGTATCTGTTGGCGTATCTACATCGCCTTGATCGCCTGTTCGGACAAATTAGAGCTAAGAACGTTAATGCCTATAGAGAGCTTAATTTTTGTATTAAGGTAAAATACCTAGCACTGCCTTTCGTTCCCAGGGTTAAGGGAAAGGGGAGTGTGGGGCTTGAACCCACTAAAAAACCCCGTGAGCACTCCTTCGCCGAGGTGGGGCATGATAGGGTCGCTCTGGCAGTCACTATATATCTTGCCCCGGCGGTAAGCCCGGATACAAATCGGGCCACTGCATCCATGAAGGGGTGACCTTCCTCAGAAAGGGCACCCCCCAGAGCCGTGTAAACCGGTGGAGAGCCCTCCGACTATCCACGAGTCACCATACTACAGAGGAAGGCGGGCGGTATATATTAAAATTATATTTAAGCTTAACATTAGAAGTAATCGGATAAGATCATCACACTAATATTATAATGCGAAAGTTTTGTCGATAAATGTGTGTGTAAGTATGTTTTCTTCAAGCCGTATCGGTTTGAGAGGATTTAGATTAAATTTGGAATGTACTAATGTAATAAGCCATTTATATCCAGGTTTGAAACGAAGGCTTTTTAACTTAACTAACGCAGGCGAAACCCCGGAGAACAGCTTTTACAATAACTATAAAAAAAAACCATATAGTTACTACAAAGGTCAGAACTGAGCACGAAAAGAGGAATAAAACTCTTCTACGTTCCCACGGAAACGCGTGCACGCGTTATATTTTTTACCGACTTCCCAAAAAGGAGGAGATACTCAAGTCGACTGTCTTTTTTTTATGTGTGTTACCTTCTATGTGTGGTAATAACTTCTATCGCTGTGAGTCGATTTTAATGATTTTTTTATTTGAAAGCTGGTGCATTTCATGTGGTCCCATTGAAATTTAATAAAGATCTGATCTCTAGTTTTTGAGTTATAGTCAATAATCCGTGTTTAATAAATTAAATCTGATCAAGGTACCGAAGATAAAGCTGTGAAGTCGGTTTTTTTAAGCTTTGCTTGCGTTTAATTATATTCTATTAAATTTAGCCCGCTTATAAAGCCATTATTCCGGGTATGGATGGAGGCCTTATTATCTCAATCTGAGAGAAAACTATTGTTTCAGCTATAGCAACGTAAGGTTAGAAACGACCCTCATTACCTTGTGTTTGTGAGTGTAAGTAAAAGTGGCACGAATCGCTGCAATTCAATAGTTTCTAGCGCTAAAGTGAGTCAGATCGACGTTTAGATAGCTCAGGAATCAGGGACTTGGTGCAAGTTATAGGTAAACCATGCTCGCGAGTGCTTTGTTTTGTTTATATCTTATGACCGGACAAAATGAATGTGGCGTTATTTATTAGACCAAAGCCCTTGTCTATCAAATGTCTGTCTGATGGATCGATTTTTAATGCGGTTCTATATTTATATTGAAATTTCCGGTTTGGACGGAGCTAATTTAGATTAGCTGGCATCGGGTTTAATTCTCGGTGAGAACACAAGTTTTCTCCGCATGGGAAATTTGTATTTCTAGTTCTCGGTGTGAATGTGTTTTCAGACGACCTAGTTGGCGCAGTGGACAGGTGTCCGCCCTCTGTGCCGTGGGTCCTGGGTTCGATTCCCGGCAGAAGTACAAATTCCTTCCCAAGGGATATTTGTTTTGGTTCTGGGTGTAATTTGTGTGTGATGTGAATGTTTCCGGCACCCACGATAAAAATCATTAAACTTAGTGTGAGGCTGTGATTGTAAAAGCGTTTGTGTTTTTGTATATTTGTAGCTGATCTCATTGTGATGGTATTTGACATTATGCTTGTTGAAAATCATTGGAACTATTTTATTTTTCTGCCTCTTCACAAAATATTTTAAAACTACTAGTTAAACATTGTGTTACTTTACAAGAATAATAAAGTAACCTAATAATTGATTTATGTCCTCTTATCCCTTGAACCATACATCGTAGTTTCGAAGTAGGCACTCCGCAGAAGTCTTAATCGGTTCTATAATCGGCGCCTTTAGTTCTACGTCCAAATCTATTAGTGTTCTGTCTGCTATTTTGAGTTTCAGACTTTCAGTTAAAGCAGGTGAATGCGGAAAAGTTCACTATAAATTGATTTAAAATTTTCCGACTAAAACTTTTCAAAAGTTTAATTATAATCGAGTGTTACAGGTTCACCGTTACAATACGGTATTATATGGTGGGTTGCTAACACATAACAGTTACAAGTAGGTGGTTATTGGGCATTCTAATTCACTTTTTTCTTAAACGCTCGTTCACTCGCGTTTTTTCTCGAAAAAAGTGAATTAGAATGCCCAATAACATTTTTGATTTTTGCCAATCGCTCATGTTGAAAAAATATTTTAGAATTTCCAATCTTACGTTCGACGTCACTGGTTGGTTCATTCATTTATATATTTAAAAACAAATACAATTTTTTTCACGTTCCATTTTGGATGAAGCCATATTAGACTGAACACTATAAGTTAATCTGCAATGAAGTTTGAAAAACAAGCAATTTCGTTACGATTAGGTGAAATATGTCCGAATCTTACAGAGGGATTTAAACGTCACGGAAATTTGTTACCGAATACGATTCGTTGTATTGTTTGTGGACCGTCAAATTGTGGGAAGACAAATTTAGTCATAAGTCTTTTATTACATGAAGACGGCCCACGATTTTGTAATTTGTATGTTTATTCTAAATCTTTATACCAACCTAAATACAAATTCTTAGAAGACGTGTTAAATATGGTAAATGATGTTCCATTTTACAAATATAGTCATAATAGTGAGATTTTGAGTCCTCATGAAGCTTCATCAGATTCAATTATTATTTTTGATGATGTAGCATGCGAAAATCAGAATAATATACGAGATTATTTTGCAATGGGTCGACATAAAAACATAGATTGCTTTTACATAAATCAAACATACTCCAAGATCCCAAAACAACTTGTGAGAGATAATTCTAACCTGATAGTTTTGTTCAAACAAGATGATGTTAATTTAAAACATGTTTACGAGGAGCATGTGGGTTCTGACATGTCATGGAATCAGTTCCGGGAAATGTGCTCGATCGTCTGGAATCAACCTTACAGCTACCTTGTGATCAACAAAGACTGTCAGAAAAACCAAGGTTGTTACAGAATGGAATTTGACACGTTTATAACTATAGATTAACATTAATAACTAAGTGATATCTCTATATCAAATCATTTCTACTTCTGATACCAACCGGGTTCAACCACATCAAATATGGAAAAAGATCTTAAAGAAAGGATCGTTAAATCTTCAGAAGCTGTAAAGAAAAAGGTAGAAATGATGAGAGCTGCCAAAGCTATAAATAATCTTACTTTGGAAACTTTATTTAAACCAATAGTAGATCCTCTCAACATAATGTCCAATCAAAATAAATCCGAAAATATAGAAAAAAATAATTTAAAAGGATCGGAATACGCCGTAAGTGAGCATTCTTCTTTTTCAAATGAGGAGTTTGATGAACAAGGTAGCGAAGAAGATAGTTTAGATGAACAAAACACAAAATCAGATGTCACTCTTACAGTTCCCCCTTCTGATGATCTACAAGAGAGCGATGATTCATTTACATCTTTCGGATCTTCACCAGATAAAAAAAATATGTCACTATCTTGGTCAATGTCTTCTGAAGTGATGAATGATGTTCCTTTCGGTGTTAAAATAGATCGAGGAAAAATTATGCTAGGGAATACACCAGTTATCGAGTACGAGGATACATTAAAGATTGGAAATAAAGTAATGAAGAAAACGCCTGGATTGATAGAACTCCTGTTTAAAAGAACACCAAATTTAAAAGTTATTAAGAATATAGATTTACAAAATTATAAAATTCTCCTTACAATGACTAATGCACATCGTCGTAATTGTGACCCAAAAAAACCCATCAACAGCAACAAAGGAATTAAATACATGCAAATAATAAAACCATTGTTTAAAATAGGAAGTATAAAAAATGTTACAGAAGGAAAAGGAATCAATAATTTGAAAATATATAAAAAGAATACAGATTTCATTTATTGGGACGATCCGAACGAATTGGTGGAGAGATTAAAATTACTAATTGCATCACGCGATGCTGGTAACACTGGCTTAGACAACGAAATAATTTCTGTCGTAGAGGAACTTCGCGAGGGAGGGTACATAGATTAAGATATAAGAAATATTTATTAACATTTTACGACAGTCTATCGATGTTAATTTACTCTGCAACATGAATTTAGATAAATTTGGACATCACGTCCATAAACGTTTACGAGTATCTAATTCACTTGATTATGGCTGCATATTAACTAAATCTGATACTGGAGATTACGATTTAAAACTATCAAGACTCAAAGGCTTGAAAACCCCAGATAACTCCGATGAAGCTGTGAACAAAGCGTATGTTGACATTGAAGTGCAATCGTTAAAAGCTGAATTAAAGAAAATACAAAGTAATGTACAAATTTCTCTAAGAAATTTAGAAAAGGTAACAATAAACCATTTAAATACAAGATTTTATTCAAAGACGGACATTGATCACATGATTAATCAAGTAACCAAATCAAGTAAAAATGAGTAAGCAAAATATCGTTGACGAACTTCATAGAGCTGCTCGGAGAAATTTCCCTCGTCGATCTACAATCATCAAGGGAATAAATGACTTATGGCAAGCTGACCTCATTGATATACAAAATTATGCGCGTTCCAATAAAGGCTATAAATACATATTAGTAGTAATCGATTGTTTTTCGAAATACGTGTGGACTATTCCATTAATCTCAAAAGCCAAAGTTTGTGTCACCAATGCAATGCAACACATATTATCTAACACTAAGCTACGGCCGAATAATTTACAAACAGATTTAGGTAAAGAATTTTATAATGAGCCTTTCAAAAATCTAATGAAAAGTTATAACATCAACCATTATTCTACATTTTCTACAAAAAAAGCATCGATTGTGGAGCGAGTGATCAGAACAATTAAGTCTAAACTTTATAAGTGCTTCAGCTTACATGGACAATATCATTGGCTTGGAAAGAATATAGAATCAGTAGTAAAATCTTATAATAACACTATTCATCGAACTACGAAATTCAAACCTATAGCTGTTGATAAATCCAATGAAATGGTTGTAAAATGTAACATTATCAAATCGCAAAAACGTTCTACAAATCCTAAAAGAAAGTTTAGTGCTGGTGACAGTGTTCGTATAAGCAAATACAAAGGTATTTTTTACAAAGGCTATACCCCCAATTGGTCCACAGAAATATTTATCGTAGCAAAAGTTAACAAAACCAATCCTGTAACTTATCTACTAAAAGATAAAAACGATCGTAATATTTTAGGTTCATTTTATGAATACGAGCTGCAAAAAACTAAATATCCTGAAATATATCTTATAGAAAAGGTAATTAAGAGAAAAGGAAATAGGCTTTTTGTGAAATGGTTAGGCTTGGGAGATGAAGAGAACAGTTGGATAAGTAAAAAATCTGTTATATTGTAACGAATACATATAAATAAAGTGTTAAAATAAAATCACATGCATTTCATTAAAATCGATGAAGGAAGGAAGTGGTATAATTGATAGTTTAATAAATAACTTACCTTTTGAGCTACATTTACCAGGATATCAATTTTGCGGTCCTGGAACTAAACTCGACAAACGTCTCCAAAGAGGTGAACGAGGCATTAATAAACTGGATGAGGCTTGTATGTATCACGATATCGCGTATACTAATAAAGATCGGAAAACTCGACATAAAGCTGATTTAGAGTTGTTGAACATGGCGAAAAAAAGACTTAAGTCAAAAGATTCTGGTAAAGGAGAAAAAGTTGCATCATGGATAGTAAAAAATGCAATGAAAGCTAAACTAAAAACTGGGGCTGGTATTAGTTCATTTAAATCGGTTGTGAAAAAAATATGGTCACAACTGAAGAAAAATAAATCTAAAGATCAAAATACAGCAATAAAAATAGCATATGCAGCTGCAAAAAAAATATTAACTAACAAAAAGAAAATACGTATGCCGCGTCGTATTCCTCTACCTAAAACTGGTGGATTGCTGCCTTTGATACCAATATTTGCTGGACTATCTGCTTTGGGATCATTGGCCGGCGGTGCAGCAGGTATTGCGAAAGCTGTGAATGATTACAAGACTAACCAAAAAAACCTTCACGAATCTATACGGCATAACAGAATGATGGAAGCGGTAGCGCTTGGGAAAGGTTTATATATTAAATCTTACAAAACAGGAGCTGGTTTATATCTAAATCCTTCAAAAAACTGAACAAAAGGCTGCCCAGGAGACCGCTCACAAATATAGATTTATTACAGCATGCTCGTGATATTCCATACTTTCGAGGAGTTTTTATGAGAGATATGTTACCTGCAATAGCAAGAAAAATCGAGTGTGGAATTATAAACCTGGATTCCTCAGATAAATCTGGAACTCATTGGGTAGCCTATGTGAAACGCAATAAGTACTGTGAATATTTTGATAGTTTTGGAAATTTAAAACCACCGTTAGAATTAATAAAATATTTAAAAGGTACACCAATTAACTATAATTACGCTCAATACCAAAAGTATGACGCTGTAAACTGTGGTCATCTTTGTTTAAAGTTTCTAAAACATTATTGGAAACGTGTTTAAATATAGTATATGGTATAATATAATCATCAGTCTAAAAATGTCATTCACTGTATCGATAACCGGGCGAGGAGCGTGTTTGACCACAAACTATTCACCAACATTAGAATTACGTGAGGAATATGAATGCGGGCTTCTGTATTTCTCCACATTCAATTCTATTCCTAATATCGACGAAAGGAATGACAAATTTTATTACGGTGAAAATGACGTTATTAATATTCCTGAAGGTTCTTATGAACTACAAGATATATGTGATTATTTAAAAGAAAACATTAAAAGCAATGAGATATTAGAAATATCTTGCAATAATAACACGTTAAAGACTAAGATATTTTGTTCCCAAATTGTTAACTTTGAAAAAAACAATTCTATTGGAAAAATCTTAGGTTTTGGAAAGGAAACTTTGAAAGCAAATATAAACAGTGAATCTCGGTATCCTGTAAGTATTTTATCTACAACCATTGTGCGCATCGAATGTGATGTGGTGAGCGGTTCATATGTGAACGGCATAGCAAGTCACATCATTTACGAATTTGTGCCAAATGTTCCCCCTGGTTACCGAATCATAGAAATACCTAAGAATCTAATTTATTTTCCTGTTAACCAACATTCAATCACTGCCATAAATATAAGATTACTGGACGCTGAAAATAAAGTGATAAATTTACGAGAAGAAGAAGTGCAGCTATATTTACATTTAAGAAAAAAATGTTAAACTTCAGTAATAAAACCCCTGCTTTACCTAGAAACGAAATCAGTATCAAATCAGAATCTCATAAAAGAGGACCTTCTCGTCAAAAGAAAAAATTGACAAAAAATAATATCAAGTTCCTGAAATTAATTGGATTGCTAAAATGAATATTCTTAATGTATCTCAACAAACGCAATACGATAACAGCATCGAAAGTTTTGAATACCATTCGTATAAACCATACGTAACAAGTTTCAACAAGAACGACGAAATACGTATACCTATCAACCAACAGGACTTGTATGTTTTACCTTCACATAGCACGTTGTATATCGAAGGTATAGCATCCGTTTACAAAAATAACCCGAAAGAAAAAGTATCCAGTGTGCATTTTGTTAATAACCCTGCATTGTTTCTATTTCAAGATATTCGATATGAACTAAACGGAGTAGAAATAGACAAAATTAAAAATGCAGGCATTACAACTACAATGAAGTCGTATTTATCTTTAAATGAGCAAGAATCAAAATCTGCACAGGTTTGGGGTTGGTCTATGTCTGGCACAACTAATGTTACAAACGGCATGTTTTCAGCTTCCATTCCATTAAACAAAATATTGGGTTTTGCGGAAGATTATCAAAAAATTCTAATAAATTGCAAACATGAGTTGGTACTATTAAGGAGCAATACTAATTTAAATGCATTAAAGTTAAATACGGGTGAAGTTATAAATGATATAGAAATAAATAAAATTATTTGGCGCGTACCTCAAGTGAAAGTATCTGATCGCGAAAGAATTAATTTATTGAAATGCTTAGAAAAAGATCGTCCTTTAACTGTACCTTTTAGAAACTGGGATTTGTATGAATACCCTTTGCTCCCTAGAACGCGCAAACATGCGTGGTCTGTAAAAACTTCATCACAAATTGAAAAACCGCGGTTCGTTGTCATTGCATTACAAACGAATAGAAAACATGAAGCTCAAATGTCATCAGCAGAGTTTGATCACTGTAACGTACGTGACATAAGAGTATTTTTGAACTCTACTTACTTTCCATACGAAGGCCTAAATGTTAGCTTTTCTGAGAACAAATTTTCTTTATTATACGAACAGTATGCAAGATTTCAACAGTCATATTACGGACGCCGTGCTGAACCCCTGATGAGCATGAAAGAATTTAAAGACATTGCTCCCCTATTTGTGATCGATTGTTCCCGCCAGCACGAATCATTAAAAGGCTCTGTTGACGTTCGAGTTGAAATTGAAACCGATCAAGACATACCTGACCAGACAGCAGCCTATTGCTTAATACTAAACGACTGCATTTTTGAATACAAACCACTGAGTAGCATTGTGAAGAAAATATCATGAATAAAAATTGCATTTTCTTGGACTTGCAAGGTTTCAAAAATCTTAAAAATCAATTTATTATTAAAGAATTTGCTATAGCTAATGACCATACTCAAACATTTTTAATTAAACCTCCATATCCGTTTTCCAAATTGTCTAATGAAGAAAAGCGGCGCGTTCTATGGTTAGAAAGAGAAAGAGGATATCATTGGAGTGAAGGCTACATAGACTATAGAGAATTTCGAAGGATGATTAAACCTCACTTAGAAAATAAAATATTAATTGTAAAAGGTGAAGAAAAAGTAAAATGGGTCCAAGAGTTATGTACTCACGCTAATATCATAGATATAAGTGTCAAGGGATTGCCTAATTTAGAAACATTGTATCAGTTATATTGTCCAGAAAAACTTAATTTTAATTGTTTGGTTCATAATAAAATGTGTGCGTTAAGAAATGTTTTATGTGTGAAAAAATGGTGTTTAGAAAATAATGTATCTATTGAATAAAATTGCTCTAAAATTACTATTTGTTTGATAATTTAAAACCTACTCCCCTAACTACCTAATAATATGTTGTAATGACTTATATTTAAATGCTTAAAATGAAACAAAAAATAGAGTCAATCATTTTATTTCATATAACACTAAATCTTTATTACGATCTAAAACTATGTTATAACTATTATAATAATGTAATCTAATTTAGAATATGTTTGACGCAATTCTTATTGTAATTTACCTGTTTTGTGATTTAATAAATAAATTAATAAAATAAATCCAGCACTCACTCGCGTACTTAAATCAATTCTCCGACCAGATTTCGGACATATCCGATGTCCTTCATCCGGGAACTACGTTTACAGGTCCCGGCGTGCGCGTCTAGCTTCAAAACGCAACAGACATTACATTATTTATACACGCTTACATTATTATAATGAATAACTCACACGATAGTTTTTATACTAAGATGCTATAACTAGTTATACTATGTACACTGATTTAATCAAAACCACTTTCACTGCAAAGTTTTTTGGAAATTTTTCTTATTACACGTTCTGTCTCGTCCATAATTTCGTCAACACTATCTTTTACTATGTACTGTGCACTAAGAAGAAGGCTGGTATAACTGTCTGAGTCGGAAACGGCTGGCGACGCGGTCAGATCTATGACTTTAATTTTTATAAGCCGTGTACCCCGTCGCGGTTCATTGTTTATCACGTAAGATTTTCCGTGCAGCTTACATTTCTTTTTTCTGACGACAGCATCACGCCGTTGTTTAGGCTTTTTCCCCGTCGGCTTTGTCACTCGCCCGTTTAAAAACATCTCTGGATACAGTTCTTCAAAGGGTTGTGATTGTGATCGCCATGGATCCGGTTGTGCGTACTGGCTGCATGGTATTTCCGTATCAGACATTGTCTGTAACAAGGAAACAAAATATTAGACAATAATATCAACGCCGGTAAATGGTAACAAACATAAGTACTCATTACTCTAGTTTTTATTAGTACTGAAGGACAGCTGGAATGAACATAAGGGAACATTATTAAAAACAATATTTTACTTACGATTAAAATGTAGTGAAGTGAGATGGACGTATTCGTCTGCACGTAACAAATTGCAATTTATTTATGACTGAAAATAAATCGAACTAATCATATAGTAGTGTGTGCTGTCGCAATAATAATTGATGAACCAACATGACACTGATTCGTCATGAGTTCATGCGAGTTCATGTATTTTGCGTCGTCAGCGCATAGCTCTATAGTAAATATGATACGTATTGTACTTGTCTAATCTTGTTTTATTATTTAAAGGTTTCTTATTACTAAAGATAAATGAAAACATATTTTAATATTTGATAAGGATAATTTATTCATAAACTTATTTATAAACAGCATATATATAACTTATTTATAAAACTTATTTATTTATTAACACAACACTCGACAAATTATAAATAAAAAACATTTTATTTTTATATTCTAAAATATTATAGTCCCAGTATATTAATAAAATAAAATTTAACAAACTAATAGATTTAAGTAGGTAAATTAAATTTAAAGTTAGCGCAATGCTAATTTTTAACTCGTTTAGATCGTAAAGCTTTTGGTAAATTAATAAAACCTGATGCTCTTAAAGGGTTATACTTATTTATATTAATCTCCAAGTACGAACTACCTAAAAAAGACCAACCGCTATCACGTTCTTGGAATTCATCGATGTGAGTTGAAATAATCGATATAACTTTGGTGAACAATTCATTAAAATCAAAGTTTTTATGAACGACGTAATTTTCAGTAGCAAAAGATTTAACTTCCCGCGAGTCTTTCGAAGGCAAAGCAAATTCGGCAAATAATTCGAAGTTTACTTTAATGCTATCAAAAGAGGCTAGCCTTGCATGCAAGAGCTGACTCACTCGTGCGCGCATCCCGTGTAGGAACGCAGCCAGCGACTTGAAACCCTCGTCTACCCCGACATCCCGCACTCTGTATGATGCTATACGACTACGAAATGCGCTACTAATTTTTTCTATTCCGTCATCTACTTCAACTGCACTATTATTTTTATGTACAGTGCTTCTCAGATGGGCTGAGAATGCCGAACTTTTGACAGATACATCGCAAACAGAACAAAATATTTTTCTTGTTGACATTATGACAACCTATCTAAATAAAAACTAAATGGTGATCCTACTTTACTATTAAAAAAATAATCAGGTCTTATAATTAAGTACAAAAATAAGAACTGCCTGAGGGCTTAGTTAAGTGCGCGTTCACCTTCTAAGCAGCGGGTTCGATTCCCGGTGGAAAGTTTTCTCCCCAAAGGAAATTTGTGTTTCTGGTTCTGGACGTAATTTTTTGTGTGATGTGAATGTTTCCGACACCCACGACACAAGTCATCAATATAAGTGTGGGGATGTGAGTCTAAAAGCGTTAAAAGAAAAATAGGTAATTCTATTGATTTATTAATTATCTACCTATTTGAAAAGTAAAAGAATGCCTATATGTGAATACGATGCCTAGGTATACCTAAACGTTAGCATTAAAATGATTAAATACCTACCTGATTCATATTACATTTTTCAAATATAAATACATGATAAATTAGAATTAAAAATATACTGGGATTTTAGTAATATAAAATCTTTATTGAGCTTTCACAAATAAAAAACAAAAATTTTAAATATTAAAAAACCTAAGGCGAAGAGCAAGAAAACAGAAAAGAATAACCAATAAATATAGGTTAAATTAATTTATTTTTTCTTGTCCGCGAAAAAAGTTCCCTCTTCGTGGAACTTCCCTTTAGAGGCTTGTACGAAAGATCGCAAAAACTCCAACTCCTGAGCGTCGGAGTCTACTTGATATTTTAAAGACAAGATCGCCTTCTCCCAGCGCTCCCTAGCATCGACAGCCTGGATATCCTTATAATTATAGAGCCGCAGCTCAATAAACACATCACCCGATAGGTCGGCGGTACGACGTAGAACCCCGTTGGCAACGCGTCTGGTGAGCACCGACTGTAGTGAACTCGACTTTTTCTTTCGGGTCACCTCACGATCCTCGTCGCTGTCGAAGAAGTCAAGGTGCCACCCGCTGCTGTTGCTGGACAAAGACGCCTCCTTTTTCTCTGGGTTAATCTTGCGTTTCGCTGTCTTTTTCATAGGCTTGTTGGCACTGAAATAAAAAAAAGTAAATTAACTAGACGATAAATAACTTCTACATAAGGTTGGGATGTAGGTAAATAGCGAAAGGTCGACCTTTGAACCGACTATTCAAGTAAGTTATACACATTCGAGTTAAACCTACGTACCTAGTATAAGATTAAATAATTTTAAAACGTACCGTTTTGACTTTGGCAACAGCTCGTCTTCGGAATCTTTGTGGTAGCGCTTGGTCTCGTACTCAGAGTCCGACCTGGTAACAAACAAAAGAACAAGAAATTAACATACTACGCATGATGAATGGTCCAGCGGGCTAACAGCCGACTAAAAAAGTCATAAAAATATGTTATAGTAGGTAATAGGAATAAACTTAGTATTAAACTTACGAACATTATTTAAACTGAAGTGAAGTTTGATTCACAACTATGTAGCAGCAAGATATTGAGCTCGATGGGACCCTCGCAGCTACGGTCTCGAAGCACACGTTGCAGCAGGTTGTAGCTGAAGCCTCGATGAGCACGTTGGAGCTGCTGGATTCTTGTAGAGCCTCGAGGCTGAGACACTAGTTGTTCCGGGATCTTGAGTTCGTTGAAGCTTGTCGTTGAAATGTGATTCACAGTTCAGGCCCACAAGGTTTTGTGTAAAAAAATAATGTTGATAAGAAGTGGTCAACATTTACGTTCGAATAGATTCGATTATTATTATATAAACTTAGTTTATGTCGATACCTATTAACACTAAAAACAGTTTGGCGTACCTGAATCTTGTTTTCGTATGTCATCAATATTAAATTATTGATAACAATAACAAAAAAATATATATTAGAAATCTAAGCGATAAAATTTAAATAGAGGTCACCGGATGTACAGTCAACGTTAAAAATATCTTTAGCAGAAAACGTGCACTGAAATATAATAATCCACTCACGAATCAATCATTTACTTTAATTAATCGACTTAAAACCACGATGATGTTTTATGTGTTTTATATGTATGTTCGAGCGTAACGTTTTTGTTTAAGAAACACATGAAAGCTCCAAAACATATATTTTATTTTGTTTCAGTTGTTTTTTAAATAGGTACTACTAACTAAATATTTATTCATGTGCGACGGAGCGCAGTTATCATTTGAGAAATGCTAAAGGTAACATATTTATTTTCCAACCAGGTAAGGAGATTAAATCGATACAAAATAATTCTGCATCATCGTAAATAACGTAAAGTATTAGTCTTTTAAATATAAGTAACATTGGACAGGGATATATATATTGACATACATTTACATACATATCAATTAATTTTAACACCTGTCTTTGCTGGTCGGTTAAATCACCTAACATGCAGCTAACTGGTGTTGACAGTACTTTTATTGCAGTTTATGCAGAAGTGCATGTGACGTCAATAACATGCGCTATTTAGCAAGGTAGCTAGTTGCACAATACTACGAGTACCTATTGATTATTATTTCAACAGGGGCTAGTCATACGAAAAGAAAAACTTTAATACATGTTATGATTAAAGATAACCAGCGGTCAAAAAATAGTTTGTATATTCAACATAACATAATTATTATATAAAATTAAATATAGATTTTTTATTACTTTTTAATAATACTTAAGATATTTATATCAATAATATATATACACTCATAGAATTTGTGTTTTCTGTAGTAAGGTATCTATAGGAATATATTCAACTTATCTATATAAGTATTTAGTTTAAATCATATATTTCTAAATAATGAATAATCAATAATTCTGTGTTTTTTGTAATTATAACACTATTTTATTTATAAAACTAAAGTGACAATGATATCAACAGAGCGTACTTACCAGCCTGAATTATAACCAGTGTTTATAAGCTGTTATAAATCATGCATTGTGAAACATGCCCTATTACTAAGGTACATTGTAATATTATATAACCACTACGTTTCATCCTTTATCATTGATTTATAAGCAGTTGAGGTGACACCACGTTTGACTTAGCTGCCAACTGAAAGTTCCATTTCTAGGTGCCATTTTTTTGGGAAAATTTGGATGAACATGATGAGTTTATCCAAACAGAGTACTAGATTAATGGTACGACGAATCGCGCTAGAATGAACTTTGAGCAATCGGCCGACCGGCGCTGTGTCACGTGAAGTCTAATCGATGTCGCTTACTAGGTACTCGTAAATGAAACCGAGACAACTTAGTGAAGGTTTGTTTCTAGGTGTCGTTTTGTGTAATAACAGAATGATACGACCAATCGGGCTAGAACAAACTTTGAGCGATCGGCCACTAAGCTTAACGGAATCATTGCGAAGTTCTGGTGGTGTGCATTGAGGTGACACCACGTTTGACTTAGCTGCCAACTGAAAGTTCCATTTCTAGGTGCCATTTTTTGGGAAAATTTGGATGAACATGATGAGTTTATCCAAACAGAGTACTAGATTAATGGTACGACGAATCGCGCTAGAATGAACTTTGAGCAATCGGCCGACCGGCGCTGTGTCACGTGAAGTCTAATCGATGTCGCTTACTAGGTACTCGTAAATGAAACCGAGACAACTTAGTGAAGGTTTGTTTCTAGGTGTCGTTTTGTGTAATAACAGAATGATACGACCAATCGGGCTAGAACAAACTTTGAGCGATCGGCCACTAAGCTTAACGGAATCATTGCGAAGTTCTGGTGGTGTGCATTGAGGTGACACCACGTTTGACTTAGCTGCCAACTGAAAGTTCCATTTCTAGGTGCCATTTTTTGGGAAAATTTGGATGAACATGATGAGTTTATCCAAACAGAGTACTAGATTAATGGTACGACGAATCGCGCTAGAATGAACTTTGAGCAATCGGCCGACCGGCGCTGTGTCACGTGAAGTCTAATCGATGTCGCTTACTAGGTACTCGTAAATGAAACCGAGACAACTTAGTGAAGGTTTGTTTCTAGGTGTCGTTTTGTGTAATAACAGAATGATACGACCAATCGGGCTAGAACAAACTTTGAGCGATCGGCCACTAAGCTTAACGGAATCATTGCGAAGTTCTGGTGGTGTGCATTGAGGTGACACCACGTTTGACTTAGCTGCCAACTGAAAGTTCCATTTCTAGGTGCCATTTTTTGGGAAAATTTGGATGAACATGATGAGTTTATCCAAACAGAGTACTAGATTAATGGTACGACGAATCGCGCTAGAATGAACTTTGAGCAATCGGCCGACCGGCGCTGTGTCACGTGAAGTCTAATCGATGTCGCTTACTAGGTACTCGTAAATGAAACCGAGACAACTTAGTGAAGGTTTGTTTCTAGGTGTCGTTTTGTGTAATAACAGAATGATACGACCAATCGGGCTAGAACAAACTTTGAGCGATCGGCCACTAAGCTTAACGGAATCATTGCGAAGTTCTGGTGGTGTGCATTGAGGTGACACCACGTTTGACTTAGCTGCCAACTGAAAGTTCCATTTCTAGGTGCCATTTTTTGGGAAAATTTGGATGAACATGATGAGTTTATCCAAACAGAGTACTAGATTAATGGTACGACGAATCGCGCTAGAATGAACTTTGAGCAATCGGCCGACCGGCGCTGTGTCACGTGAAGTCTAATCGATGTCGCTTACTAGGTACTCGTAAATGAAACCGAGACAACTTAGTGAAGGTTTGTTTCTAGGTGTCGTTTTGTGTAATAACAGAATGATACGACCAATCGGGCTAGAACAAACTTTGAGCGATCGGCCACTAAGCTTAACGGAATCATTGCGAAGTTCTGGTGGTGTGCAATGTGTGTTTAATTACCGGAATATACAATGATGATTCACCATGACTGTAATTGAATTGGTAAGTTCAAACGTGCTAGTTGACAATCGTAATATACTTTTTGTGTGATCGTGAGTAGAATAACCGAACGGGTATGATCGAACGTAAGATTGGAAATTCTAAAATATTTTTTCAACATGAGCGATTGGCAAAAATCAAAAATGTTATTGGGCATTCTAATTCACTTTTTTCGAGAAAAAACGCGAGTGAACGAGCGTTTAAGAAAAAAGTGAATTAGAATGCCCAATAACCACCTACTGTTACATTATGACACTAAGGTTGTGTTGGTAGGCTAGTGACGTGCTAGCATGACCTTTTGTAACGGCAACTTCAAACTGTTACAATATTATATAGTGTTCATAGAATATGCAACTGTAGGGTGAGAAACATTACTTTATTTGTCCTTTGAGTTATTACCAATACCATAGAGCCACCTGATACCTGACACCTTGGATTAACACATAGGCTACATTTTATCTCGGGACTCCCGCGGGTCCATGACATACGCGGGTAAAACCGCAGGGCGCACCTAGTTTCATTATAATTATAAAACACCACAAGTACACGGGAGCTGTCGATTGTTAAATGGCAAGCCTTTGTTTTCTTATTGTAATGAAAAGCACACACCTCCGCAGTCTACTCGATTTCAGGGTACGAGTGCCGCCGGCCTTGGCATTTACACGTTACGATAATTATTTATGTATGTGTATTGTACTTTTTATCTTATATTTTATATATGTATGATAATATTATATATTTATATTTTGGTATATTTGTTGTATGTTATGCTTATATATGTAGTTATATTTTAAATCATAAATAATAGATAATAGTACTTATACTGCACAACCACGATTTTTTCTGCTCCTTCTCGGTTGACTGGCAGAAAATGCTGTATTAGCATTAAGTCCTCCGTGTACATATGTATTGTGCAAAAGAATAAATAAATAATTTTGTAACTGATGTTGAAGCTATTGGAACATACAATAATTATAAATAGCTCTCAGTCGATTGTTTAATTAATAGATTCGTAAGTAGGATCTACGATTTCATTGGGAGAAACCAACCGTCAGTGAAATCCAAAATATTTCTCAGTCGAGCCCCATGGTGTAATCATGCTTTACGCATGATTGTTGTCATTTCTCTCACTTAATTCAATTCTAGTATGTATATTATCACATAACTACTTATATGTTAAAAAAAACCCTAACAAACAAGTCGGTCTCGTTAAATTATTATAATACTGTTATTTTTTTTACAGTTCAAACAAACAAATCATTTTCTTTTTCGTGTCGATGATTAATGTTTTTATCTGATGTCCTAAACAACTCTAAATTTTCTTGAATTTTTAAGTTCTGAAATGACTCACACACATATACTGAAACGATAAATACGTACATATAACCAATTTTTCTACCGACTTCACAAAAAGGAAGAGTTACTCAATTCTACTGTTTTTTTACACTTTTTACCTCTTAATTTCTTTCCACGTGAACCGATTTTGTTTTTTTTTGTTTTAAGGGTGTTGCTTTCCAATTGGTCCCATTTAAATTTGATCAAGATCTGATCAGTAGTTCTTGAAATATCGTCAATAATGCGTGTTTTGTACATATAATCTGATCAAAGCTCCGAAGATAAAGCGGTGAAGTCGGTTTTTTTAAGCTTTAATTGCGTTTAATTATTTTTAATTCAGTTTAGGCAATTTAAATTCATAGTCGATACTTCTAATAAGCAATAATATAACATAAGGGTATGATTTTGTATTTGATGTAAAAGTTTCCCGCACACACGACCCAAGTCGTTGAACTTTGTGTGGAGCTGTTAGAGTGAATGATATTTATATTATTATTTATTAAACAAATTATGTTATTAAAGAGCAAAACAAATTGTAGTACAAAGTATTACACGTGGAGTTTACGTGTTCCAATTATATTTGTACAGCCTTTAACGTTCCATGATTTTAATGAGCGTGTACCATTTATAATTAGGATGTTTCTACGAAATGTTTGAATGGCTAGTCAGGGAGCTAATGGTTCGTAAAATCACAATCTTGGAAGAGAGAGAATGATGCTTAGATGGCTACTGGCAAATATTATAAAACTCAAACAAAAAAAAAACACTCGCCAGATAGAAAGCGTCCCGCTTTCCCATTACAGTGCCAACTAAAGTTTTGAACTTATATAGGAAAAAGTCTTGAAAAAGAACTACGCTCGTCACCTTGAGATGAGTTGGTAGTCAAAATCAAATCAAATCAAAAATATATTTATTGCCCATAAGTACAAAAACAAAAAAAGAAGAAACACAAAGAAGAAAACATTTTCAAAATGCATGTGCATACATGTCATATTCTAAAATAGGGCAATAGAGGTAGATTCAGCGTATGCTGTGCGTACATTTTCATGTGCTCACAGCGCTGATTTACAATCTACCCCTTATGTCGGACAAAGATAGCCGATGTATTTATGTGGAAGCGGATTACACAATTAATAATTTAAAATAACTATCCTACTAATATTATAAATTCGAAAGTTTGTGTGTAAGTGTGTAAGTATGTTTGTCCCTCTTCACGCTTTAACGGCTGAACGTATTTGGATGAAATTTGGAATATACATAGATTATACCTAGGATTAACACATATGCTACTTATTAACTTGATAATAGCGGGCGAAGCCGCGGGGCACGGCTAGTATACTATATAGTACACAAAAACAGCAACAAGTAGTCATCTCGACCGCAACAATTTCGACCATGTCATCGAGTTGCTACCTTTTATTTTGAAAGTCGGAGAAAAATGTTAGATGATAAATCTTTTTAGTCCTTGCAATGGAAACATTGCCCATCAATCCAAAATACAGTAATGTATGCACAGCACTGCTTCATTCTGCATATATGTATGCTAGGATTCAGCGGTGCGTGCTTGTGATTGGTCGATGTGTGCCTTTGATTGGTCGATGCGACCTCAAGCTGGTACTTTGCTGAACCATCCCGAAGATGATTGGTGTACTCTAAACAAGAGCGGTCTTGTCTTTAATACAACATTCTACACTATTCTTAAATACGAATATAAGTATAAACAAAGCGTAGTAACAGTTTCATCCAGTGACACCTAACACAATTAGAATGTTTGAAATACTTGTTATTAGACGTGTAAAATGTATAAAATCCAATACAGAGAAGCGATGTTCATCGTTAACTTTTAGATAATTACGTAAAAATGTGAAATGTTTAGCAATTGCGTTTATTGCTTACATATCCATCATGCCAGGAAATATGGAAACCTCGGTAATCCTACTAATATTATAAATGCGAAAGTTTGTAGGTGTATGTGTAAGTATGTTTGTTCCCTCTTCACGCTTTAACGGCTGAACGGATTTGGATGAAATTTGGAATGTACATAGATTATACCTTGGATTAACACATAGGCTACTTTTTAACTTGATAATAGCGGGCGAAGCCGCGGGACACGGGTAGTGGTTACATATTTGAGCTGTTTGGTGTTGAGACTCTGGGCCCGTGAGAACCGGGAGCTCATACTATTTAAAAAAAAATATTTAAGCGCCTGGTTGAGGCGACGCGTGGTCAAAATGCTGGTACTTATTTGGCTCAACGTATTAGCATTGCAATTGAGAGAGACAGTGCAGCCAGCATGATGGAAACGCTACGCACTGGTTGTGGGCTTGAGCACTTGAGTTACCTATAAGCTCGATGACTTGTAGGATGTAGATGTATATAATTTTAGTAATTTTAGTTTAGGCGATTGGCCCGTAGAAAGCTAGATTGAAACGTACGCTTGTTAAGTTATTTTATGGTAGCAGCTGAAAAGATGACCCATTTTTTTTTATATTTAGCATGGAACTGCCCGTTGACTTAGTCAAGTGCGAGTCCGCATTTTAAACACGAAGGTTTTTCGTAGTTTGTGTTAGATCCGAGCTTCTTTTATTTGAAGGTCGAAAATATCAAGCATAAAAAACGTATGTTATATATATATACGAATATACGTAATGAAAACCTCGTCCTTTAAAAATAATCAACCATCAAAATCGTTTATTCACATGAACCCCAAAGAGACACTCTTGAAAGTTAATGATTCTACTGCCAGATTCGCAAAATTACAGCCATTTCAAAAAAACCTGGCAAGAATCTCGCGCATTTTTTTCATTATTTTTTTAAAATCCTTCCTTAACACTTATATATAATTATATTAACCTATTAGGTATATCTATATTATGTAGTCGCTAGAAATCGTTTTTATAGACGTTCGTAATTCTGTATTATTCTGCATTGCTTTCTCTTCTAAACCATACTCTAATCCTTTAAACCCCACTGACACTGTTCTAGTTCTAATATTTGCGCTGGCAAATATGGGTCCTGTTCCATTGAATATGTTTGGACAAGGTTGGAACAAACGATCGGCAAGTGAACCGTGAATACGTCACGTGTGACGTCATCGATATCGGAAGTGGCCGTGTGTCAGGAGACAAGCGGGCTGTTTTAGGATATGATAAATTAGGTTTTTGAATTCAAGATAAATAAGCGACAATAGTTATTATAATAAGAAAGTAAAATATATAAAAAACTCAACAAAATGTCAAGAGTAATAAATTCATGATATGTCAGAAAATATATAAGATAGAAGCGAGCCGATGGCAAATCAGCTGCTCGATGGGTCGACGATATAGTGATGATCGCAGGAAAGACCTGGATGCGATCAACGCAAAACAGAGGAGAGTGGCACAAGGGTGAGGAGGCTTGTACCCTGCAATGGGTCGATACAGGCTGTAGATGATGATGATGATAGAAAAAAAAATGGTACTATAAAATTATTATTTTTTTTGTTTTTTACTTTGCTGTACATAGGTTTAGTTTAGTTTTAGGAAATAAAGGCAATTGGCCCGTAGTTTTAGAAGGACAAAAAAAAGTTTACAACATAACATAAATGTAAGATTACAAATTACGCTGTTCTATTTCAGGTTTTGGCTTGTTCTACTCGTAAGACAAAAACGATAGACGTGTGTGTCTTATTTTTTTTAGATAGACAAGCATTTGACCACCACCTTATGGAAAATGAAGATATGACGGAAGATGTAGCATGCTTGCGTTAAAGAAACCTTTTCACTCTTGACTAGAAGACTTTCAGATTATATCGTTCAGGAAACAAAAACGCGAGCAATAAGTTCTACTCCTTCACCGTACACGCTTTATTACAGATTTCGCCGTACACTATCAAGTAATATTGAATATCTAAAGGCTTCCTAGCATTTGCTACAGCTCTGCTAATACCTACCAAAGTTTTAGGCCCATTACCTTTGTTAGGCATTAGTAGAGCCATTTAACGTCGGCTCTACAACCGCGATTAAAAAAAAAGAACTCAACGTGGGCAGGTTTTTTTTCAACAGCATCAATTTTCCGCAACTGAATTTACATTTGATGAGATGTGAATCTATGAACTTAGTGCGAGCTGTTAGTATAAAAGCGTTTGTCTGTTGTAATGATTGCTCTGTGACAATAGCAACCTCTTATAACTTGTACCATACACCGTTAGCTGAAGGCACGTGACTATGTAACCACTGCACAGTTCGAGTGCAATACACAATACGTGCATGTAGTGCACAATACATGACGAAGCAGTAGTATAACTACGCTCCAATTGAAGTGAAAACTATACAGTCAACAACAATAACAATAGTAAGTAACAGCAGTACTTACGTGTTTTAGAGTTACTTGATAAGTGCAATTTTAGAGTCGATTGAATAAAACTAAACGTATTCTATCGTCGATTGCATCGCGTAATAGAATGCCGGGGTCACCAATGTTGGCCGTGATTGTTGTAATGAAATATGTATGTTTTCCTGCATTCAAACTAGCGGCGCCATTTTGTTCGAGGACAAGTTTCCTGTTAGTAATGGATGGTTTAGAACTAAAATTTTATTAGCAGCCGATGAAACTAGCAACTTGCTAGAGAAAACTAACCATGGAGTTGTAGGCAACGAATGTTTTCATTTATCTCCAAAATTAAAATACATACGATTTTTTACAAGAAATGTAACTTAATCTTTAATATTTTTTGCTATGATTGGTCGAAATTGCAGAAGCCGTTTTTGAAAATAAGTCTTCCCCCAACCACTTATTATTGATCAGCTCTATACAATTTGTGAGTAAAAAGATCTTATAGCAAACCCGTACAAACACATGCATTCACACTCATAGTCCACACTGAGTTGAAAGACTTGTATAATAAACAAACGCATTCACACTCACAGCCCCACACTCAGTTCAAAGACTTGTATCGTGGGTGCCGGAAACATTCACATCACACACACATTACACCCAGAACCAAAAGAACAAATATCCCTTGGGAAGGAATTTTTGCTCCTGCCGGGAAAAGAACCCAGGACCCACTGCGCAGAGGGCGGACACCTATCCACTGTGCCAACTGGGTGGTGAAATCTAAGTATTATTGGTACGTTTGAAATGAAATATCTCTGCGAGTAGTAGTTGAACGATTTAAACTACTATGATTTAAATGAAGGATATTTTATGTCCAGCTTAATTATTTCATTGTCATTGTTGCTTGTACAAAGGCGACCTTTGTTATATTTCTATAAATATAGAGTAAGGAGTTAATTATACTTTTGAATAGTGTACTACAAAGATTATTTTGTATAAATACTGGTTGGTCCTCGCGGCTTCGCCCGCGTTGCTTAAAAAAACGCTATATAGAATCAAAGTCTAAACAATTTTCGAATCCACCTAAACCTACACACAAAACATGTCATCAAAATCGGTCCAGCCGTTTAGGTAAGGTTCAGTCACTTACACACGCACAGAAGAATCAAACTAATATTATTAATCCAAAACTTTGTGAGTACTTGTGTAAGTATGTTTGTGCCCTCTTCACGCTGTGACGACTGAACGGATTTTGATGAAATTTGGGATGCACATAGCTTATACCTAGGTTTAACACATAGGCTACTTTTTAACTTGATTAATGCGAGCGAAACTACGGGGCACGGCTAGTTATATACGTGAAGATACTGGCTGCGCCCCGCGGTATTACCCGGGTAAGTACCGGACCCGCGAGAATTCCGGAATAAAAAGTAGCTTATATGTTAATCCAGGGTGTCACCGCCATATCAAATTTAATCAAAATTGGTCCAGTCGTCAGAGCGTGAAGAAGTAACAAACTTGCAAACACTCACGAATTTTCGCCTTTATAATATTAGTATGATACTAATGCTCAGAACAGCTATTATAGAATTTGCCCTTACTGCTGTGCATTAATAGTGACACGTACTCCTATCAATGCATCGTCAAACAAAGACTGCGTCGGCTGTCAGCTGTCAGGTTAGCTGAATATTAACCGGTTCTAACGCTACTCCGGTACAATGTCGATCTAACCAAAGATGTAGGATACACTCATGTCTTCACTTCCTTTCCGCTTGATGTATTATAATTAACGCGATCTGAGAAACTATATCCTGATCTTGTACACCTTACACATTCGCCACTGGGCTAACCAGAGGTTAACGACCAACTTAAGTAACCATGCCCTTTCTTTAATCGGACCACAAGACGAACTGACCAACGTCATCCATTTATGGTTGACATAGCTCATGTCCACTCGAAGCGTTTTGCTTCTACATTTTCATCCGTACAGCGAAGGAGTGGAACTCGCTGCCCGCGTCTTTGTTCCCTGAACAGTATAATCTGGGAGTCTTCAAGTCTAGAGTGAATAGGTATCTTCTAGGTAAGCATGCAATATAATATAATCAAAGTCACTCTGGAGGAAGGCAATGTTGCCAGATGGTAAGCCCAATGATAATGTAATCACTCCGTTAAGATAAATCATTGATAACAAGTTGGCAATGACAGCTGATCAAGTCGCTGCCCATCTTTAAAGAACGCGTCAAAGCTCACTATCTCGCAGTTAAATAATTTAATTATGTTGTAATTTGTCATAATAATATGTTTAAAATCCATTCTTTATTCATTTCATTGGTATTAATATTTATGTATTTATATTATGTAGTTTGTGTGTATGTATGTATTATATTTATATAAGATCATTATTGAGGTAAATATTATTTTATTATTTGTCAATTATCATTACTTATTATTAAGTATATTATAATTTATTATTCTTAGATTCATGCACTCTTTAAAATGTTGTTTTCTTAAACACCGACGTCAAACTCTATTGCGTAATTCCGCTCTATCCAAAGGTTGTCTGGAAGAGATCGCATTTAGCGATAAGATCGCCTATTGTTACACTTTTTTTTGTAAATAATTATTTTGCTTTGTTTCTTGTCTTAATTAAGGAGTTCAATAAAGAGTTTATCTATCTATCTATCAAGGGCGCTTCCTATAGACTGCTATCATAAACAACCAAAGCAACGTCTCATAACATGCAATGTTATGTAACACATGATTGTAGTTGAATGCTATATCAATGTACCATTAAGAAACTTTGCGCTACGCCATGCCGTACTAAGAACACAACCTTTCAACAAAAGGTTTTCCATTAGCGGGAAATTGGAACAGAACATTGATTCGTACTTTGGAAACAATCGAAGTACAATAGGTCATGTACCGGGATTATCGCCGGGGAGATTATCGCGTGGGGGCAGTACAAACGTGTACTGTGAGGCAGTTGAAATGCACACGGTAGCAGTCCAAATGTAGAGCAAATGCTCTGCGGCGGAGAGCTGGACGCTTGCTTAATTAGGGTAGTTCAACAATGAAAATAAAAATACAAAATGTTTTTTTTTTTTTCTTATTTAAGATAGGCAAACGTTTGACCGCCATCTCACCTGATGGTAAGTGACGATGCGGTCGACGATGGAGCACGTTTGCCTAGAAGATGCCTATATGTAAGTTAATGTTTGTTCACATTGGCCCTATCGCCTATATGTAAGTTAATGACTCTAATAATCAGATTTGGAAAGGTACCTTATGCTACAAGAACCTTAATTCTACGCCTACTGAGTTTACCATCCTTGACTACATCATCACTTATTATCGGGTGAGATTTTAATCCAGTTAGGATTTTAAAAAATCTAGTAGAAACAAAAAAAGCAGGGTTTGTCGTAAAGACACACGATAGAAGTGAAACTTTTGTGTTACAGGGAAACATTTTAATTAATCACAGTGTTTACCCCCACCACTTTTCATCACATAAAAAGGTTGCGGTTCAGAATTTCAAAGCAAAATACAAGAAAATTGCTATCACGTGAATACCGTCACGCACCCGCTACGCCAGTTAAGTACCCCTACAAACGTCTTCATTTTTATAAAAGTTTTATTTGAACTTACAGATCTCTCTCTTGCGACGTAACGATGCGACGATAAGAACGAATATGTAATTTTGGCAACTTGCACTTTAACGAGTGTCGGCTCCTACACTACTTGAAATGTTTTGGTAGAGTAGCACTAACAATGCCGTTCGATTAGCTTCAATTACTGTTCATTGCTAGTTTCCTGAAATGAACAGTGAATTGATAAAGTATGACAATAAAGGTAGTGAAGGAGTGGTTATATATTCGCCTCGTTACATCCACTAAAACGGCACACACTGGCACCAGAGGAGAAAGATTTTTGTTCAACTCCCCAAAAAATTAAGGGATTCTTAATTCAAATATCACTTTTTTATATTTTTTCGAGTGTCACAACTGGCTCTACACGTAAAAGTACAAAACGTAACCGCTTTCACACTCACCGCCCCACACTAAGTTCGATGACTTGTGTCGTGGTTGCTGGAAACATTCACATTACACACAATCACAAACAGAAACACAATTTGTTCTTGGAGAGAATACTTGTGTTCCCGGCGGGAATTGAACCCGTTACCTCTGCTTAGAAGGCGAACGCGCACCGAACTATGCCAACGGGCAGGTCATGTGGAAATGTACGTTCTCCTTCTACCGCGTAAAAGGAGAAGCTACCGCATCACCCGTAGTGTCTACGGATACGAACACTATCATTAAGATCCATTTCGCACGTTCAATGAATAATCGAAGATATTGAGCGCCTAATTTACTATCTTTGGAAAAGATTTGATACTGTTTTATATTTGTTAAATAAAGATCAATATTTGGAAATGTCACATAATGTAACAGATTTTTTTAAATATCTCTAATTATTTTATAATATTCAAAAACAGAACTTAGTTTTAGTAAAGACAACAACAGAGTAAGAATTTAAGGTTCTTATACATTGATCTATTTATGAATTATAAAATGAATTAAATCTATTAGTTAAATATGCTTAAACATCAGGCACGTAATTTATTGACACATAATATAGCGCAAATTTGATTTTATTCTACGTTGATTAATAAAAAACAAAATAAAAACCCTATTTTAACCCTACTTTACTTCAATTTTTATTAAAACTAGCTGCGCCCCGCGGTTTCACCCGCGTTGATAATGATGAAAAGTGATGATGATGATGATGATGAAAAATAGATGTTGGCCGATTCTCATAGATACCGGATAAGCACAAAAAATTTCATCAAAATCGGTCAAGCCGTTTCGGAGGAGTATAGCAACGAAAACTGTGACACGAGAATTTTATATATTAGATAGTCACATTTTCGACACAAAATTCATGCGTTTATGTGACTTTGGTCTTTATTTAATCTAAATCAAAAGTTAAAAAAATAATCAATTCATTACATTACTCACAAATAACATTTATCATCACTTGAAACTGCTATAAATTGCGATGTAAATACAAGTGCCAAACATTACGGCTCGAGTGCCCACATTTTGCGAAATGGGTCTTAAGTAATGAGATACTGTTCCAAAGGACTGATGTTTTTGCACAGAGGGAAAGGTACTCACTAAGTCGCAGCAGAAAAGTCGTTCGCGCTGCTGTTAGAGGAGAAATTATCTAAGCAAATCTGTCCTCTTAAATAATATTCTTACGTCAATCGATTTGTCTTAATCTTGATGATAACAGCAAGGATGTTTGAGTTCGTAGGTTTGTCTCCTATCTGTCTGTAATGGCGATACTAGTTGTCGCCATTTTATTGAATTTTGATTATTACTACGCCACATTATAGTGTGAAAAAAAAAATGTACTAACTGTGTTAAGTGGGATATAATTGAACCATCTTTAGAAAGAACTAATAGGAATTTATTTTTATAGGAAATACAGATTTAACAAAACTACTAACCTAATACAAAAAGTCATTGGTCGGCAGTGTGCCCAAATGCTGGCTGCGTTACACAGCGAGACTTAATTGCTGTGCAAAATACAAACCGGCATTTTGGTCACGTGTCGACTCTCAGTCTCCCAGCCAAATCTTTATAAATCTCAAGTGCACCTGGTCCCCATGGACCAAGAGTTTCTACACCGAAAGGCACAAATATGTAACCTCTGTCGAGGCTTGAGTATTTTCGCCGTTTCGAAGATTCAGCTGCGGTAGCAGCGCCACTTGCCTGCTGCGATGTTGTTGGAAGATGAGACGGCGCCAAAGTGTCGACACAAGTAGCGTCCCACACTAAGGGTCGACCCATCTTCCAAGGAATGAGTGTCATACCATCGGGTCGTTTACCGTCGTTGCGTATAAGGCCACTAGGCTCTAAAATTGCTGCGATATTCGCACTCCCAAATGCCCGACGGATGACGTCATTCAAAGCACTGTGGCGAGCTATACGACCAGCACTTCTGACACAAGAAAGCCCATGGAGGCCTAAGCGATCTACTTTTTCTCCACATGAGCATCGGTGTGGAACAACGCAAGGAGCACCGACGCGCAGTGACATTGCTACAAGGAATGTGTTATTATCAAGCAGTGTCCCTAAATTATTTGAAGGCAGAGCCTGCAACCAAAAAAACCATCTTTAGATATGTTTTACCACTTTTCATTTCGAATGCCTATTAAGGATCTATAACAATTTAAAGTTGATTAGCTACATAATCTTTATTTTTTTATACTTTTAATGAAGCTGTGATAAAGGTCTTATCAGAAGAAGAAGAAGATTATGTGTCTTATTAAACAAATGTGTACCTAAATTAAAAAAGGAAGTCATTTTATTGTTATCACTATTACGGAGTTGTGATTGATGATTTTATATTATAAGGAATTTATAATACATTTGAATACTATTACTTGAAACTGCAACATGCAAGATAGTTAAAACAAAATTTAAAAAAATATCGGGCGTATAAAACAGCTTCAAATTGATATTGTAACGGGTCTGAGCGGAGCGGCGCAGTGCCAATATACTTTGCAATTCTAAATTCTCCATGATTGCAATAAAACCGTGACTTTGTCATGAAAATACCGCCAGTTGATACAATTCTAAATTCAAAATCGTTTATTCACATGGGCCCCAAAGAGGCAGTCATGAAAGTTAATGACTCTACTGTAAATTTGCAAAATTGCAGCCGTCTCGAGAAGAACCTGGCAAGAAACAGCGCATTTTTTTTATATTATACAATGCTATTTTATTACTGATTTAAACCTTTCCAGTGCTAATTCAGTTACAGTTTTAGAAATTTTATTGTAAAATCCAACCCCATTTGCCATAAAGGATTTATTCGTTTTGCTTAATCTAAACGCGCGCACCATTATTTTGTGCTTATATCTAGTATTAAGATTGAGTGGGTCACTTTTTACTTTATAATTATCAATATTGCGAACATGCATATTATTATTATTTTCAAAGATTTAAAGCAATGAAGTACGTATTCTTTATATTTAACTAAAGAAGGCGGTCAAAAACTAAAACACAACTTGTGTTACACGTACTAAACGTTTTTACTATAGAGAAACTTTACTTGCTAAAAAATGCTTTTTTATTGTGACTAAGCCAGCGTTTGACCACAATCTCACGTGATGGAAAGTGACGATGCGCTCGAAGATGGAGCATGCTTGCTTAGTAAATACCTATTCACTCTCTTCTTGAACAACCCCTATTATAAATCATACTTTTCGGGTAATACAGTAGACGGCGGGGGGCGTACCATTCTGTAGCAGTTCTTATAATGAAAGTGGTAGCAAAACGCTTCGAACGAATAGTAGGTATTTTAACGGTTAGACTTTAGACGATACCGCATTGCTGTCTGCCTAAATGTTCGGTAGTAGAATGGTGATGTGGGAATAAGATTTATGCAAGAACACTCTCCGTAATGCAATTTGTAGAAAACTGATAGGCTTGCCACCTTTCGCCGATGATCTAGACTCTGTATTCTGAGACTCTAGACTCAACTAATGCATTGTTATTGATGAGTCTCTTAGCTCGTCGTTCGATTGATTCCAAAGTTCCAACCTCCAGTTGATAACTGGCTGATTCATCCTAAATAACAATCTTGTTTTAGCATTTGTCAATTTGTATATAATAATAAAATGTTTTCGACGCCTACAGTACCTACTATCAAAGGTATCATAGTTTCCTAAATTATTTTTCACACGTGAAGGTATATAAGGTGAAAAAAGATGTACATATATGGAAGGGAAGGCCAATATCTTAAGCCTTTGAAAGTAAGGTTTGCATGAATATATGCTCATACTTTTTTGTGTAAGTAATGGATACTTGTATGGGAACATATCCTTCTTTCTTAATACCATAAAAAACGATAATGCAAACTAAGACTCCTCGAATCCTCGAGACCAAAAGTTACAAGCAATCTCTTCCGAAATAAACTAAGTGAAGTTACAGACACACTTTAAAGTTAAGTAAGAACCGGTCCCCTAACTTGAAAAGATCAGAATCTAAAACAATAGAAGTGTGGTCGGAAGTGCGAAACTTGGAGCCGAACGTGAACTAGTGGAGATGGCGAGCGCCGATAACACCGCCTGCAAGAAATACTAGAGCTGGTTATACGAGCGGGTTCGGCTTGTTCTCATTATTTCCATACTCTACAGGCTAGCTGTTAACGATGTTGAACAAAAATGGTTATTTATATACCGTCATTGGTAAGTCAATCTGGGGTATATAGAATCGACAACTAGGCAGAATAAATAAAATACTTCGAATCTGTTTTTTTTTTCATACTTAATGATAAGTTGTACACTGTGGCGGAGACAGTTTTTATTTATTTTATGTACGATAGGCATGCGTTTGACCTCAATCTCACCTGATGGAAAGCGATTTAGAAAATTTAGCACGCTTGCCTAGAAGGTACCTATTCACTCTTGACTCCCAGAGAAGACTCCCAGATTATACTGTTCGGGGAACAAAGACGAGGGAAATGAGTTCCACTCCTTCGCTGTACGGATGATAAACGTAGAAGCGAAACGCTTCGAGCGAACTGGAGGTATGTCAGCAATATATGGATGACGTTAGACAGTTTGTCTTGTTGTGTGATGGTAAAACGGGCATGGGGGAATTAGCTCGTGTAATTCCTGCGCATACTCTCTAAAGTGTAAACGGTAGAACACCGATATAAATGCGACGTAACTGTCAAGTAAATTATGGCAACTCTTAGAAAGCGGCTACAATAATAACATTGTAATACCTGAACAGCTGCTGTGACAGGGTTGAATGACGGTATGTAGGTACAAATTTTATATCCGTGGTTTTTTTATGAAAGCCGATCTCTTTTTGACGATTTTTGGGGACCAAGATTGATTTAACTGTTTAAAGCAATTTCTTTTATGCCCGTTAATTCTCAAAGCCACACTAAGTTCGAAGACTTGTCTCAAGGGTGCTGAAAATATATAATTTTTTCTTATGTGCTCTAATATTTACGGACCAGAAAAGTGCTGGCCGAATTTCCTGCCACGCCAGCCTCAACAATATCATCCACCGGGCTTTTAGCAGTGCCAACATTTCAGCCATTCTCAAATCGAATGGTCTGATGCGTGACGATGGTAAGCACCATGACTTTAATTCCATGGAAGATGGGATGGCCTTTAGTGTAGGATGCAACTTGTGTCGATACTTTAGCTCCGTCACATTTTCCTGAAACACAGAATGGGGTTGGCGTCGCGGCAACTTCGGCAGAGCAGCGCAAACGGCGCAAATATGGAAACCTTGGCAGTGGTTACATATTTGAGCCGTTTGGGGACCGGGAACTCATTCTATTTTCAAAAATCTATCAGAGCGCCTGGCGACTCGTGATCAAAATGCTGGCACTTATTTTTGCTCAACGTATTAGCATTGCAATTCAAAGAGGCAATGCCGCCAGCATGATGGGAACGCTACCCACTGGTAGTGGGCTTGAGCACTTGAGTTACCTATAAGCTCGATGTCTTGTCGGTAACTTAGTTCTTTACTGAACATATTAACATTATTATGCCGTTCAGGAAAGAAGAACGCCACTCATTCGCTGTGCGGATGATAAAGCGAATTGCTTCGAGTGAACTGGAGATATGTCAACCATAAATTATGACGTTTGAGGGTTTATCTTGATGGTACATGATAAAAGAGGGAGGGGATTAACTCAAGTAATTCATGTGAACACTTTTCAAAATTTAAACGACAGAATACCGATAGACTTGCGACGTCGGTGATACACATACACATAATCACACCCAGAATCAAAAGCACAAATGTTCTTTGAGAAGTATCATTGTGCGCGTGTCTGGAATCGAACCCAGGACCCACGGCGCAGAGAGCAGAGAAATGCCTATTGCCACTTCGACTTGCTACCTTACTTAGTTCGATTTCTTAGAGAAACCTAGAGCTCTTGCCATCGGTTATCTACTAGTTACCAATAACTCTAGGCTACTCACAACTTTTACAAACTACATACACATGTATAGACACTCCCCTGCGGTCCACTATTTAACCCTCCGATACTTACAACTTTCCGATTCTTCCGAAGACCTTGTAAACTTCCTAATCCGCGCCCGCCAACAGAACTAGAAACACGCGAGCCGAATGCAGAAGCTAGTAGGGCGACCAGCATGTCTAAAAATCTCCACATTTTATTTAATGCTCTATAGGCAAGCTTGTCCAGGTCGGCCAAAATCGAAATGGACCGATGATATCAGCAAGCTAGCGGGCAATATGCGGATGAATGTCACATATGCGAATGGCAAAACCAAAGAGAGGCCTATGCCCAGCATGCTATAACAGGATGATGTTGATGAGAGATGATAAAAATTTTACAAACATGGACGGTGGTGTACCTCAACACTTATTATAATTAATAAATGTACTTACTGCAGTTCATATTATATAAAACACTAGCGATCCGCCCCGGCTTCGCCCGGGTGTGATAAATGAAGAACTGCTCGACCGATTTTGTGCAAACTTCACATAAACCATCTACTTAATAGTTCGAACAAAGCCTAAACATTTGGTTTGGATAGGTGAGCCTGTTCTTGAGGTATAAAATTACAACGAAAAGTGGCATTGATTTTATATAGATTACTCATTGCATATCAAAACATTATTCGCTTTTCTTGTCTCATACCCAGCGAGCGCAGTTCATTGCCCTCTGTGCCAAGGGACGTTCATGCTCTTATTTCTGGATTTGATTGTGTATGCAATGTAAATGTTTTTGGCACCCACGATACAACTATTTGAACATAATTTGTGGGGCCGTAAGTGTGAATGTGTTTGTTTGATATTTCTTTTTAACTTTTTTTGTTAAAGGTGATCTTTATGACAATCGAGATAAAATTGGCTAGAAATCAAACACATGGTAACCCTACATAAAGAAACTTTAGCCGCAATTACACGCGCGGTTAGCACGCGTGGAGACTTGTGGAGGTGATGACGTTAGTTTCTGTAATGTTTAACAGTTTTATTACATGTTTCAAATGTAGTGTGAAATCAGCGATGTATATTTTATATTCGTTGTAATGGAACTCCTTGCCTGCGTCGACCACACCACTTTCAATTTTATATATTCATGGTCTAGGCAACCGTTAACGGTTGCCGTTAACGATTAATCGCATCTATCGGGATCACGAATTTATGGAGCTGTGATAGCTCGGTTGAAATAAACGCAGCTCTCAATCGGAAGGTCACGGTTTCCCGTCCTAATATTTCTTGAGCTTCCGTTCTGATATCGAATTAGAAACTAATAAATTATTACTATTATTTATATATATATATGTATCGAATAAAATCCATGGTAGAAGGATATTTTCTCATCCTGAGCATCTCTTACTCTATTTCCATTTGATTTAAGCTAAAATTTAACTTGTTTTTTTATATGTTAAGTCGTTTTCCAATTGAAACTGATCGCAATAGAAATAGATATTATGGGATCAGACCTCTTATTATGTATCTTCGGTGCTAGAGGGTTCTTAAACAAAAATAAATATAATTTCTTAGTAGTTTACTTAATTTAAGGGCCTGGATACGGAAATACAATCGTATTATATCATCATTAAATAAAAAAATCAGTCGCAGGGCTCTTAATGATGTTGCAGCGGGTATCACAGCCGGTCACATTCGAGGTCTAGCGTTTTTACTGCCCTCGGCCACAGCAAACATTATCAATTACGGATCGTAGTCAAATGCCAATCCGAGAAGAAAAAAGGTGAGGTAGTGGTAATTTTTTTGCCTACCTTAAAAATAAGTCTTGTACAAAGATAAAGTGACTTCTTTGAATTAAATAAAGAATCTGATACATTTTTTTCCATTTCCAATCTTCAAAGGCATTGCTTAAAATAAGAACCAGAATCAATTCTCGTGATCCCGCTATACAAATAACCCTAAATTCGTCCCAGGGACAAATGCGACCGTTTAGATAACAGACAATACACGGTCTTAGGGACATGGTAGAAGGGCTTGCAGACGAGCAACAATATAACACACAACTAAAAACGCAGTTGATAAAGGACTAAGTTAAGGAACTATCGTTGCGCAATCACAAACTCATGTATCTTTCGTAGAAAACTCTCATTGTATTTGACGACCCAGTTGGCACAGTGGACAGGTGTCCGCTCTCTGCGCCGTGGGTCCTGGGTTCGATTCCCGGCAGGAGCACAAATTCCTTCCAAAGGGATATTTATGCTTCTGGTTCTGGGTGTATTTGTGTGTGCGATGTAAATGTTGCCGGCACCCACGATACAAGTATTTGAACTTAGTGTGGGGCTGTGAGTGTGAATGCGTTTGTTTGTTTTGTTTGTTTGTATTAATCTGAACCAGACGTTCCAGATCTTGACGATGATTTTGATAAAAGTTGTATCTGTAACCACCCGGGTATTGGGTGGTTAAACTATAATACTCATAATATTTGTTCAGGTTGTTTCATGGAAGTAAATCCAAAATAACTGCAAGAAGACTTCAAAATAGGGCATCAGCGTTTACTGTCATTGAACCAAACAAAAAGAGATGCAATGAGAACAGGGTGCCGGATGCGCCACTCAAATTAAATGAAATAAAAAAAGGTCATTCAAGTTATGAATTTCATTAGAGAAAAAAAATCGCTAATAGTTGACATATTTTATTTTAAAATAAAAAAATACCTATAGAGATTTATTCAATATCGTGTTTCGGAATTTTTTTAAAATGTATTTTTACTGCCATAAAAATACGCTTAAGTGAAGCGTAAAAATCCTATGTCTCTAGGCAACGACGTAGCTATGATCATGAACATAAATTAAAAGCATGGTATGAAATCTGAGTCGTGATCAAACAAGACAGATTTATTTAGTTTTGAATCCTGTTTGGTCATCTTATCAGACAAGATTTTTGCGAGACGTGATTGAAATCGCTTGATCTAACAGGACGTACCCTGAAGTCAAACTTTTGTCGCTCACATGTGGCTCGTCTGAGTCCTAACCTTACTTAGAGGGTGCTCTATATATTGTATCAATTAATGGTACTTAAGGTTACGCACTGACCTTTATCGTTTGTTATTATTATGAAACTGATAATATTACAGTAGGTACACAAAGAAACTAAAGGTGTTCATAATTATTTCTATTGCTATGTTAAAGGTGTTTTTGTGGATAATGGTAACAATAAGTTGTTGTATTTGCTTTTATTCATCTTTTGGTATATATTTACGTGCACTTAGACATGTCAAATATGAAACTTAATTAATAATTTACAATAATAGGTATAAACCATAGTTCAAAATAATTACCCGGAATTATTATTGACGACCCAGTTGGCGTGGTGGACAAGTCTCTGTTCTCCGGTGGTTACTAGGTTCTATTCCTAGTTCTACTAGTAGGAGATTTGTGCACCAGAACCAGAAGTTCTGGTTGTGATCGTATGTGTAAATGTTGCCAGCACCCACGATTCAAATCTTTAAACTTAGTGTAGGGTAACATAAAATAAATACAATCGTTCAAAACATGCATTTTAAAATAAAACAGATGACATTATACAAATGTGTCTAGGCAATTATGTTCCATCTTCGGCCGCATCGTGACTTTCCATTAGGTGAGATAGATGTCAAATGCTTGCCATTTGCAGCCCCGTAAATTTATGTAGGAAGCTTCACTTTTAATATTTCTCACCAAATTGAGGGTAGTTTGTAAGGTATGCTGCCACTTGCTATTCAAATGCGCACCAGTCTGCGATCTACCGCGATTTAAAGAGGTCTTCCAGCCTTTGATTATCTCAATACTCAAAATGTTTTTCGTGAATACTTACTACAGACTATTTATTTGTATAGTTATCGACAGGCCCGCGACGCGAGGACTACCAGGCGTTTCGGTGAGTCGATCTGCATTAACTAAATATCTGCTTCTCTCTTTCAGGGGCCAGCGATCGTTGATTTATAATCTGCACGAATGATTCGTGTGCGTCAGAATGACCTCTCACTATCCGTATTTAACGTTGAATTAAGTTGAATTTATGCCCAGGAATTGCTTCCCTATTGCTTCTATTTACTTCCCATCCTCGGACAATTACTTCCATCATACTCTAGAAGAAACAAAACATTTAAGGATGACCGTTCATTCTGACTGATTCAGATTTAGCTGCCACTGCAGCGATCATTATCATGAGCCAAATTTTGATGATTTTGGGGGGCTTAAGCCCCATTTTTTTAAATTCCGGGCGCAGAGGCCCGGCTAGCGTGTTGCTCCCTAACATAATCAGGGATTTAAGGTGCTTTAATTTTTTTTTCATATCAGTCTTATATTACATATTTAAAAATAAAAAATCTTATTCTATTTAAACAGTACACCTTATTCTACTATCACATTTTAGTTTATTAAATTAGTCTCAATATTATAGATCTTATTCTAATAAAAATATTTATCTTAGGTCACTCTAATTTAATAAAAACACATTTATAATACCTTTATACAAATAATTGTACATTATATATTTTTGACAATATATAATTCTAACAGTTTTCTGGAGATATCTCGACCGTTTTAGCACTTATTTTCTAACAAATTATTTTATTACATTTTAATTTGATCTTAAATTTTAGTCTCGTTCCTCTTTTACATATTTCATTTTAATTAAACAAAACTAGCAATACTAAAGGCCTGGAGCATTTCTGTAAAAAAATTGCGGTTGTCGTAGCCGTGTCTCCTGACTCCTCCGGTTCCATTCGCCATGTGTGTACAAACTAATTTTTCGCTTGTCGAATGGAGTCGGTATTCGGTCATAGTCAGGATTTATTTTCGCTGTTAGGGCTGCGCCCTTTTGCTAATTCATCCGCGCTCACGCCAGAGGTGAGCGGATGAAGTAAGTGGGGGTTTGCTGCGGACTCCAAGGGTAACCTTGAATCGCTGCAAAACCCCGAAGCTCTTTCTGGGCTCTTCATGACTCCCTGGTTGCTCTGTAATTGGCGAGCAATTGCACTAATTACAGGCCCATTTCATCTCCTGAACGCCCAGTTTCTTGGCCGTAGACGCTCAAGCGCTTACATGGATTTTTGGCTCTACAGTTGCAGTGTAAGTGATAACTATCACATCCAGGTTGCAGAGCCTCGGTCACAGACGTATGGTCGCAAGTCTATCGATATTCTATCGTATGCATTTTGGAGAGTGTGCGCAGGCATTACATGAGTTAATTCCACCATACCCATTTTACCATCTAACAACTATACAAACTGGCAAACGTCATACATTTATGGTTGACATACCTCCAGTTCGCTCGAAACGTTTTGCTTCTACGTTCATCATCAGTACAGCGAAGGAGTGGAATTCATTGCCTGCGTCATTGTTCCCCGAGGGGTATAATCTGGGAGTCTTCCAGTCAAGAGTGAATAGGTATCTTCTTGGCAAGCATGTCACATCTTCGGCCGCATCGTCACTTTCCATCAGGTGATATAGTAGTCAAATGCTTCAGGCAAGCATAAAAAAAAGTTCCAATTAAACAATATTTCCAAAATGTTTACTTAATAAAACTTTCATAAAACACTACCAGCTATGATTCTAAAACAATTTCTTCCAAACCAACAACTTCATTTAAAATTACAACACAAATCTTTCTTCTAAACGAACACTCAAACACTCTGAACAATTCAGTTCTGCAGGAATCGCAAACTCGCCGCTAATTTGTTATAATTTTCTACCGACTTCACAAAGGGAGAGTAATGTAATTACAATTGACGAATTACTCGGAAATTGGGGCTGTGACAGGGCGATAGGCAGGGGGGTTCTGACCTTCAAACTTGGATTTTCATCTCAAAAATGAGTAGGAATTATTTAAGACGGCACAAATTTATTTTTACCAGGAAGTGTTAAAAATCTGACAAACTATTTAAGTACTCACTATGTATTAGATAATGAGATAAAAATAAAGAACCGACCGTGTTTTGTCACGAAATTGAAAAAAAATAATTGTTGATTTTGTAATAATTTTCAAAACTTTTGACTTTTCGAGAATTGATGTGTAATAATGGTGGATTATATAATCTATTATGAATACTTAGTTAACATGCATGTGTGTAGGCAAGACATACTTACAAAAGTTGAAAAACGTGATTTATGCTTTAGCTCCAAAACTATAATAGAAGTTCTAGTAAAGTTTCTACCACTTTATTAGGACATATCTTGCCCATGACTGAACTTTGACTATTTTACTTGTCTTTGACTTGTGACTTCTATTATGATATAACTTGAAATATTTTATAACTTGCTTGAAACATTGTGGAGCCAATACAAAAAAAAATAATAGATCAGAGCCAATTCCCATTATCTCGTTTAATCAAAGAATAGTATAATGATGACCCAGTTGGCGCAGTGGGCAGGTGTCCGCCCTCTGCGCCGTGGGTCCTGGGTTCAATTCCCGACAGGAGCACTAATTCCTTCCCAAGGGAAATTAGTGCTTAAGGTTCTGGGTGTAATGTGTGTGTGATGTGAATGTTTCCAGCACCCACGATACAAGTCTTTGAACTTAGTGTGGGGCTGTGAGTGTGAATGCGTTTGTTTGTTTGTTCTTTATGCTTAAGAGCTACACCATTGAAAATAAAAAGGGTTATTTGGGTATTTCATTGATATAAAGGATGTAGTAGATAATTAAGTTTTTTTTTACAGCAGGTGTAAGAATGATATTATTAGAGTTTCCAGACACCGGATAGTAGTGGTAGCTTGGGATTTATTTTTCAACCGACTTCAAAAAAAGAGGTTATCAATTATGTATGTATGTTACGCTATATCTCCGATGGGGATTATGAGACTAAAAGTCTCAAAATCCCCATTAAAGGGATACCTAATGGGGATTTTGACACTAACCCCCAATTGTGAATTATAGTGATACATTTCGAAAGGAAAAATTATCGCTTGAGGCGGGATTTGAACCCGCGGCCATAGGGTGTCATGTCCTATTGGCCTAACCGCTACTCAGCGGCTAGTTCTGCCTAGCATGGCTAATGCTATATAAATAAAATCAATTGTGAATAATTGTGAATCATATTAATGTTTTTTTTTGTTTGCAATGTATACTTCAGAGGTCCATATACATTTTATCGGAATCGGTCAAGCCGAAACCGAAATATAAGCGATGAAGTTGGACTTTTTAAGCTTTGCTTGCATTTCAATTATTTACTTTCCTTTGGTTTATATTGCCTGTTTGTGCCCTTTTGTGACGTTAACGCGGTCGCCTCACATATATTCTCGCGTGTGCCCGCAACTGATCGAACCAATCTGTTTTAACCTACGTCCTGTGTGGCGAAGCTTTTGGAATTAGTTAAGCGGGCAGCTGATTCACGATGAATAATAAAATTGATGCTCATAATTCCTAAACAGCTGTACAGCGTCTCGTCACAAATGTTATATCAATAACTCCGTAGCACGTAGCACTCGTAGCAGTCACCAGCAGCGGTTTGTACAGCTGCTACGAGGCACCATAGTTTACTTGACAGTTTACTAAACCGCCCGTTTGCTTAGTTGGATGAGCGTTCTCCTTCTAAGGGGTATCGGGTTCAATCCCTGGCGGGAACAATAGTTTGTGTGGTGGTGATTGTGTGATGTAAATTTTTCCAGCACCAAGTCATTCAACTTGGTTTGGGGCTGTGAGTGTGAAAGCGTTTATGTTTATGTTCAACTATCTACGCCACAGATTACTTACTAAACTGTATGTTTTTTTTTTCATATATACTCCTAATTCACACAATATCTAGCTTCGACGTCATCAAATTGCCAGAACTATTTATTGAACAATAAATCTTTTACTAAAAGAAAATAAATCAATATTTTCTTAAGCATTCATTAAGGAATGGCACTCCTTGCTTGAGTCGGTGTTTCCTGATGAGTACAATATGAGATTCTTCAAGTCGCGAGTGAATAGGTATCTTCAAGGCAAGCTTCTCCATCTCGACCACATCGTCGCTTACTATCAGGTGAGATGGCGGTCAAAAGATTGACTATTTTGAATAAAAAAAATGCATTTTCGATTGCATGTCTGAAAAAGGCAACTTTTGAAATGAGGTATCATTTTATAATAAGATCTTTTGTTTTATAGATCTGGCTATAAAAGTTGATTCTTACTCACTATTGTAATTATCTCCTACCTAAGGATTGGCAAGAAAACTGTAAAGAGATTTTGCTCCTTACATTTTGATAGGCGTTGCCACGACGCGTTGGCCTGAACATGCCACTTCATATTTTTTCCCACAATCAAACTACCCACTACGCTAATCCAATATATAAATAACATATAAATAACAAAACACAACTTAATTAACAAAGGCCACTTTCCTAAACAAAACATAATATAACATGAATCTTATCGCTAAACCGAAATACACGACCTTTCGAAATTTTCCTACAAGAAATGACATTTTATGTACAAACTATTATGCACCTAAGTTGAAAGATGATAGAGTCACTTTCTGCATGAATTGAGGGAGGTGTTAGAAGATTTGAAAGGATCTCTTGAAAGATGCCGGAAATCGGGCGACTCGTACTAAAGACACTTACGGGCTACGACTTTGTGTATGAGAGATAGCGATTTAGGTTTTTCTAGTGAAATACGAGTACTTCTGCGGCTTTGCCCGCGTGAATTTAAATCATAGATATATGTTGTGAGTGTAAGGATCACAAATTTTTGGATCTTAAATAAAATAATACGCTTTCAGTAATGTGAATGAATCAAGATAGTGATATAGAGAGAGATTGGAAGTAAAAGGTAGTGTAATGTATAAATAGAGCACTCACAATCACTTAAGTATCATTTAAACACTAACGCTTATAGTTCATTGCTTCAGACGCCGAAAAGATTTATTACAAACAAAGGCAATTACATTCAGAATAAAGAACATAGCGAGTAGAGTTTTGGCAATAGAACCCGTTATCTGTGGCGAAAAAGACCTTCACATTGCACTAAAAGAACAAACAAATCTATATAAGTCTAATGCGGTCCCTCCTGTACATCATATGTTCTTCACCATGCTTTGAACTACCTCGCTGTCAATTTAATCGAATTCAGTCCAGTGGATATGCCATGAAAGTTAACAAGTCTTCTTTTTGGACGTTATAACACTAGGTTATTTATTTGCGAATCTATATATTTTTCAAGTGGCAAAATTTAAATTTTAAAAACGCCCCCGACGTTCTATTTGGAAAACATCTGTGCCGATTTCAACAAACATAGCTAAGAACACAATCGATCAACTAAAAAAGGAATGGCGGTCCCTTTTGCCCGATCATTATCTCAAAAAACTATTTCATAATCAGGCTACACGTTTGGGAGCTACAATGCCACACACAGACACACAGACAAACAAAAATCTGATACACACCAAAAACTTCTCCCTACTCTTTTACGTCAGGGGCTAAAAATCTATTTCTGCACGTATTGCGGATGACTTATTTTTTGTTGTGTTTGTAATTGACAGCGCAAAGTTTTTATGATAGAAAATTTGCTATTAATTAAAGGGGGCAAAGCCACGGCGCACAACTAGTTTATAATATTAGTACAAGTAAGTGGTACGAGAAATGATGTGATTCCCGCTTCTCTCAACACGTTCCACTCGCCTTTACAAGTTGTAAGGCCACGAAGTAGGTTGCGGGCGCGAATAAATTTAATGTATTAGGGAGCAGTGTGCTCTCGCCTTTATTAGAATAGGCATGCAGAATTTTAAGAAACCTACAATAAAAATTGCAAATATTTTGGACTAAGGATGTATGTATACGTTTACATGGGTCAAACAAAGTACTTTATAACATTTTCAAATCGCCCCGCATTTCGAGGACTTGTAAAGGTAAACTCAAGAAGTATCCAATATCTTAATTATTTCACAAAATTGCTTATGTTTATGTAGAATTAGAAGATACTGAATATAATATAGTTAAACTATTGAAGTTAAGTAGATTATCCACTTACGGATCATCAGAAGTGTTTACTACACAACACATCTATTTTTGTTTTTATTTATTTAATTAGTTACAATATTTTACTTATTTTATGCGGAATAGGCAAGCATTTGACCATTATCTCACCTGATGGAAAGTGACATGCTTCCCTAGAAGATAAATACACTTAAATTATAAATAGTACCATTAAACCAAAATAGGTATATATATTGGTACATAGAACATAAAAACAAACGCTTTCACACTTACAGCCTCACACTAAGTTCGATGACTTGTGCGCTGCCGTTTGGTATACTGCCGTCATTGGGAAAAAAGACGTATCTGCATTTTTGTCAAAATTTAGTTATATACGTCATCGGAAAAAATAGACGTATCTATTAGTATTTTTTATTTTAAAATATTCAAACGTATCCTACTAAATCATACTTTTAATTTAGACGCATCTGCTACAAGTCATAACATATATCCATTTGTGATGTGTATGTATAACTCGAGTCCCTATATTGTACGACCAATACGAAAGCGTTTTAATAATGCACGGCCTGATAATCGTCATCAATAATTTGCAACCAGTATTCCGTGACGTGGCTTCAAATTATCAGA
The DNA here is from genome assembly GCA_948107665.1 of Lomographa bimaculata. NCBI lineage: Eukaryota > Metazoa > Arthropoda > Insecta > Lepidoptera > Geometridae > Lomographa > Lomographa bimaculata. The sequence continues at coordinate 12,252,448 of OX403610.1, read as the reverse complement.
TTTTGCCATACGGGCCGTACATTATTGGATGTGAAATAACAACACGAACTTATTTTGTAGAGCCGATAATACGATGCCAGGAAAACGCAACTAATATTTGAATTTAATGTACATGAAATATCAGGTCGACCAATACTGGCCGTACAATACAGGTCGAAAAATATTAGCACGAGCTGATAATGTACATCCGATAATACATGTACATACAAATTTCAAATCGAAGCCTCGCTTGGATGATCCATAAATAATTTCAAGAGGCATATTTTTTTTTCTTTTAATAACTTAGTTTTGAGCGCTTCGCCGGCCGCGGCCGCGGCACACTCGCTTCGTTCGCTCGGCTCGCGCTTTGTTTTGCAGTTTAAACCTAACCTAACCTAGACTTGCTGCCATTTTTATAAAGACCACAGAGAAGAAAATGTTTTGTAGGTTAATAATGTTCGTAGGTTAAAACTTTTTAATAGTCTGTGCCAACTCTTCCTAGCGACTCGCCTAAACAATCGAGGCATCGTATATGTTTGTCTATGGTTGGGTTCCAATTATTGGCTGTGCAATACTAGCCGTACAATGTCGACACGGAGTGATTTTACGCAGCCAGTATTGCACGCACAGTAATGCACATCCTGATATTTGGATGCCATATACATAAATTATTGGCTGTATATTATTGCCCGTACATTATCGATACGGACCGATTTTGTACAGGCAATAATTGGCGACCCGGGAATGCACGGCATGATATTTCAAATCCATATACATGAATTACCAGGAAGTGCATTATTGGCTGTACAAAATCGGCCCGTGAAATATCGGTACGTACATTATTGTCGCCTATAACTAAATTTTATCAAAATTGAGAATTACGTCTTTTTTCCTTATGACGGCAGTACAGGACGCGCGCCATGCGCGCGGCGGTCGCGCGTATAAGGCGCGCGCTTTGTATATCAAGTCTCCAAAGCTTTCATTTTGATTTATTTTAGGTTATAATTATAACAACAGTTATAATTTGCCGTTTGTGATTAGCGACACATCAGGGACAAGTGCGGCATGACGTCTAGCCGTCCAAGGCACGTGGTGCCTCTACCCATCAAGGAACGAGACTCCGGTGAAACAAAATTTTCTTATACTTTAATCAGGCGACCGGTAAAAAATTGCCAAATCTTTTTATCACACGAATTAAAGGAAGAGCCTTTAATTTGAGTTTCCCATAAAAATAATTTAATTAAAATTTTCACCAACGCTTAAAAATATTTGAAATCTAAAACAACTTCGCCTAAAATAATATTTCTGTTTTAACCGTTGTTATTTTAGGAACCGAAAAAGGTAAAAACTTTTGATACAACAGGCTGTGATAAAAAATTACCAATCTGTATACTAATTAAAACTTCGCCACGCTCCGGGAAATTGCAAAGAGTAAAAACAGAAGCGTCACTCGAAGCGATGTACGAGTATATTTCTCACTAAAAATACTTCTTTTGGCTAATTTATACGACAAATTATTATAAAACTAAATCTGTGCCTTGTGGCAAATCCTTTTACAAGACTTTTAAATTTTAATTCAAGGGTAAGATAGTTATAGAAATACCTCGTGTACACACACACATACACACAGCTGTTGCTAACAAACTCAGGGGTTATCGATAATTGAGCGAGGATCAGTATCATCTAAGGATATTCTCTATCTAAGGCTAACAACAAAGACGAGAGAGCAAAAGACAGCAATGAATGAGTAGACCGAAGATAGGAATGGAAGACTCGGAAGGAAGCCCAAGCCAAGATCGGTCAAAAAGCTTCGGCCAAGATTCGTCGTAGGTAATTGGCCTCGGCGCCCATTATAGGCCTTAATTATATAATTGAGGCCATTCATTGCCAAGACAGGCATCGCATGAGAATACTTGAGTTGACCAGATTAGCCTTAGCTAGAACAATGACTCGTGATTTCGCAGACTCATATCCTTGTTCAAAAACACATATAACATAATAGAACCACACCATGTAATTTTTCATCAAAGTTTCATAGATGCAAAAATCGTTGTTTTTTAAACATTCTTAAACGACTTATACAGTAATTATATTAACCTAAGTATATCTATTGTATATTACGTAGTCACCAGAAAGCGCTTATGCAGTTTACCTCCATCCACCCTTATCATTAATTTAGTCAATCGTTTTATAATAAGCTTTCTTGTTGTAATCTGTCCCATTAAATCCATTCTTTATTCATGACATTGGTATTTATATTTATGTACTCATATTATGTAGTTTACGTATTATATTATAATGTGAAATAATATGTATTTATATTATAATTGTTATATATCATTATTTATAATTCAGTAGGTATATTATAATTTACTTTTTTATTTTTAATCTTGCATCTTTCTGAATTTTGTTATGTTAAAACACTGACGTCCAACTTTGTTGTGTAATTCCTCTCCATCCAAAGGTTGTCTGGAAGAGATCGCTTTTAGCGATAAGACCGCCTATTGTTACACTTATTTTGTAAGTAATTATTTTATATTCTGTTTTCTCACAAATATGGTGTTCAATAAAGAGTTTATCTATTTATCTTTCTATTAAGAAAGCTTCAAAAGAAATCAATTATTGTGCCCGATTTATTACTAACTTAAAACATAACATAAGCAAACGCTTTTACACTCACAGCCCCACACTAAGTTCAACGACTTGTGTCGTGGGTGCCGGAAATATTCACATCACACACACAATCACACCCAGAACCAGAAACAATTTTTTCCTTGGGGAAAAATCGAACCCGATACCTTCACTAATAAGGCGGATGCCCTCCCAACTAGGCCAATGGGCAGCTTAAACTTTCCCAGTTGTGCAGTTTGCCTCCATGCGTCCTTGTCATTAATGTAGTCAATCGTTTTATAATATGAATTACTAGCTTTTGCCCGCGGCTTCACTCGCGTTACAACAAACTTTCATCCCCTATTTTATCCCTTTGGGGGTAGAATTAATCAAAATACTTTCTTAGCGGATGCCTACGTCATAACATCTACCTGCATGCCAAATTTCAGCCCGATCCGTCCAGTGGCTTGGGCTGTGTGTTGATAGATCACTATGTCAGTCAGTCACCTTTGAGTTATATATATTTAGATTACCAATTAATATTACCGATTGAATCCCAGTGGTTTTGTTTACAATTTTAGGAATTTTATAGTAAAATCTTACCCAATTTGCCATGAAAGATTTATTCGTTTTGCTTAATCTAAATGCACGCACCGTTATTTTATGCATATATCTAGTATTGAGATTGTGTGCATCGCTCCTTATTTTAAATTTATCAATATATTTGCGAACGTGCATAATATTTTCAAAGATGTTAAGCGAAGGCATGGTAAGTATGCCTGTTTCCTTAAAGTTTTCTCTGAGAGATTCACGCGGACCCAAATCATAGACGGCTCAAACCGCAAAATTATATTAATAACACAAAAACCACACAAGCGTAGTCATATTATACGATAGCACTTGACGCTATTACAGCCTAATAACTCGCTATCCCTTTTCTTCCTACTCATGCAGCGGAGTATGAAAGAGAGCGCAGACGTAAAACAAATATTAAGACCGCGACGACGATTGTTTGATTTCCGCCGCGTTGGAAACACTACCTGTGTCACTAAACGGTTTAGGAATAGAGTTGGGGCAAATACTGTCGATATCGATTGCCAGCACGTTCATACCAACTCACGAAATGCGTATTGCAATTATTATTACCTATTTAATATAAAACAAATACGTTGCTGCTCATATAAATTGGAAAATAAAAATCTTAGTTATCAGTCTTCCAGAATAAGGTATCACGAGGCATTGTGAATGCACCTTGGTACATCCGAAATGACGATCTCCTACAGGACCTCAACATCGAGTTCGTTAACAAAATCATTAAGAAATACGCAGAAGCTCATGAATACAGACTTCACCATCATGTGAACGTCGAGGCCATCCCTCTCCTCGATCACACGTATATAGTGAACCGACTAAAAAGAACAAAACCGTTTGAACTTGTTTAGTGTTAGTGTATTAGTGTAATGTAGTGTTTTATAAGTGCTGCTCTAAAAGAACACATGAACCAAGTGTCTTCTTCTTAATAGAGACAGTAAGAAAAGTGTTAATGGACACATTCTTGGATATTTCAAATCTAGCAGAATAAGTTTAATTTAAGTTACTTATTAGCCTAATCTTGGCTAGATTGTAACAAAAATAGGGAACACACCATCGTGACCTATAATAGTAAAAAAGACATATCAGTCTAGCCACGATGCGAAATTTCAAAGTTCTTTGTTGAATAAACTGTAGCTTGTTTTCTCCAACCGTACTTAAAACATATGTTATCATGATCTTATTTGATATAATTACGGGTACTACGCATGCAAAACTAAGGGGTGCTTAGTGTCCTACAAATTTGTCATTTGTATATAGCGTAATTTTTTATGTTTGATAGTCAAACATTTGACCACTATCTCACCTGATGGATGACTCACTTCGATGCGGCCGAAGATATATCATGCCAGCCTAGAAGATACTTATTCACTCATGACTTGAAAACTCCCAAATTATTCCGTTCAGGAAACGCGGGCAATAAGATCCACTCCCTGGCAGTACGGGTAATAAACGTAGAAGCGAAACGTTTTGAGCAAACTGGAGGTATATCAACCATAAATGGATAATCTTTTGCCAGTTTGTCTTGTTGTTAGATAGTACGTAACATTGCTGGATTCAGCGTTTCCTGATAAATTCATTCTACTAACTTCTACATAAGTAAAAAACACGCTCCATCAGCGACGTTAGCACCCGGTAAGACAACGATAATTTTTCATCATCTTGCATACATAAAACATCGTCGTGGCAGCCTATCCCTAGCACCTTTGTCTCCGTCGAGCCTGATTGTCTCATCGTCGATTTACACCGCGTCTGTAATATCCGACGGGTTTATGAATACTCGAGCCATGTTGTTATTTAGTACGCAAGTGTGACTTCAGGATAATTTGAAGGATCCTGGAGGAAACCTTGTGTGAGGTACCTCTACGCTGTAAAGCTTTTAACAAGAATTTAATGATACTTTCACGAATTTATTATATTATTATTCTCTTTATTTATAATTTTTTCTTAAGCTAAGATTTTTTTTTACAATATTTTTATAAAAGTAATAAACAATACAATATTACAAAATAAAGAAAACTGTACAAAAAAAACCTAAACCTAGTATGCCACCAGCAACGGGGCAGGGCCCAAGCTACCGGTAGGTCAGTGCTGCAGAGTGAGGAACCTCCTGACAATACGTGCCGTGTCCAAGAGTACTGCCTTCTATTATATTTATTGTTATGTTATTCAAGCCGCGGATTTGCCCGCGTTTATCATGTTAAAAAGTAGCCTATGTGTATACTTGGTATAAGCTATGTACATTCAAAATTTCATTAATATCCGTTCTGCCATTTCGTGCATGAAGAGAAAACAAACACGTTTACACACATTCACACAAACTTTCGGATTTATAATATTGATGTGATTTATTCGGTATAGGCAAACATGTGACTACTATTTTCACCTGATGTTAGGGGACGATGCGGAAGACGATAGAACCTATAAAATACCAATATTTGAGTTACGTAGGTTAGGTTTCACCTGTTTGTAAATGTTAGTGTGGTCAAGTACGATTAGGACTCATCCAGTTGAAACCACAGTAAGCTCCATAGGTGGAGCTATGGCAACATTTATAAAAAAAATATGTCCCCTTGAATCCATAATTTAAACAGAAACTCAAAGTGGAGCAAAGGCAACATATTGTGTCTTTCGATTCAGAGATTTAGGTTCATTAATATAACAATGTTGCAAAAACAATTTTCTTTTTTTTAAACAAACAGGGTGTGTCGTAAAGACACACACAAGAAATATTTGTATTACAGGGAAACGTTAATTATTCGTGTATATACATCACAGTGTTTAACATTTTTCGTCACACAGAAAGGTTGCGAATCAGAATTTCAAAGCCCTCCCACAAAAAGTTTCACTTCAAAACAGATGACTATCGGGAAAATGTGGAAACAAATAAATAAAAAGAAAACAAAAGTATATCGCAGTTAGTAAACGTACACTAGACTTAAAATTAGAAATTACCTAACGATAGCTATCAGAACACCATTAGGTGCGTTGCGATGTGACCAATGTCTCTATTAATTACGATTACGTTACGAAATAACGACCAAACTACTCTACATTAATTCAGTTGTAATTTACTCACTATTTGACTAATAGTAGTTAGGCAGTGACTTATTAAGGTATTAAACTTATCACAGAGGAACTCACTCGTAGCAGCACGAGCGAGTTTCATGCTCGCTGTCTAGTAGTTTTTTACCGACTTCCCAAAAAACGAGGAGGTACTCAAGTCCACTGTAAATTTTTTTTAGTTTGAAAGATGTTGCTTTCTAATTGGTCCCATTTAAATTTGATCAAGATCTGATCAGTAGTTCTTGAAATATCGTCAATAATGCCTATTTTGTGGACTACTTTGGCGATGTTCTCGTTTAACCGACTTCAAAAGTTACCTCATAACTTCTTTCGTTATGAGCCCATTTTGATGATTTTTTTTTTATTAGAAAGCTGGTGCTTTTCATGTGGTCCCATTGAATTTGATCAAGATCTGATCAGTAGTTCTTGAGTTATAGACAACAATGCGTGTTTAATACATTAAATCTGATCAAGGTTCCGAAGATAAAGCGGTGAAGTCGGTTTTTTTAAGCTTTGCTTGCGTTTAACTATTATAGCATAACTTTTTACATAAAATACCTTTATATCGGTCTCATCTTGGTACTAGATGAGGTAGGGTTGACGACAACCGGCACACGGTCTGTAGGCAAACTCGCTCCATCGTTGACTGCATCACTTAACATCAGTGAGATAGTAGTCAAACGGCTACATATCTTAAATTAAAAAACCCTTTATCATGTGACCGGAACTCTTACAAGACATTGCAACAAAATAAAAAAGCCCTCTTTGAAAGAAGCAACTCCACCGCCCGTATAAAGCGCAAGTTTAACTTGTCGCTGTAACTTTAGAAATTCCGTTTAAAATAGTTACAAAAGAACTAAGTGGACTTTGTCAAAGACAGTAGACTTTGCGGGTAATATGTTTAATCTTCTATGAAAGAAGCAAGAAAATAGATTTATTTAGCATACTGAATTCAATGAATTGACCCGGAAACAGTCACATCCCACAGTCACACTAAGAACCAGAAACACAAATTTCCTTAGGAAAGAAAATGCCTAAACAATTTTTGATTTTGAATCTAGAAGTCAAACTAACATTATTAGGAGAGTTCTTCTCCCAATTGAGAAACATCGATACGACATTAATATATTCGTAAATCCATGTTTTAAAGATACCTGGCATACGTTTTGATATTCGACTACCGGCCTTTTGTGAATCACAGATTGTTCGTTAACCAGTAAAGGCAAGTCCAGCGCGTCCAATTTCGTCAGTAGTTATATATTACACCGTTTCCAACCTCGAACTGTTTTATGAGCGAACATCACTTCACACCGCCCGCGCGCCCGCGTTTCGCGGTTGACGATGCGGTCGTTGCAGCGATTAACCGCATTGTATCCCCGCATGTATCGTTTATGTCGTTATTAACCTCTTTTATGTAAATAATAGGGGAAATGCATTGATTTTTTTACGATAGATAGGCAAACATTTGGACACTGTAACGACCAGCTGAACCACTACCTGACCTCATGGATGATGCGGCTGAAGATGCTGCATGTGTATCTAGAAGATATTTATGATATTATAAGATCGGCTAATAGCAACGGTTTAACTTACCTGAAATATTTACAGCTTACAATATAAACGGTTTCACACTCACAGTCCTACTAGGTTCAAAAATTTGCATTTCTAGTTTTGGATATGATTGTGTGTGTGATGTGAATGTTTCCGGCACCACAAGTCATATAACTTAGTGTAGGGCTGTGAAAAAGTATTTATTAAGCTATTGCATAGCTTCTATCGCGGGCCTTGAGCGTGGAGACCGAATCCAGAAATTCCGTAACGAAAATAACCTAACACCCCCCACTCCGACCGGCACAGCGGTGTTACTTTTTAGTTTTGCCATCTATCGATGAATAGCAGAACTTTTAATGACTTTTTTTAAATATCACGCTTGTCTCTTTAGTTCAGCAACTCGCCTCTAGGTGGCAGGAAAAAAATACTGCATAAATAAAATAAATAAATAATTATAATTGCATAAGTTGATAAAAAATGCTATGCAATAGCTTTACCGCGGCAGTCCCCTAGTGCCACACGTCTTTTTTTTTATTTTTTGTAAAATAATGTAGGTACTTATCAACTTTACTATCCACATTACATAAATGAAAAATACTATCACATACAAAACACAAAAGATAAATTATGGTGACACACATTTTCTACTCTAGTTCTGTGAACAGGCAGATTATGATTTTGTACTAACATGAAACGATAGATCTAATTCCAATATTGAAACCTTATTGAAACAGTATTTCAACTGCCTGACCGCGAACACAAATTGCAATCTAGATTTCATATTAATTGGATATCTGCTCTCGGAGTCTCAACTCAGGTATGATTGGCATTATTGATTTTTAGGTTAACATAATGGAGTTATCGTAGTGAAATAAAAACATACACTTTTATGGCAAATAGGGTTAAATTTTACATAAAAAAACACCTAAAATCGTAATTAAATTACCACTGAAAGAGTTTAAATTAGTTATAAAAAGTAAGCTTATTATAAACCTATTTAACAAACAAAAATAACATTATAAAATAATAGTTTAAAATAACTGAAAAACACGCTTTATAGAGAAAACCAAACTAAAAATAGAAAATAAATTTGAATTAAGAACAGTGCAAAAAAAATTAATAAATATAAACTAATAACAGTGTAAAAAAGAAAAAAATATTTTATTTAAAAATAAGCGTGGGGTCCTTTTAAGATATTATCGAAATGATAATCCTTTTTCTCATATCTGTCAATGTAATATTTATAACTATAGACAACATGCACCCCAAGCTTTAAAAAAAAAAAACTCTATTCTTAATTCAAATTTATTAAAATATATTTTCTATTTTTGAGTTTGGTTTTCTACAAAAAGCGTGTTTTTTAGTTTTTTCAAACTATTATTTATTTTCAACTTTTTTTTGCAAATTGAATAATGGATTAATCTTATCAAATTAGTGTATTGTCATCGGTCCTTGATAAATCTACAAAGTTTGAATGAAATCTGACCGTTTAAAGTTGGTCAAAATCGCGCCCAAAGGAGTCGGTTACAAACATACAAAACGTGTAAAAAACAAATGCTAATTACAAGGATGCATTGGAGGCAAACTGCGTCAGCGCTTCCTGTCACTGAAAATTAACCTAATTAAAACCGGCGCGGCAAAATATTGCGCTCGTCACCTTGAGATATTAGCTGTTAAATGTCTTGATGTCCTGTAATTACACTGAAAATATTACCTTTCGCTCTAAATACAGTAATGTTTACACACTATTGCTAGCTAGCGGTTGCATGTCTACCAACAGTGTATTAGGTTCTGCTCAGAATGGATGTAACTTTGCGAATCTGATAATCACAGTCAATGAGGGTCTCTTTGAGGCCTATGTGGCCCACAGATTTGAATTAGAATTATGAACAGTAATATTTACACAAGCTTCATAAGAATGTGTGGCCTTGAAATAACTTTCAGTGATATGTAAATTAAAAAATACTTGACATTTATTGTAAAGCACTAACACTTATAACAACACTATACATAAATACAATAACAATACATAATTATGACATCTTATTATGATTTAAATTGATACATTATGATTAATAAAGCATGTCGTCCTCCTCTGCTCTAAATTGTAGTGCCCAACAGGGTCTCTAATGTACTGTCATTTATTTCTACCACCTATCTACATTTAGAGAATGCAATAAAGATTTGAATTTGAATTTGAATTTGAATTATTTTGTTAGTTTTTTAGTCCTAATACCGTAGTCACTGAGCTATTTTTCGGTGTCTACAGATGGCTTAGTAAGTGCTGATGCAAAAGATCTAGGCAAACATACTACATCTTTGGCTAAATCATCGCTTTCCATCAGGTGAGATTGTGATCAAATACTTACCTATCAAGCATAATAAATAGTGTTCACATGTATTTTAATAACATACCCAAACATATAGATAATTCTATGTTAATCGCATTGCATTGCTCTATTACAGTAGCCACTGGCCTTGAAAGAAAGGCCTCGTACCGTGGTGATTGAACTTAACTCATTGATAAGGTCAAGCAAACCTGACCTTGTCAGTAATCTAAATCTGAATGTTCCCTAATTTTTTGTTAGATACAACCTTCCTCTCATTACCCCAGTAGTTAACACCAATATCGTCAAAATTCTTACTTACGAACTGCCCATTGGCTAAGTTAGGTGAGCGTTTGCCTTCTAAGCAGGGGTATCGGGTTCGATTCCCGGCGGGATCACAAGTTTTCTCCCCAAGGAAAATTTGTGTTTCTGGTTCTGGTTGTGATTGTGTCTGTGATGTGAATGTTTCCGGCACCCTGTGACTTGACGTGATTGACTTGTGTCGTAGTCATTGAACTTAGTGTGGGGCTGTGAGTGTGAAAGCGTTTATGTTTATACACAGCTAGTAAACACTTTAATAACGTATGTAGACATAATAGTACGTTAGACTTGTTTTGCACTAGCGTGAAGCGTGTGCGAGGCGAGGCGGCTGCTTAGTAGCGACTTCTTTGATAATTAGACTTAATTGTTGAAATAATTTACAATATTCTTATTATTGTCTTCGTTTGGATGTATACTTACTCAATTTTTGTATTTTTGTAACGTTTTTTGTTTTTCTTTGTGTATCGATGCGTTAATGTCATGTTTGCGTTAATTAGCAAAATATTTTGTTTTTATCCGTGAGGACCAGTAATTGGCTTCGGCTGTTGGTCTTCCTTGTAAATAAATAAATAAAATGTTCAGTACGGTCAGTACCGTTTTTTTTCTACTCCTAGAGTACCTCTTAAAAAGTGCCCTATTTTAATTAAAATCTAGCCAAACTATGGCTTATCAGTATTTAAACTTTAAGTTAAACTGCAACATTGATTGCACTAAGATTGTGTCCATTAACACTTTTCTTATTGTCTTTATTTAAGGGTAAGAAACTTTGTTCATGTGTTCTTTTGTAGCACTCTCACTATATATTACACTGATATAAACTAATTAACAGTATACTAGTTCAAATGGTTTAGTTATTTAAGGTCTTCTCACTAGGTCTGTTACGTCAAGGAACTAGATTGCCACGACATTTACATGATAATGAAGTCTATGTTAGTGAGCTTATGCGTATTTATTTATTACTTTTTCAACAATCTCAATGTTAAGGTCCCTATGGAGATCGCCTTTTCTGACGTACTAGAGAGCGTTGACTATTTCCCTTAATACTTTGTTTTGGAAGCGTTGAATAATCATTTTATTGCTTTGTTTGATGCAGCCCTAAAGCTGTAAACCATAAGGACTTGTCTGTACTGCAATATGTTGTTATGTGTGTTGACAGCGTAGGATATCTTTCAAGCAACCAATACATTCTTTTGTATCGCATATTTTCTAATTAATCCTTTTTTTCTTGATGTGTGCTTTTCAGAGTAGCTTTGCGTCAAGGATGATGCCAAGATATTTGGCTGTGTTTTTATATGGGACTAAAGTACCATTTATATACACAGGGCAGTAATAGTGTTTATTATTAAATAATTTAGGAATGTCACACATGCTGGCGTATCTTTTGTACACACATGTGTACAAAAGATACAGGACCGGACCTAGAACACTTCCTCGTGGAACGCCAGCATTTATTATAATGTTGTATATATCCTTTTTATATGTATATATCTTGTCCATCCAAAGGTTGTCTGGAAAAGATTCTTCTTCGCTTCGCTTTAAGCGATAAGACCGCCCATTGTAGCCTTTAATGTAAAATTCTATTTTTTATATATCAATTCTTTTAAGGTGTCAATAAAGAGTAATTGTATTGTATAAATATTTGATTTTGTTTTATAACATTAAAACTAAATATTGCTTATCTATTGTTATGCCAATATCGCATAGATATAAACACGATATGATTATGATCAATAGACACGGATTGGACTGCTATCTCACCATGGAAAGTAATGATGCGACTGAAGATGTGGCAAGCTTGCCTAGAATATACTCATTCACTCATGGCATGAAAACTCCCAGATTATATTCAGGGAACAATTTAACTACCCACTACCCGTTGATCCCACTATTTTCTCCCACAATCCCACTCCCTACCATATTTGATCCGTAATCTTCTCCCCCTCCACCCTACTTCCTTCTTCCATTAATACAACTTATCCGAGTAAGCTGACAAAAGTGTGTACAATTGTTTAGATGTGCCATATTCTTAAAATTTTAATACGTACGTAAATAAAATAGCAAATAATGAGAGTGGAGACCGCGAGTCGGTAAGCTTAGTAGAGGACGCTTTGTGACTAGGTGGAGTAACGATATACGTAGGGCTGTTGATAACGACTACGCGACTGCAAAAGAAGAACCGAAGATCGGGCTCAATGGCGCGCTTTAGAAGAGGCTTATTAAATGTCCAACAGTGGACTGAGGTAAGCTAAGCATGAACTATAAACACAAACAATAGTTTTAATCCACGTAACTCTTGTAAAATCATGATTCATAGCTAGTGTTTATTTAAATACTAAGTGCAACAAGAATCACTTTAGAACACAGATTAACATGAAACAGTTGACTATTCCGTGTTAATCGAGAGCAATTTGCTTGGTGTCTTGCCTTAAGGGAAGATGCCGAAGCAAATTGCTCTCAAATTAATACCTTCTCTTCAGTCTGATAGCTCTAAGCCCTCAATATTGCTGTTTATCGATAGTTCATTGCAGTGTCGCTGCATGGCAACGGTAATGATGTTTTGACTTACTTCAAAAAGGCGTTCAACTAAATATAACCTCGGGCTTATCTTCAATAGGTTCTATTGCGCTTTTGGCGGTACGTGTATGTGAGGAATAGGGTTACAGCTTAGTTATAAGACAACAGTTTTATAGCTACGTCAGAAGCATTCAAGACATAGACATTATTGCCTCAGAATGTAATCTATGCACGTGATACTATCGCGTGTTGCAGTAATTTAAGGAACCTATATATTTTTTTGGAAAATGTATAATTTATCTAATAGAAATACTAGATACGTCATCTTATCGTAAACCTTCTTAAAAATTCACGTTTAAGTATCATCAAAATCAGCACTAAGAATAATTTGATTACTTTTCATAGTTTTGTATATCTACCTACATAACACCCTATTGACAATTCATCAGGTATACTGTATACGGTAAAATAACAATAATTTCCACAAAAATTCATAGCATAAACCGGTAGTAACCGGTAATATCCAGTTCAATTCATCGCAACTGTTCTGCCCTGATAATGGTTCAATAAATTCCATTTCAAATTCTGTGAAATTTGCGCAATTTATTTCATATTGGACGAAATAACCTACAATACATTTTATTTGAGGTATGTTCGCGTATGTAGATGATACACACAGATGACGTAGCCAATAGACGGGTAGTTTCAATCCATTTTTGTATCAAAATGTAACGTACGATCTACAATACATTTTACTTAAATATTTCACTTTGATAAAGACTTTTCGAGGTTTCTATTTACAAGCATGTTACCGGACATGTTGTAAATGATCAAATCAGCTTCTTAATCTGTACTAAGCGCAACTCCGATCGTGTATTGAGTTCTGTAGTCACCTTTGTGATGGCTCTACCAGGTACAATCTTAAAGTTCTTGAATCCATTGGCCGACGAGCCAAAAGACTAATTAGCGATAGCAAGCTAGTCGAGTCCAAACTGCTGAGTCTCGGCCATCGACGTAAGGTAGCGAGCCTATCGGTTTTCTATCGTTTCTATTTTGGAGAGTGCGCGCGGGAGTTATATGAGTTCTTTCCATAGACATAGACATAGATATCCACCATGCCCGTTTTACCACCTAAAAACAAGACAAACTAGAAAACGTTTTCCATTTACCTATGTTTGATATACCTCCAGTTCGCTCGAAGTTTTGCTTCTACGTTTATCATTCGCATTGCGAAGGAGTGACACATTGCTAGCGTCTTTGTATAAAAACAAAAATTGCAGGATTATAAGTACTAAGTGGTATATAACAAGCTTATTTTGCGATGCAATGATATGTATGAAGCAACATCGCATGAATACATTTTTATTATAAAAATAAGGAATAGATTATTACCTATACCATAAATGATCTATTCCTTATTTTACCTGATGCTTATAGTCAGGAAAATAACTTGCTTGTCCATAGCATGACTAATAAATCCGTATGTGTATATAACAATATAAGTGTGATATCATGACGGTGAAGGTATGATATTGGAGACTTACGAGTAGTGGTCAGTTTTACAACTGTATTTCGGCGATAGGGTCGTTGTACAGAACAAATGTCTGTCTCCAGCACTAGGGCTGGAGACAGACATTTGTGTTTAACTCAAAGTCTGTCTTTTTAAAAGGGGCCGAAGCATGTTTTTTACTGATCAAATGAGCATTTTACAAGCTTTTTTTAATTTCATCTGTTATCTATATATTTGTCGATTTGCAATGAAATTTTGAAAGCTAAATTAGACTCATTTCCCGATACCTGATTGGACTCAAATTTGGTGTGCCCATCGAGTTTAGACTTGTTAGTTCTAAATCTCGGGTCATATAATATTTTTATTTATTTACAACTGGTACCTTGAATTAAAAAAAGCTTTATAAAGTATTATTTGTTTACTGTTTTTATACTCGTCTTGAAGATTGTTGACATTTTAAGCAAGTTCTAGCATTAGTGTAAATAGTGGCAATGTTTATTTTTGTTTCAAAACGGGGTGTCTATCGCGATCGTCAGCGGCATAATAATATTACACAATTACAAACGAAGCTACCGCAGTAGTTATGCTTGACAATTAAAGTTGTTTACAACAGTTAATTACGAACACGGTCGAGTTTTAGTTCGAATGCACTGATGTAAATTTATTTACGATTATATTCATTGTTATATAGTTATGGCTATTAAAATGTAATGTTATGACATTAACTCACTTCAATTTGCCTTATTATAAATACTTTTATAAATATAAATAATAAACGTTCTCACATTCACAGCCCCCCACTTAGTTCATTGAACTGTTTCGCGTGTGCCGGCAACATTAACATCACAACCAGGAACACAAATTTTCCTTAGGGAGAAAACTTGTGTTCCCGCCGGGAATCGAACTCGATACCCCTGCTTAGAAGGCAAACGCGCACCCAACTAAGCCTATGGGCAGTTCTGATATATGAATATTATTTACTACGTTTTATCTGTTGGTTAGTTTTATGATTTAGTCGGAGAAACCTTATTTTTTCGGTTGGTTTCGGTTTCTTAAACTAAATCCTTACCTCATCATTTCAGATTGCGATCAAATGCTGCTAGATTAATTTCATCTTATATATTCTACATTGTTATTGTTGCTATAGACTCAAGACCGCTTTGTTATTTTGTCTGCTATACATTTTATTTTTAATACAATCAGTAATTGGTGTTTAACAACTGATCTAGGAAACCCACTGGTAGCAAAGATTGTCACTATATTTTTTTGTATTAATTTTTGTCTAATGTTTTTTTCCGCAAGAACATGTTATTATCTCTTTTAAATTTGTAAGAGTTAAAAGATAAACGTAATTTTTTTATAAAAATGACAGATTTTTTTATAAATTACTTTGATGTACTTGGGAACAAGCTATGAAAATTTGTAGACACCAGATGAAGAAAAATTATAATTAATTATAATATTTATTAAAGAAAACATAGTTACAGTCTGGTCTAGTCTTAAGTCACTAGTCTCAAGTAGTCAAGTACTCTCAAGTACTAGTATCTAGTCTCTAATATCTAATCTCTAGTCTCTAGTATGTAGTCTCTGATACCTAGTCTCTAGTCTCACTATGGTCAACATAATATCTGATTTTGAGTAGATGTTGTGCAGGAAGTGGAGTTTCTTGGAGGGAGCTTGGTGTAAACCCCTTTTTATCAATATGACATTAATATTCTTTATCTCCCTAATGAGTAATTTGCCCAATTATTACAGAAATCACTGACTTGATGAGAAATCTTCAAGTTACTACTGTAGTTCAATAATATTATCTTCATAAACAAGAAATACATATTACTTACCTGTCCTCAAATACCTGTATTGCAACACCGGTATTTGCGAAGAGCTCTGCAAATTGTATATCTCGGTATGTCCTGTGCGGCGAAACCAATGCACTAATTGCATTTCGGTAATTGTTCCCACTGTGCGACAGTGTTTAAGTTGCAGAAGCACAAGTACAGTAATATGAACTGCCCGTTGGTTTCGTTGAGTGAGCCTTTGCTTTCTAAGAAGGGTATTGGGTTCGATTACCGACAGGAACACAAGTATTCTCTCCAAGGAAAATTGACGTTTCTTGTTATGGTTGTGATTGGGTATGGCACCCACAACACAAGTCATCAAACTTAATGTGGGTGTGAAAGCGTTTATGCTATATAATAATATTAAGGATCTTGAATGACAGCAGATGGAGGTGTTTTATATCAAGACAGTTATGTCTGTAGCATGAACAATGTTATCAAATGTATCTACTTGTACTCGAAGGGATTAACTGAAAATTTGGTAAATTTTTGTTGAATGCACAAAACACTACATGCTACTCGCAGGCAACCTATGTAACCTTGTATTCTCCGTAATACCAATTCTGATGAAGTTAGGTTAGGAGATAGGAATTGTGGAGAAGGATAAAATAAACTTTTTATCTTGATTTATCATAATCGGCCTAACTCATGTATAAGCCGCAGGGCGTTATTATTTATATTAACTTATTGGAAATACAAGTAATCGAGACGATTAGCCAAACGTGATACACCATAAGGGTCTGTCTGATCCTCATAAGTCAAATATAAGGAATTGACAGTTTGAAAACTGTCAATTACTTTGAATTGTTAAGAAATGATTAGCCAAAGCTCCGCCAGATATCTGCTAGCCTATAACTTATGTCAGTTGCCGATTCCGACTTGATCTAAAAAGCTTCCTCATCCTCTTATTTACTGAAGACTTTCTGAAGACGTTTTAGTATTACGTATCTCTTCGGGTTGAAGTTTTGCTATATTTTCATCTACAGTTTGGGATGTGAAAACGTAGATAATTCTACCAATTTACGAAGTCGTTGCACAAGTTTTTTGTGCCATGTATCTGTGGCTGTTTGTATAGGGGAGTTTAGTCGAAGCTTATGTGCTATAGAGCTCTCTATATTGTTTCTTATCAAAAGTACATTGTAGTGTATGCGACAAAGCATACATACGCTGTCTCGTGTGTCCATGTGTTGGATGGCAAAACGTTACTGTACGAGAGCCGCGGGCGAGTGTGAACGTGAAGCGTTAATACCGAACAAGTGGGCATTGCCGAGCCAGTAAGGTGATAGTGTACGTACATAATGAGAAATTTGCATCTCAATCTCCGATGGAACCAGTAAGATGACAGTACGTCTTAGTTCCATGCAATTACCACAAGTTGATCTCCCTTTTTGGTGTTTCACTGTGACATCGCCAACTGTAAAGCAACCAAGCCATTACCATCAGGTTCAGAGTAGACAAACTCTTACACTAGCACACCTTGAACGTAGTAACAGCGACATCACAGTAATAGGAAGACACTAGTATATACTAATTGAATGAGATGCACTTGTAGACTTGTGGACTTTGTGTTGCAGCTTGTCGCTGAATGCTATCAAATGTACCTACTATGTCCGTACTTGTTACTCGATGAGTTAGTTAATTTTCACCAAACTTGGTCACTTTTTTGTCGGTTGTACATGCCCCAGGTTTGGGTCAGACAACTCTCTTTATTTTAAGAAAGCACTTAGTTACAAGTATTGAACTCATCAAAATCAATATCAAAATCGTTTATTCACATGGGCACCAAAGAGGCACTCATGAAAGTTAATGACTCTACTGCAAGATTCGCAAAATTACAGCCGTCGTGTTACTCAACGAGATAGCGTAGAATATCGGTCCACGGCTTAAAATAACATAGGAACTCCCACTCCTAAACAATATTATACAGCATATACAATTATTACAATATTATTTTGTATAATTATAATAATTAATATGATTTTCACCTTCCAAAACTCCAATAGAAGTTCTAGTAAAGTTTCTACCACTTTACTAGGGCATGACTTGACTATGACTGAACCTTGACTCTTTTACTTGACTTTAACTGTGACTTGTGTCTAGGGCTTTTAATGTGAAATACACTTGAAATATTGTATTATAACTTGACACTGGCTAAATACACAAGACTGCGAAACAAAATTAAGAAAAAAGAAAATAAACATGAAAGAGATAAAACAATTTTTCGTTACGTGGCATTTAACGCATGCTGGGTACCTATACAGCTAGATGTAATAACATAAAAACAATACTTTTCGACTTTCAATGACAAACACTGCGTGTACTTATGTTTGTACTTTTTTTTTTATACTAGATAGGCAAACATTTGACCGCTATCTCACCTGATGGAAAGTGACGATGCGGCCAAAGATGGAACATGCTTGCCTAGAAGGTACCTATTAACTCTAGACTTGAAGACACCCAGATTATACCGTTCAGGAAACAAAGGCGCAGGCAATTAGTTCCACTCCTTCGCTGTACGGATGATGAACGTAGAAGCAAAACGTTTACGTGTACTTAGACAATAAATGAACTTATTTATCCTGTTTAATTTCCAAACAATGAATACTTCTCTTATTATTAGAGGAAGCATTAAACTTTCTTTAATTAATTTGCTTTCATTTAAATTTTGAAATTTCAGTAGTCAATTAGAATTACCGTCAATCTTACTTTGAAACACTTTTGGCGATAATTTGACATTCTTCGTGTTACAAGAAGGTCTCTCAGCAGTAATTTTGTTTTAAAACGGTTCCAATGTTTGAAATTTTTAACCGACTTCAAAAAAGGAGGAGGTTCTATGTTCGACTGTATGTATTTTTTTATGTGTGTTCACCGATTTCTCCCCCATTTGCGGACCGATTCTCAAAATTCGTTTTTTGTTTGGTAGATTATACTTCAGAAGTGGTCCCATATACAATTTATCGAAAACGATCAAGCCAAAACCAAAATATAAGCGGTGAAGTCAGTTTTTTAAGCTTTGCTTACGTTTAAATTACCCTTTATCTTTGAGTAGGATGGTGGTGTAAGTTTAGATTTTTGATTAATTACATTTATTACACACACCAACTTTCGCACCAACTTTCGCATGTATAATATTAGTAGGATGGATTTTATCGGTTATGATATTATCTTTGTTAAAGCGTTTTGCCTCCACATTCATTATGCGAACTGCAAAAGAATGGAATTCCTTACCCGAGTCTGAATTCCCTGATAAATACAATATGGGAGTCTTTAAGTCGCGAGTGAATAGGCATCTTCTAGGCAAACGTGCTCCATCGTCGACCGCATCGTCATTTACCATCAGGTGAGATGGCGGTCAAAAGTTTGCCTATATCGAATAAAAAAAATAAAAAAAAGAACAATGATTTTTGTTTCAGATGTTTACCTCTTTTTAATAATAATAATATAATAATAATAATCATTTATTTCGAGTAACAAGGACTCATAATTTTACGACACAATATTTAACACACAAATTATTAGCTATTAAAAGGACAAGACAAATTAACAAAATTAAATTAAATTGAAATTAAATAGTCGAAACATTAATATTATTAAAGAAACAAATGAAATAATTTGATATAAAAAATAAAAATTAAATAAAAAATAAAAAAATGACACACATACAAATTACACTTATTACTGAATTAAACTAATTATGGCGTAGAGAGCACTGCCTCATAAAAGGACAGTAGACCCGGTCCGCAATCATCGCCAGGACGATGTTGGCACTGGCCCGCACCCTGCGCACCAGGGACGCGGCACGCTTGCGCATGGTCGCGTGAAAACAGTCCACGCGAGCCTGCGCAAACATACCTGAGGCGCTGCAGTATCGGGGCAGCCCCATCATCGCCCTGAACGCATTATTAAATTGGACGCGAAGAGCATTGTACGCCGAACGCGTATACCTTGCCCACAGACTGCACGTGTAGAGGGAAGTGCAGTACGCTCGAAAGAGAGTAACCTTCACCTCCTCCGAACATCGTGCAAATCTACGAGCAAGCATGTTTGCCCGTACGCACAAGGCCCGCCTCTCCCGTTCTATATCAGCGTCGTCCCTGAGGTCATTTGTGACAATGTGGCCAAGATATTTAAACTGTTCCACCCTTTCTAGTGGAACTCCATTTAGGTAAACGGGCGGAACAGTTTTGGGCCGTTTTGAACCTGCCTCAAACACCATACACTGACTTTTTGTCACGTTATATTTTAGGCCGTGACCAATGGCATACTCCTCACAGACATGCACTAACTTTCTAAGCCCACAGACCGAAGCGCTCAGCAACACCATGTCGTCTGCGTTACTAAAGTTATTTATTAAAAGGATCTCTGTTCAAAAATCTATTTATAATACTCCTATCTTTAAGTTAAGTGTACGAACTATAAGCTCCTAGAGACGTACCCCCCTTTATCGATTATTTTAATTGATGTAATGAGATTATCGGCTTTTATCGACATCGAACAAAACCAGCTCAGACTTTGATTGTTAGATTACATTTTAGGGCTACTATTTCAGCGACTTTATATATGAAGACTTAAATAATAGTCTCAACGAAATATTTTAGTCAGATTTGTTTTATGCCTGATAGGCAAGCCCCGACCACAATCTTGCTTGCTTGCCTAGAAGGTAAGTACCAATTCACTCTTGACTTGAAGACTCCCAGATTATACCATTCAGGGAACAAAGTCGAGGTCTATGACTTAATTATATCGTGTATCGTGTATGGAGTATTGCGGTCACCTCTGGGATGGATCCGCCAAGTACCAGTTAGAGGCTCCTGAATCTATTGACCGGCGAGCCAAAAGACTCATTGGCGACAGTAAGCTAACGTAAACGTGACGTACATCCAGTTCGCTCATCCAACTGGCTTACCACTAGAAAAGTTCAAATCAGTAATAAAATGGGCATTAATAAAGAAATCTTATTATAAAACGATTGACTATATTAATGACAAGGATGCATGGAGGCAAACTGCACAAGCGCTTTCTAGCGACTAATTAATATAGTTACACGTAGGTTAATTATAATT
Organism: Lomographa bimaculata; assembly: GCA_948107665.1. NCBI lineage: Eukaryota > Metazoa > Arthropoda > Insecta > Lepidoptera > Geometridae > Lomographa > Lomographa bimaculata. Next base: position 12,231,078 of record OX403610.1, on the reverse strand, counting down.
ATGTATGTGTTTAAAAATGAAAAAATGTGCCGCCGAGTTTCTTGCCAAGTTCTTCTCGAGATGGCTGTAATTTTGCGAATCTGGGAGTAGAGTCATTAACTTTCATGAGTTTTTCTTTGGGGCCCATGTGAATAAACGATTTTGATGATGTTCTACCACTTCTGTCATTTAGTGGCTTTGCTAGACTATTTTAATTTTTGTTTAATTAAAAACGAATAAATCATTTCAATAAAGAGTAGTAAAACTTTCTGATTGAGTTTATGTGAATACAATATGCTTTTAAAAAACCCATATTCAAAATTAGACGTAAAATTTAATTGGAAAGTAAACTTGGATGTTACAAGATTATACGATATTTTTTATGTAACTGGAAGTTTTTATGAGACACATTTTTGAGAGAAACATATTACTCTAAGATTAACATATCAAAAGCCTACCTATATTACATTATCCTCCGACACCCTTCATGTTCTGTATACGTCGCCTATTGACTCCATCCCTAGTCGTAAACTTTACGGCCCCACCTTTGCAAAGTCAAAGTGAAAATCTAATCGATCTACTAACGAGTCATATTTACATCTAGATTGATCGATTTATCTACAGAGTTGCCAGTTTGAATAAATTAATAGATATTTAAATTTCAATTCTGTAGTTGAGGCTAGAGATGTTCTAACTGAATTATTGATAAATTAAAGTTTGTTCGATGGACAATGTGGGCTGAGTTTATTAAGATAAGCTTAGATAATATCTACGTGACTTTGGTGGTTTAGCACTTTCTCCGTCCGTCTGTTCGTCTGTCAGGGCATTTAAACATTTGTGTCTAAACCATACAACCATACAATACTTCAGATTCATAGAATATTTGTAAAGATATATCCCAAAGCCAAAAATGGAAATTAATTGAAATAAGTATTCTATTGAAAAAGCAATTATAAGAGTTAGTTACCAAATTTTTTTTAATATTGGCTCTCTAGTGGCAATCTTTGAGCATTTAGCCAGTATCAAATTATCAAATATTTCAAGTATATTTTATAAATAAAGTTCTAGGCACAGTCAGAGTCAATTAAGAGTCCAGAAAATTAAATGTTACTAGAATTTATATATATGTATTTTTTTTTATTCATGATAGGCAAACTTTTAAACACCATCTCATCTGATGGTAAGCGACGATGTGGTCGATGATGGAGCTGTCTATTGGATCTACTAGGAAATTAAGAATTAAGAACTGGATAAATCTCTCGTAGGTAGTATCTATGGACGAGTCGTTTGAAAATATTTTTATTATATAAAAAGACTGTCATAAAAGATACATTTTGGACTATATTTTACACGAATGATCCCCACACCTTAGCGAGTAACGTATTTGTGTACATGAGAAAATGTTTTTTTTTGCATATACTTTTTTTATAAATCTATTCTGCTTTAATATAAACCATTTTAACTCCACCTAAACTCATACAAAAAAAAACATTCACATATTGTTGTATTTAAATGACTATAACTATGGGTGCGCGCAAAGTATCAAGTCACACCTACTTCAATAAATAATAGTGCTAAAGTATGAGAGCCTATAAGGAAAGCAATCGTGCTAGAATTATATTAATCAGGTTGAAATCACTGCTCCACCGTCGAGTTATTCTTATCTTTTTCTCTCAGAAGGCTTGACGTACTATCGGTTCTCGCCGTGTTAACAAATCAAATAAATAGGCCAGTCTAGATTCGTTATATTTTGTTACTTAATAAGTTTATGCATTATTTTTTAACCAACATAACAAGACAGTTAAAAAGGATATCGATTCGTCGGATTTTTTAGTTATATTAAAAAAATCAGCGTAGCTATAAAACGACTGTATATTAACCAGCGTTTAAGTTTTGACTGAGGGATGGAAAGATGGAAAGTGACGATGCGGACGAAGATGGAACATGCTTGCCTAGAAGGTACCTACTCACTCTATACTTGAAGACACCCAGATTATATCGTTCAGGGAGCAAAGACATAGGTATTGAGTTCCACTCATTCGCTTTACGGATGATAAACGTAGTACCAAAATGCTTCGAGCAAACTGGAGGTATGTCAACCTATTGAGATATTACTATATGTCCTTCTAAAACTACGGGCCAATTGCCTATATTTCCTAAAACTAAACTAAAACTATTTACAGCAAAGAACTATGTATGTCAACCTTATGGTTGACATACCTCCAGTTCTCTCGAAGCATCCATTTATATGGATAACATTTGACAGTATGTCTTGTCGTTTGATGGTAAAAAGGGCATGGAGGAATTATATCATGTAATTCCTGAGCACACTCTCCAAATTTTAGCGATAGAATACCGTTAGGCTTGCTACCTGACGTCTCGATGACCAAGGCTTTGCAATTTTGACTCAACTTACTATCGTCAATAAGTCTTTTGGCTCGCCGGTCAAGAGCTTCTAGCTGGTACTTAGCGGATCCATCCCAGAGGTGGCCGCAGTACTCCATACAAGGTCGGACTACAGCTTGATATAAAATGAGAAGCTGCCCCGCAGCGTGAAGTACTGCCTGACCTTAGCAAGGATACCCAGCTTCTTAGCAGCCAGTTGAGCTCTGGCTTCAATATATGTGCCAAAGTTGAGATTAGACGATAAGGTAGGCCAAGTAGCTCAAGCTTGTCAGTTACCGGTATAAGCATATCTTGGAAGTTTGGAGACAAATGAAAATGATTCCGTATGGTATGGTATGGCATCCCGTATGATGTAGTAGTTTTGGCGATAGACTGTTACAGTGGTGTTAAAGAGGCAGGTTCAAATTTCGTTCCGGGCGAAATTATTCGTTTTTATTTCTTAACATACCATGTATTATATTTTGTCAAGAATAGCAGTTTTTTCTTTATAATCCTATGCAATCCCACTGTAGGAAAAATCTCCAGACTCCTTCTATGCCAGTCTTTATTGTGCTACCTCGCACCAGTCCACTTGATATCCATCTAAGTGACAACGTCTTTATTCTAATATTTGTCATATAAAATCATTGAATCAAACAATGTTTTAAGATTTTATGCGGTTTTTTGATTGAAAGTGAAAAAATGGCGTTGTTGATTTTGTATAATTTTCCAAAACCTGTGATTCTTCGAGTGTTAATGTGTAATAATGGTGTATTCTTAACCGTTAATACTAAGTAAACGTGCATAAGTGTAGGCAAATCATACGAAGTTGAAAAACGTGATTTTCACCTTCGTTTCAAAACTCCAATAGAAGGTCTAGTAAAGTTTCTACCACTTTACTATGGCATGACTTTACTATGACTTGACCTTGACTCTTTTACTTGACTTTGACTGTGACTTGTGACTAGGACTTATAATATGAAATACACTTGAAATATTATATTTTCACTTGACACTGGCTAAATGCACAAGATTGCGAAGACATAACTAAGAAGAAGAAGAAGAAGATTTTATGCTGACGTGTAATAAGAGTCTCACCACGTGTTAAAAGTTGAGAATAATAATCGAGAAAATCTAAATAATAATCGATGCAAAACAACAATGGTAGCACCCTCTCATAAAGGCATTTTCTCTCCATTATAGTGATGACGTCTATCGACTGAGCCACATCTAAAATTATTTGTCGCATTTACTCTTAGTGCCACTTTTAAGATAAGTAGAATGATTTAGAATATTAGTTGCCTTAGAACTGTGTCAATACTCTGTATGTAACAGTTGGATGTACCCGTCGAGGGTGGTAAACCCTCGATGGCACTCATGTCACATCTTCACTTTCCATCAGATGAGATAGTGGTCAAATTTATTTATATATCATAAAAAAGACTAAACTTTTACGTCTATCATATTTAAAATTTACCTAACTTTGAAACTAGTAGAAATAAAAAGCCGGAATATCGGATTTTAACGGTTTATATTATTTTTACGTGACATGGACAAATGGGACGCCCAGGCGGCAGTGGGCAAGTCTCTACCCTCTGCACCGTAGATCCTGGGTTCGATTCACGGCAAGAGCATAATTTTACTTCCCAAGAAATGTTTGTGCTTCTGGTGATTGCGTGTGTGGTAGGTTAATGTTTCCGACAACTACGATACAAGTCATCGATTTTAAAGTTATCTGAGGGTGTGAGTGCACTTGTTGTATTATTATTTATGCACTTAACTCATTGGCTAGTCTCCAATCATAAAACAAATATGTTTGTTTTGTTTATATCTATTATTAGTTGTTGCTCGTGGCTTCGCTCGCGTTAATTTTCGAAATATCAAAACCTCAATTCCCTTAGAAAATGTTAGAGTAAACTATTTTTTTCGTATTTTATTCCAATGTTAAGAGATCGGAGCGGAGATAATTCCAACAAATCAAAGATCATTAAAATTGGTCCACCCGTTCACGAGTCATAAGTGTTGTAGCAAACCCGACTTTGTTCTAAATAATAGATATCTCTACGTTCAAAGACCGTATCCCGTAGACCGTATGTATCGTGGGTGCCACATTTACATATCAGGAGCACAATTACATCCTGAACCAGAAGCACAAATATCACTTGGGAAGGAAATTGTGTTTCTGCCGGAAATCGAACCCAGAAGCCACGGTGCAGATGGCAGACGTGCCTACCGCGCTAACTATATCGTCAAAATTTTAAATCGTAATACAAAAATAGCAACCGGATCCAATTCAAGTGTGGGTTTTATTACACATGTAAATATATTACAAATTGGAAAGACGTTTAATAGTTTGATTTCATATGTATAAAACAATCATAACTGCTATAGCAATGGGTAAACTAACTATAAGAACAGTTTTAGTTTTTATATTATATCTAACAATTATAAATTTACTATCTGTAGCTGCTATTGGAAACGAAACTAAGATAAAAACAGATACAACTGCTATCGACAATAAGCAGGAAAATAATAAAATAATTGTTGAAAACCTTGTTAAACAAAAATCGGCACTATACAAACTTATAATAAACGCAATTGATGATAGCGTTAATGCACTCAAAAGCATAAATGACACGGAATCTAAATTCGGTGTGAAATTCATGTTAGAACTTAAAGATCAAATGAAAGAAATCAACGGCACAGACATGAAATTAGAAGATAACGATATACAAAGAAGAATCTACAGTGACAAAACTGCGAAAGAACTTCAAAAGAAAAAACTGCCATTAAGTATACGTGATATTGCATCACTATTTAACGTAAACCTTAAACATGATACTGAAAAACATAAAAAAAATACGCTAGATATACAAGAAAAAATAGATGCCTGGATAAAGCAACGAAAGGAAGAGAAAAAAAGGAAAAAAAGTTACAGAGTCGAGGGGTCGAAGAAGAATACGATTGCGCCGGAAAAATGTGAGAGAGAGGGGGAAGGAACGCATGCCAAGAACTCAGGTGAAGTGAAAAGGAACCAATATCATCCATGCTGCAGGAAGTGTTGCAAGAGATCTTACATGGGCTGTCTGTAACATACATATTTAATATAACAATGTTCAATACAATATGGGTGTCTACAAGTCTAGATTGAATAAGTACCTTCTAGGTAAGCATGTTCCATCTTCGGCCGCATCGTCACTTTCCATTCGGTGAGGTAGCGGTCATCTCTACTGTATAGAGACAGTATTTTCCGCCACAGAGGTTAGCCTCTGTGGCGTCTTTAGAGACAGCTCACAGAGGCCGAAGACCTATTTAAATGGCTGGTGAAGCGTCTTTGCCTTTTATAATATTAAAATTAAATGTAAATTATATATCTGTGAATAAATACTTCGCCGATCTTTATATATCTAATATTCATATTGGCAAGAATCTTGGGATATTTGGGTAGGTACACTTGCAGTGTATCAGCATAGTAGAAATATATTTCTACTATGGTATCAGGCTCACGGCTGACCACTGTTAGAGATCATTCTAAGGATATCCGCTAGATGGCGCTACTTATGCACTTACTGAAATATGTTTTTTTACGTTATACCGTTATCTCCGCCATTTTGAATGATTTTCAAAAACTGAATCACAATGCAAACTGAAGCACAATGCACAAAATTTTACGAGAATCGGTTAAGAAATGCGACCTTTAGAGAAGAGCTACTAGAAAACCACTGAACAAACAAAAGCCATTTTGCCCAAGCTGAAACGGAGACGCTTGGTTCGCTCGCTCAACAATTGAGTACAATGAAATTTATATATACTGGAATGTGTTTTACAGAAAACTAAATTACTACGCGCTAACTATAATTTTTTTTTAATAACGGATTCATCACAAATATACCTAGTTCGCTCGAAGTGATCCGCTTCTACTATTATCATCCTTACGGCGAAAGAGAACTCTCATTTACCGCGTCTTTCTTTCTTGAACGGTATAATCTGGGAGTTTTCTGTATGTCTGGAGTGAATAGGTATATTCTAGGCAAGCATGCTACTTAAATCATCAGACGTGACGTTCACTTTCCATCAGGTGAGATTGTGGTCAAATGCTTCTCTATATAGAATTTAAAAAAGGTTACATCTGTCCTGATTAGACAAAGTTGATATGGATTGAGATACTACCGTGGTGTGAATATACCATCTATGTCTTTAGAAAAATATATACCTAGTTTTTTGCCTGTCAGTTGAACGCTAAATTCGACTAGCTGCGCTCTACGGTGTTGCCCGCACATAAAAAGCAGTGTATATTTATATCCAAGCTATGAGCTCTACTTTAAATTTAGTATTCGAACTGCTTGTTGGCTTAGTTGGGTGGCGTTCGCCTTCTAAGCAGGGGTATCGGGATCGATTCCCGGCGGGAACACAAGTTTTCTTTCTCAAGATTTTCTCTTCCCCAAGAAACATTTGTGTTTTTGGTTGTGATCACGACACAAGACATTAAAATTAGTGCGGGGATGTGAGTGTGAAAGCGTTTCATGCGTTTAGTATCCTTCCAGCCATTTTAGCGTGAAGAAGTAACAAACTAACTCACTCACACAAGCGCATACTCTCACAAACTTTCACATTTACAATATTAAGGAATTGTTATCAGTTCACTCAGAAATAGGATGTAAAATCATTCTGTAATCCCGATTTCCCTCAGTGAAAAAGTTAACACACATCTGAAAGAATTATAAACATTTTGCGCTTGAATAAATTCCTCTTTAATATCTTAAAAGAGTCGGCGACACACGGTTTGTGTTCATGGCGAACAAGCAAAATGACTGATCCATAAAATGTATGTTTTGCAATTCATTATTATTTCAACATTTTATGATAACAATATTATACTATATTTTACGATAACAATATATATAAAACTGAACATTGGCGCTTATTAAAAATAAGTTTAAGAGGGGGCATTGCCATCTTCCTTTTCTACCGACTTCATAAAAAGAAGGAGGTACTCAAGTCGACTGTTTTTTTTATCTTTATTTTTTTTAATGTGGATTACCTCAAAACTTCTTTGATTTTTGTTTGAAAGATGTTGCTTTCCAATTGGTCCCATTTGATTATGATCAAGATATGATCAGTAATTCTTGAAATATCGTGAATAATGCGTGTTTAATACATCTAATCTCAACTATGTTCCGAAGATATAGCGACGAAGTCGGTTTTTTAAGCTTTTCTTACTTTTAATTATTATATATTTGGTACTTAAATAAATGTATTTGTATTCTATTTAATTAAATAGAAATTTACAAGAAATCGGTTATTGCCTAGAACAGAAAATTATACGAAATCTATAACCCTTGAAACGATCACGTAACTTTTTGTTCGTGTGTCACAGTCAGTTTGTACAATGAATAATGTGTACACTACTCACACATGCAGGCTCTAGAGGATTTCCTTTGTTACTGTGTGTGCGTAAATATATGTTTAGTAAATATAATAATGAATGAGAAAATTTGACTTAGCTTTATAGGAAGGATCTTAAAATAGAATATACATATATAATTAGAATGGATTAATATATGCGTTTGATCAGATATTTGAAATCTTTCACAGGCTAGTGACCGCTATCTCAATTAATTGTAAGTGTTGTTTTTTTTTTTTTCAATTTGTGACAGGCTAGTGTTTGACCACTATCTCACCTGATGGTAAGTGACGATGTGATCGAAGCTGGTAAACACACTAGACCTGGAATACGCAGGCTCTCAAGGATAACTGCCGGAACACCGTATTTGGCTTGGCGGCAGACTTTCAACTTGATGGTGGTAAGCTACTTTGGTAGCAAGCCAGGCGAGCAACTCACAAAATGCTCTACCACCTCTCAAATGTCACCTGATTAGCACCACCCGGGGACCACGTGTAGGGAGTCAGAATTAAGGGGTATCCTCCTACGGACGTGGGTGACTCAGCCCCTAAATGATGTAGTCAAGGAATGTAAACACGATAGATCAAGAATGATTAAAGTATGTACCGAGTACAAACAAGTGTAAAATAATTTTCAATAATGTCTATTTTTGAAAATTATATTTGTTGCTTTTCAATACTTAATACTCAATCATTTATTGCAATATTGTTTACAAAAATACACTTTATAAGTAAACACATGACCCTAATAGGGTATAGCAATATTAGGGCTGGGAGTGTACGGGCCGATTTATTAAATAATTAGTTATGTTTTATAAAAATCACATAACTAAGCAAGTCAAATAAAGAAGATAGGTGATTTTTATTTATCATTAAAAATTCTTGTAGTGTGTAGTAGCATTTGTCATTTAGGATTTTTTTTTAATTTTAGTTGATGTTGATTGTTTTTGTTCGATTTTTATTTGTTCGGGAATATTGTTATAAACTATTACGGCCATAGCATTAGGACTTAAGCTATGGATTTTAAGTGTTGAATTGGGTACAACGAGGTTATGCCTATTGTGGGTCTCTCCGCACAAATTTACAATGATCCAATATATAGATAGATTTCTTATGGTGTTTAGTCACAAATTTACAGATCGAAATAGTCTGTCCACTTCTAAAATGCCTAATTGACCAAGCGCGCGATCAAAGCGTCTCCGTTTCAGCTGGAGCATAATTACTGTCGAATGTCCGGATGTCCGGATTTGCGGTTGTTTTCCTCTACAGGTACGCATTTCTCAACCGATTATAGTTAAAATTTTCAGAATAGAAGGTTTATAACGTTGGTGAAAACCATTTGATTGAAAACCATTTTACGACAGCTAAAGGTAACTTTATTCGAAGAACTTTTTTATATGACAGTATATTGCCATGCATGTATGAAAAGACTCATTAATGTAGGAGAAGCAATAGTTGTGTGTCAGGAGCGTAGCAGGTGGAGAGAAGTGGTCTCTGCCTACTGCAATGGGAAAGAGGCGTGACTATACGCATGTAGTGATAAATTTAGAAAGGAAAAATTATCGCTTGAGGCGGGATATGCATGTATACTGTAGATTACAATGAAAATGTATAGGTCTAGGTACCTATACATTTTCATTGTAATCTACAGTATACATGCATATCCCGCCTCAAGCGATAATTTTTCCTTTCTAAATTTATCACTAAATAAAATATTAACAAAAAATTACCATAATCACAGTATATCACTGCACTACTAAGGCTTGGGGTGGGGTCCCATTACAAGCGGATCACTAATAATCGCTTGTAATCCGCTGCCCCGGGGTCGCCGGTCACGTCTCCTGTTACGCTGATCAGTCGTGTGTTTAATTTACTTTTGTACGGGAATGGAGGGCGAATATATGCTACACATGTATCCACTATTGTCAGCTTAGCTGTAATTGATCAAATAGTTGAATTTTCACCTCGCTTGGGAGTAAGACAACATTACGAGTTTATCTGTAAGCTGTATTTATTTTTTGTTGTCTATAAAGAGTTATTGCATTGTAATGCATAATACCTAATGGTAGAAATAGGATTTTCACTCACGTCATTTGATCAAATTTGTCGAAGCAGAGCATCGTACCTGCTCGAAACCTTGGTCTTTCTAATTTTCTAAATCTAATCTAAATTTCTAATCCTACTAATATTATAAACGCGAAAATTTGTAAGAATGTATGGATGTATGTTTGTTACCTTTCACGCAAAAACTACAAAATGGATTTTGATGAAACTATACAATAATATATCTTACACATCAGAATGACACGTAGGTTATAATTTACAAAAATATAGTGATATTGTCCAAAATATAACGATAAGTATCAAGTAAGTAGGAAAAAAATCTGCCATCTGCGAGCTATTCTGGCGTGCGCCGAAAAACCGTTGAAGTTACACGTATATAATGTAAGATGGAAATGTTTATTTTAAATAGTCCTACAAAAAAATCCGCGACAGCATAAATAATAATTTAAAATAATTATACCAAAGGGCCTCTTAGCGTTGGGTACGGCTCCGCTAATGCCTTACAAAGGTCCGGGCACAGACCTGTGAGATGAAATAAATACTTGGATAATATTTTTTAATAATAATTTATTAGTAGTCATTAGTTTATGTGTAAGCCATTATCGCCAAAATAGTGAAGCATAAATACAATAATTTCATGATTTTTAATATGTTGGATTTGTCTCCGTCCCGAATAGCAGAATAATATAAAAACATTGAATAATATACGAAAAAATTAAATACTTTCTATCATCATTACCACAATTTTCCATCACCACGCGAGTGAACCCGCGGGGCGCATCTAGTAATATTATAATTCCAAACTCTCACTAAGGATGTTTTGCCGCGAAAGAGAAAAAATGGCGTTATTGATTTTGTATAATTTTCCAAAGCCTGTGATTCTTCGAGTATTAATGTGTAATAATGGTGGATTATTAACCGTTAATACTAAGTTAACGTGCATAAGTTTAGGCAAATCAAAAAAAGTAAAATAGATTATTAACTGTTAACAGCTGTTAATAATCTACATATTTTACTATTAATGTTCGTAACATGCCTGACAAAACGTACAAGGATGAAAAATATGATATTCGTTTTCTTTTCAAAACTCCAAGAGAAGTTCTAGTAAAGCTTCTACCACTGTAATACTAGTGCATGACTTAAATATGTCTGGACCGTGACTTATTACTTGACTTAAATTGTTGCTGTGCCCAACAAGACATGGAATGTAACTAAAAGCCTTATATTTATAGGTCCATGACGATAATGTTGTATACTGTTATGTTATATCTATTGATATAAAGCATTTGTTTTATGTAGTATTGTTTAAGACTAACCCCCTAACATAACTACAGAAAATATAAAAAGCCCATTTTCTTTTACGTGTTTTGCCGCCGTACCATTTCAGAGCATCCGGGAAAAGTCCGCGATCTCTCAATAGATTCCCGGAGAAGAATGACAGAGCTCACAACGAGACTTCCGAGACAAACCGATTGACTTAATCCCGTATCCCGGGGTCCGTTATCAGGGACGAGATATCCCAGACCGGACCGGGCAGATAACAAAGGCAAAAGGACTTGGATGTTTGTAGATTTCAATGGAAGGACTTTGCTGAAGTTGAATGTAGATCTGTGGGACTTGTTTGTTTAACAAAATAGTATTTTCTATTATAATTAGTCAACGTTAACAAGTATGTGATGTTGTACGCGAAGTTCTCATTTTATATCGATATATTTGATCCTTAACTTAAAACCTTATTTTTTTTCATTTTTGTCTTTATGCTGGACATGCAAGCATTTGGCCACTACCCCACGTGATGGATAGTTCTCAGAACCAGAAACACAAATTTCCCGTGGGAATAAAATTACCACCGGGATTCGAACCCGCTGCTTTGAAGAAGAACGTGCACCCAAATACGCCAGCGAGCAGTTCAAAAGTTCATAAATGACCCGGCCGGTGTCGCCCGCCGGGTAGAATGTAATAAAAAACATACACATAAACGCTTTCACATTTAGAGCCTCACTAAGTTCAATGACTTGTGTCGTGGATCCGTAAACATTCACATCACACTTACAACATTCACGCCAAACCCAGAACCAGAAACAACTTTTCCGTTTGTCAGACGATGAAATAGTTCATTTTGATAAGGATTAATATTAAATACCTCAAAAACTTAACGAAACAGAATCCACCTAAACCTATTTCTAACTGTTTTGTCAGCGTACGCTGATAAAGCGGCCAGTTAACAAAAATTTTTCTGACTCGTCTTACGAATATTATTATTTCGAACTGAAAACTAACTATTATCCCAACAAAACCTAGCCTATGACACTGAGCGATAGCGTAGCTATCTTTTAGTATTAGTAATTTCAGAATCGAATCAGTAGTTTCAGAGAGTCCCTAAATACGGTCCCTAGTACGGCCAATAATTCGCAACCAGTACTCCGTAACAAGGTTCCAATTATCAGGTTGTACAATACGGGCCATACATTATTGTATGAGAAATAACAACACGGACAAATTTGTACAGCCGATAATAAATAGGCAGGAAAATGCAACCAATATTTGAATTCTATGAACACGAAATATCAGATCGTGCAATACCGGCCGTACAATATAGGTCGGAAAATATTAGCACGAGCTGATGATGTACAGCCAATAATGCATAGCTGATATTTCGTGTACATACAAAAGTCAAAGTCAAAGCCTCGATTGGATGATCTGCGCGTCAGATCAATTGGCTATAAATGCCGGGGTTCCTCAAGGTTCGGTTCTCTCCGCAACGCTATTCCTGCTGCATATTAACGATCTGCTGAAACCCGGTGTTTTTGGGTATGCAGATGACAGCACGGTTGTGGAGAGTTACGTTTCCGACGGACGAGCTAGTGGAGCACAAATCCAGTCCCAAAGAGAGTCAATGGTTGAGCGTCTAAACTTGTCCTTAAAGGCAGTCTCCGATTGGGGCGACGCCAACCTGGTCAAGTTTAACGCCACCAAGTCACAGGCGTGTTTATTCTCTGCTAAACGGAGTCAATTTGAACTTACTCCAACTTTCCGAAATGTATCCCTACCAGTAACTGACCATCTCGAGTTACTCGGTATGACTCTAACTTCAAAGCTCAATTTTGGTACTTTCATCGAGTCAAAAGCCCAACTAGCTGCAAAAAAGCTGGGAATTCTTGCAAAGGTGAGACGATACTTCACACCGGGACAGTTGCTCAATTTGTATCAAGCACAAGTCCGATCATGTATGGAGTACTGTTCTCATCTTTGGGACGGTTCAGCTAAGTACCAGCTTGAGGCTCTTGACACCATTGAGCGTAGAGCCAAGAGACTTATTGGTAGCGAGCAGCTGACTAATTCAAAGCTTCAGAGCTTGGGTCATCGCCGCATGGTAGCCAGTCTCTCGGTTTTTTATCGGATACATTTCGGAGAGTGTGCTAAGGAACTGTACGATCTAGTTCCCCCATCCCCGTTCTATCATCGGACAAGCAGACAAACTGCTAAGCGACACCGCTATATGGTGGACATTCCACAAATGCGCACTAAGCGTTTTGCCTCCACATTCATTGTGCGAACCGCAAAGGAATGGAACTCCTTACCCGAGTCGGTGTTTCCTGATGAGTACAATATGGGAGTCTTCAAGTCACGAGTGAATAGGTATCTTCTAGGCAAGCTTGCTCCATCGTCGACCACATCGTCGCTTACCATCAGGTGAGATAGTGGTCAAAAATTGCCTATCACGAATAAAAAAAAAAAAAAAAAAAAAATCCAGTAATTTCAAGAGGGCTATGATTGTTTAAAGTTTTCTTACAAACTGTTTATATTTGAAAGAAAAGCGTAAGAATTATTGTTTATTTTATTTCATATATTTTTTCTTTTAAAAACTTAGTTTTGATTTTGCAGTTGAAACCTAACCTAACCTAGACTTGCGGCCACTTTTATAAAGACCACTGAGAAGCAATGAATGTTCTTAGCTTAGAACATTATAATAGTCTTTGCCAACACTTCCGCACTTCCACACTTCCTAGCAACTCGCCTAAACAAACGAGGCATCGCATAGAGATTATGTGTTTGTCTATGGTTGGCTTCCAATTATTGGCTGTGCAATACTGGTCGTACAATATCGGCACAGACTGATTTTACGCAGCCAGTACTGCACGCACAGTATTGCACACCTTGATATTCGGAAGCCATTACATGAATTATTGGCTGTACATTATTGGCTGTACATTATCGATACGGACCGATTTTGTACAGCCAATAATTGGCGACCCGGGAATGCACAGACTGAGATTTTGATCCATGTACATAGATTATCAGGGTGTGCATTATTGGCTGTGCAGAATCGGGCCGTGAAATATCGGGTCGTACATTATCGTCTCCCGTTTCAGATACCTTTTACAAACAAACGTTACCTCTTTTTGTTTCTCTTTTCTTTGAAACGCCTAAAAGAAGCGTAACTTAATAACCACATATATTTACAATATTATTTGAGCTTTACTTGCTGTCTGTACTTCATAATTTTCTCGTGGAGCGCCGTGGAATAAATGGACTGGCTTATATTATTTTAATTAAAAGTCAGAAAAAGTGCTCGTGGAGCGTTGTCCACTATTTCGTGGAGCGCAGTGGCATAACCCCTTTATTTAATATTAGTATAGATAGTGTGTCAAACTTCCAAAAAATGAAATAATAATATGTGCTAATATAGCATTCAACTCATTGACATTTAAAACGTAATCATCAAGGACACCAGAACACGGACAATGCTCTCAAACACCGTACAGAGTCCGATCAGATATCCTTTGAACACAACAAACGTATGTGTTGCCATGTTTTCTTATCTCCCCGGGTCCGTGTTGTTTACCCCGGTTTTGGGGAAATCAGAGTGGATTTAGAGATCGGATAGATTGAGGGATAAGCTTTTAATGATGAGCTTTATGTGTTTTGGAGTCATTAACATTTATGTGGGGCAGGAGCAACGATGGAGAATATTTTTTGACATTTTATCATTGGGCAAAAGAATTAGAACTAAGTAGTACTAAGTAAAGTAATAGAACTTATTGGCGACAGTAAGCTAATCGAGTCCAGGTTGCAAAGTCTCGGTCACCGACGTAAGGTGGCAAGCTTATCGGTATTCTATCGCTTCCATTTTGGTGAGTGTGCACAGGAATTACATGACTTAATTCCCCCATGCCCTTTTTACCATCTAACAACAAGACAAACTATTAAACGTCATCCATTTATGGTTCGCTCAAAGCGTTTTGCTTCTACATTCATCATCCGTACAGCGAAGGAGTGGAACTCATTGCCTGCGTCTTTGTTTCCCGAACGGTATAATCTGGGAGTCTTTAAGTCTCGAGTGAATAGGTATCTTCTAGGCAAGCATGTCACACCTTCGGCCGCATCATCACTTTCCATCAGGTGAGATAGTGGTCAAATGCTTGCCTAATCAACATAAAAAAAAAGAATCATGCATGTAAAGGTTTTGACATGTTTGAACCAGAAAAGACGATTCATCTGTAAAGATTGATAGTGCATATAGAATGTGCTAAGCTCGGGGTTTCTCTACGAGACCGAATCAGAATTGAGGAGATCCGTAGACGAGCCAAAGCCACCGACATAGCCCGGTGGATAACAAATTGAAATGGAAATGGGTATGGCACATAGTACACAGAACTGATGGGGCCGAAAGGTTCTCGAACGGAGGCCTCGCATGGCAATTCGGAAGACCGCCCAAAAGGTGATGCTGCACGCTGGTGGATGCAGTCTGCTTTTATGTTTATATACAAACTAATTGTTTTGAACTTTTGATTTGATTATTTGTTCCCTTTTTTGGTAAACAAGTAAACATTTCACGATAAAAATTGTATGATATTGCCTTAGAATTAAAATAATGCGATAAACCACATCATAAAGGATCACGGTTTTAATAGTTGACAATAAACTGGACCAATACGTACCGAATTGTATTGGAATATATGTAATAAAATAAAATGAAAAATGAATTTAAAACTTCAGAGGCACTTTTACAATCTTTCTCCATGTTTCTTACACCTTATAGACTTATTACTGATGCGAATAATAAGTAATAAAGCTCGAACTTTGACTTTAACTTATCATCCGAGGGGTTAACAACTGAGCTACGACAATTCGCAATACTAACAGTATTCTTTGGCCGTGACAGCTGGAATCACCGTAATCCTCAGTTCATATTTGCGAACTAATTCCAACGGACTTCGGTCACAGCATTATTAGTAAACTGTACGGAACAACTGCAGACTTCACTAATGGCAAGTAAAGATACAGTCCAAGACCCAATAGGCAAGCGCTACAAAGGGAGACCTTACACACGATGACGTATTCATGACTGTCTTCATTTCTAGACTGTAACCATAGTAGAAATATATTGCTGTAACCTAAAGTTCCTTTTCTAAAGCGTTTTGAGGCGTATCTTCTAATAAGATAATTATTGGTGAAATTGTTAGTAGCATCATTAACAATTAACAAAATAACTTACTAAGGATGAATACGATTTCACTCACAGTTTTTTTCTCGCATTGTTACAAGACTAGTTTCGGAACAGTCGGTGTTCCTTCATCAGTCGAGTACGCGCGTAGACCGTCCGGCGTCTCACGTGCGGCGTGTACACAACCGTGAAATTGTATAAATCCTTAATATGTGTAATACTTATCTTTCAACAAAATAACTAATACAAATTTAATGACTAATTAGTTAGTATCGTTAGTACTCAGAATACAGAAAGAACCGTTAGTATTACAAAGAATTGATCGTCAAAAATAATTCTAAAATCAAACTGTACATTAAAGGGCCACCAAGTTACAAGCCTCGCCTGTTTCAGGACCAATCGGAATTCTAACATCAATAACAAAATAAAATGTTTATTATATTAACGTTTAGAATATATCCTATCAGAACATGTTAGGTATTTATTTGTTAAAACGTGAGGTAAAAAAAAAGGGACAATATTATTAATTAATCTTCTAAAATCTAACTGATCTATTTTATAAATGAGCACTTTCTAACATACTCAATTATAATATTTGGTATACAAAAGTAATGTTTTATCCTCTTTTTTAGTTTTTGTCTTTTATTTAAATGCTGTTTTTAGGGTACCGTACCCAAAGGGTAAAACGGGACCCTAATACTATGAATCCGCTGTCTGTCAGTCTGTCTGTCCGTCTGTCACCAGGCTGTATCTCATGAACCGTGATAGTTAGACAGTTAAAATTTTCACAGATTATGTATTTCTGTTCCACTATAACAACAAATACTAATGAAAATCAGAATAAAACAAATATTTAAGGGGGCTCCCATACAACAAACGTGGTTTTTTTTGCTCGGTTTTAATTAGACGTTTGAAATATTCACAGAATATTTAGTTATATATTCACCTTAAAAAATAAATAATTAAATTTTAATAAAACAAATATTTAATCGGCAAAAAAGTCATGTCTGTTGTATGGGACAACAGACATGACTTTTTTGCCGTTTTTATAGATAACTGTACGGAACCCTTCGTGCGCGAGTCCGACTCGCTATTGACCTTTTTATTATCAATAAGTTGAGATCATTTCCTTATTTCCACCCAATAATACTTTGAAAGATAAATCAAATTACATAAAAAAGTACAAATATTTTTGCGTAGTTTTAAACAGATTAAACGAGAAAGAGGATCAATAAATATTACCGTAAAATTTTTTTCGCTTGCTGTTTTTGCAAAATTAAACCGATAATTTAAATATATGCCATGAATAAATAGCTCGAATAGGATCATCGAGAAAAAAAAAAAACGATTTGTATATGGTTAATAACAGTTTTGCCTTAAACTTTGACATTTGTCCAATGCCTGTAGCTTTGCCGGACAAGATGTTATTACCTGAGGCGTCGCCATAAGCTTGTAAACCACTAAATACCAGTTTGATTGGCAACTTAATGTTATTTAAATTTGGCCCGAAGCTGTCAGATTATTACATTCCCCAGTGTTTTGTTTACTTGAGGGTAGAGTTCATCAAGACAACTTAACGCTGCGTTGCTAAATTCTTTTGTTTAATTTTCTTCTCTTCATTTATTCTCTTAATTTGAGATTTTCAATATTTGGTTTAATCTTACACCAACAACCTCATTATTTAAAATTATCCTTCTCTCCATCCAAAGGCTGTAAGAGATCGCTCTTAGCAATAAGTCTGCCCATTGCACTTAAGTTTTTTTACGACCCCTGTAACTTTATTTGGTGTATAATAAAGAAACATCCGGATGACCGAGCGTTGCTCGGTTTTTGTTTTCGGTAGAATGTGTTTGAATTTGTAGCCTCAGAAAGCTCCATCTAGTGTCGAGTAGAAACAGTTTTTTACATCGGTCATGGCGTAATAGATGGCGCTGATAGTTTCTTACACCCCGTTTTTCAAATGCAGTTTTACCTATTCTATCAATTACCATTGTGAGATTGCTTTATGTGATAAGGCCGCCCATTGTACAACAATTATTATTTTTAGATTTTATGTTATTAACATGTTACTTAGCTATCTTATTGGTGTTCAATAAAGAAGTATTGTATTGTATTGTATTGTGTGTGATAATGTTTGATTTTGATAGATATATTCAATCGATATATTCAAGATTTAATTGCCGCTCGGTAAAACGTCCGTTATGTCCATAGCCGAAGTTTGGTAAAAAAAGTAAAAAAGATTTTTAATAGAATTTTTTAAACTTTCGCGAACTTTAATCATGTTTTTATGAGAAAACCGCTTTTTTTCATCTTTTCGCGCTTTTATTTTCAAAATAGTATGAATTTGAAAAAAAAAGCGCGAAAAGACCCAGTTCTTTCATATAAACATAATTTTTAATAGTAAAGAAAAATTTGCAATCGGAGGATGTTATGATGCAGATAGTCGTTATAAAAAAACCTATTCCAAATAAAAAAATATTGCATCTAGTGGTAATCCCGATTTGTTTGTAAGGCTTCAAGGAGGAAACACAACCTGCCAAACTTACAAAACAAAGAGATGAATGTTTTAGTCAACATTGAAAAGATTACAAACAATTGACTATAGTACTTGTTTAGTTTAGTTATTGAACAATTACACCTACATTACGCTGGGTAAATTATATTTTAACTACATCCAATATACGTTTTATTACGTATACTAAGCCCTAGATCTCAATACAAATACAACGTAAAGGGATATTCGAGCCCTTTTACTTTAGGGCAAAGGTCTTCGAAAAAACCTAATACTCTTGTGTGAAAAGGTTTCCCAATTCAAGGATAAAATACGATAATGGTGTTATTCCAGAGAATTTTTCTGTACTAAGTACATATCAGTATGTTAGAAATGTAACCTTCTTCTTATATAGTAGGCGTTTATAATCTCAATGTTTTTTCTGGGTTCACTTAAGTACTTCTTAGTACATTTGCTATCTCTGTATGTAGGTAGCTTGGGAAACCTTTGCTATCGTCTGTTCGGTTTTTTACCGACTTCCCAAAAAAGGAGGAGGTACTCAAAACGACTCTATATTTTTTTTATTTTTTTTTTATTTGTTTTACCTCATAACTTCTCTCCACGTGAGCCGATTCCAAAAAATATTTTATAGTTTGAAAAACGTTGCTTTCTTATTGGTCCCATTTAAATTTGTTCAAGATCTGATCTTGAAATATCGTCAATAATGCCTATTTCGTGACGAATAATGCGTAATTTGACGATGTTCTCGTTGGCCCGACTTCAAAAGTTACCTCATAACTTCTTTCGTTGTGAGCCGATTTTGATGATTCTTTTTTATTTGAAAGCTGGTGCTTTTTTTGTGGTCCCATTGAAATTTGATCAAGGTCTGATCTCTAGTTTTTGAGTTATAGTCAATAATGCATAGTGAAGTCGGTTTTTTTTAAGCTTTGCTTGCGTTTGATTATTTTTCTTACGAATATTATGACGTCCCGATTACGTTTGGTACACCATTGGAATTACGATCTAGCCTTAAGACTAATAACTTATAGAATTTTGTTATTTTTTTTTATGATATATAGGCAAGCATTTGACTACTATACCTAAACTGCTAAGTAGAGTAATATACTAAGAATGTGTCCAATAACACTTTTATTACTGTCTCTATTATCGTGAAGACACTTTGTTCTTGTGTTCTTTGTTACGCACTCACTATATTACACTGTCACATCACTACACTAAAGGTTTAGTTCTCTTGAGTCTTATCACTAAGTCTGTGTTGTCAAGGAGCTGGATTGCCTCAAACGTTCACATGGTGATGAAGTCTGTTAGGATGTCCAGATTTCCGGTTGTTCTCCTCCACGGGTCGCGTTTCTCAACCGATGCTTGTGAAAATTTGTAAGATTGTTGATAATTACACAGATTTTTAAAAATGGCAGAAACCTTGTACTGATATACAGTCGTAATTGGTATCAGGGTGGTAACCCTGAAATAAATAATCTGTCGCCAAAATTACAAAAAAAAAATTTTGCAGCTATAATTCAGAGCCAGATCATTCTAGGTCTATCATGATTACCACTGATGACATCATCCCTTACCATTCGGTGAGATAGTAGTCAAATGCCTGCCTACTTATTATATATATATATACTTCTTTTAGACAAAACAGAAATTTAAAATATATTAATCAATTAAATAAGCCCGTTCTTGAAAGCCTAGACAGGGAAAATAAACTAGAATATTGGTGTCAAAGGCAGTTTTAAACCGTTATAATAATCTCTCAGTACACGTCAACCTGCGGGCATGCTTTATTTACGAATAATAATAATATTATTTGAGTTAATAAAGTAAAAATTAGGATCTTTATATTAAAGGTTTCAGTTTTATAGCAAAATGGAATATTAAAGACTTTACAGACAAAAGAGAAACTCTAAAAAAAGATAGATAACAATTATAGAACCTAAAAAGAAAGTATTAAATTTACTATTAATTATTCTTGCTAGCACAAACAAAGGTGCCTGCAGGCAATTTTTAAGTAGATACAGACAAAGAACAAAATAATCCTTTAAGGATCCCATTTTTGTATAAAGGTACACAACAATTTTATAAAATAAATGTACAGTCTAAATGAAAACCTCCTATTTCGGAAGTTTAAGAACAAGTGTCAGTTATATCGATGACATGAGTATGACATAGAGTTTATGTTCTGTTATTCTGTCAGAATAAAAGCATAACAATTGTACATCCCTCCACAGTTGTCTACTCGGCCTAAGGGAGATGTAGGGAACCTAGATGTGACACACTGGTGAAAAAGTCAACGAATTTGTTCGTCATTGCGGCATACGTAAAAATCTTTTAAAGTTTTGCTACTAAACTCAAGTCAACAACTTGATAAATAAAGTGGCAAGAACTACAAAATATCTATATTTATGTATTTGCATTCTTCACCTAAATTCTACTGGATCTCTTTGGGCCCTAGAGGCCTGACATTTAATTGATTACTTGTATTTCTTTTAGAGTTTCCATACCCATCAAATAATGTATCCAAAAATAAGTCCTGTTAGAGTTCGAAATGTGATTTTGAAATGCGTCTGTGAGTCGTGTTATTTATGACATCAGATTGGACTGGACCTCTCTGAGCAGACATTTGTGTTCATGTAAAGTATTTACGTAGGTTCATACAGAAAAATACAAGTTGAGCAAATACAAAGAGGTTTGAATCTAACACTATGCACTGAAACAGAGATTATATGTACCAATTTTTTTATTTGTATTTGGGAAATATACCTATTTTTAATTTGAAAGCTGGTGCTTTCCACTTTGTCTCATTTAAATTTGATAAGTAACTTTTGAATTATCCTCAATTATGCGTATTTACTTAGAGCATTTAATTCGATGAAGGGTTCCGAATATAGAAGTCGGCGATGAAGTTGGTTTTTTTAAGCTTTGCTTGCGTTTAAATTATTTTTACGCGTGATTAAAATGCTGGTACGTAAACGTATTAGCATTGCAATTCAGAGAGGCAATGTCGCCTACATCTTTGGCCGCATCGTCGCTTTAAGATGAGATAGTGGTCAAATGCTTACCTATAGAACATAAAAAACGTCTTATTATTATGTTTTTAAGCAACTACCAAGAGTGGCTCTACTTTTGAAGTAGCTTTACTATATTTTGTAATTTTCTTCAATGACACATAAATAATTACAAAGCCTCTAACATGCTGAACTGCAGGGAAACCTCGCCTTAAACCTAACAGATCGTCACACATTAGCTAAATAATTCGATTTTCCAATTTGGTTTCAAACGAGGTTCATACGGTTGGTTGATTGGACTCGGCTACTACGTTCTCCATCCGTGACTGTACTATCACAGTGTACCATCCCCTTCTGGGATAATGTAAGCTTTCGCAGAAATGGCCTTAATGTTTTTTTTTTCATTTTATTATTTATGTATCATCATACTTGCGGCTATGCATTACAGAAACCACTAATTCATCCACCCCAGTTCTTAACATCTAAATAATACTACAACCTAAAAAAATAACATCTAAAAGAAAAATAAAACAAAAAGAAAAAATACCCCAAAAATTTAATAAAATTGTCTTTAAAAGTTTTCAGAAAAATTGCTGCCGCTATATTTTGTCTATTATGCTTGATAGGCAAATGCGTTTATCAAGTTAAAAAGTAGCCTATGTGTGAATCCTAGGTATAATCTATGTACATTCAACTGATCGACGGATTTGGGTGACAAATGTCACCCAAATCCGTTCAATGATGAGATAGTGATAGACGTGAAGAGAAAACAAAGTTACACACTTACACACAAACTTTCGGATTTATAATATTAGTGTGAGAGCTGTGTCTAGCAGCTTTTTCCATTGCTAATTATACTTTACTAGCTGTGCCCCGCGGCTTCGCCCGCGTGATTTAAAAGTTGTGGTTGAACTTTCAAGGTTTATAATTTTGGATTGATAGATTCATGGTTTGAATTCGCAGTCTCGTCTATAATTTAAATCTAGTGGACCGTATAAAATATACGTGTTTCATTATTTACTTCAATGTTTATTTGTACCGAGTTTTGATTGAATCGAAGCGAGTAAAAAGGCAGCATAAGTAAACGCCCAAGGTAACAAACAGACAGAGAGACAAAGTTCATTTAGATATCTATATATATAAAAATCAATGCCACTTTTCGTTGTTGTTTTATAACTCAAGAACGGGCTCACCTATCCAAACCAAATGCTTAGGCTTTGTTCGGACTATTTAGTAGATGGTTTATGTGAAGTTTGCACAAAATCGGTCGAGCGGTTCTTCATTCATCACACCCGGGCGAAGCCGGGGCGGATCGCTAGTCTAATATAAAGGATTGTTCAATTAAATGCACAACAAAATACTCAACGAACATCCAACCTTTCGACTCCAACTCAAGACATCGGCAAATTGGGCCCTCGACACCTCAATTCGTCTCAAATAAAATAAAATATATCTCAAACGTCAAGAACAGAAGACATCACTTTCCGTTTATTTATTAATGCAAAGCAAACAAAAAACTAATTTCCTTATATTTGGCGCGACATGGAATGGTGTGCTATGTAAACGGTATGGGAGGTACAGAAATTGGGATTTCAAAAACGCACACACACTACAGTGTGATAATGTAAGCGATACGTGAACTTTAGCGATTGGTCAATGGTAAAGAGATTTATAAACTTCAAATAGGCTAGATGACTGAAAAATTCTAATTACTGTATATTGGACACGTATTTTTTGCGTTGAAATTCCGCGTTACTTCACATCTCAGTACATTTTTGTTGAGGCGTGACGTCACTCTTCACTCCCAACTTTGTCGTTCTATACCTTTTAATTTTTTGTTTCAATTTCATTTGTCAATGAAAGAAAGCTTTTCCAATATTTTTTGATAATTAGTCTTACTGACGAACTTAATAGATTTTTTTTACCCAGGCGTCATTAATATTTTTATTTTTAATATTAAGGATTGTTCAATTATATCCACAACTAAAACTCAACAAACACACAACCTTTCGTCTCCTACTCAAGATATCGGAAAATTGGGTCCCAGACACCTCAATTCGTCTCAAATAATTAAAATATCAAACGTCAAGAATAAATACCCTGTGCCTTTAATTACGTTGACTAGTATAAAGGTAACCGTATTATGATTGGGTTCGATTCCTGGTGGAAACACAAGCGTTCTCCCCAAGGGAAATGTCTGTTTCTGGTTCTGGGTATGGTTGTGTGAGTGATGTGAATGTTTCCGGCACCCACGACACAAGTCATTGTACTTAGAACTAAATAAGATACACTAAGCTATTACATTAAACAAACAAACAATCGCATTCACACTCACAGCCCCACACTAAGTTCAAAGACTTGTATCGTGGCGCCGGAAACATTCACATCACACACACATTACGCCCAGAACCAGAAGCACAAATATCCCTTGGGAAGGAATTTGTGCACCTGCCGGGAATCGAACTCAGGACCCACGGCGCAAAGAGCAGACACCACTGCGCCAACTGGGTCGTCATAATATAGTTAAAAAAACGTACCTACTCACTATAGTTCAATTATTTGTTTATATATTATAAGGTACATGAACAGAACATTGTATAACTAGTTAATTTAAAGATATGGAAGCCTGCTACATCTTAGGCTGTATCATCACTGTTTACCGGGAGAGATAGAGCTCAAGTTTATTACATGTATGTTGGTAAGTATTTCCACTTTTGTCTTTAAAAAGACTTAGACTAGTTTAGTGGAGTACAGAAATAGTAGACCAACACCAAAAAGATTTTACAAATACAGACTAAGCATTGTAATATTTTTACCATATGCAACGTGCCCAACTACTTGTGCTGTAAACAACTAAATGACACCACATTAAAAAGGACAACTTGATGAATTTATATCATTACATACATAGGGTTAAATGATTAACACGTTTAGAAAACAAAGCACTTAACATTATGTAAGACAGTGGTGAAAATAATGTTTGCCTATGTTAAACATTTCGTCTTCTCATATATAACATTTATATACTAAACCTATCGATTCACAACAATATTATAGCCAATGAGAGAAACATCAGTCATTCGCACCAAATCTAGAAACTTATAGACATGACCTACTGCTATGATCGATATGATGCGTAGCGTAGAAGCAAAGCGTTCGATTGTTCGCTCATTTTGTAGTCGATCGACAATCGACGACTGTCGGAAATTGAGTAATGGGGCACAGACTGCGTCGTTGAGGGTAATGTGAACTTGGACTACTTTTAAAAATCTTTATCTAGAAGCTACATCTTGCATAATGCTTAACAGTATTAAAAGTGCCTATATTGCATTTTAGCAGTTACTCGTTTGCTTGTCGTTTTAACAAGTTAACAAGTAGACCAACCAGATCAAAATGTTCAATGACTAATGGTATCAGACACAGCCTAAAGGTAATGCAGCCGAGATCGACAGCTGATCATATAGAACTGACCACTATGCCATTACCGAATATATTATTCTAGTTGTACTGTTATTGAATCGAAATTAAAAAAGGAATTTAAAAATCTTGAAGCTAGGATTCTGTGTTGACGAAAATCAAGGATCTAATGCTAAAGTACAATATTTCTTTCTTCTTTTATTTAGCATGGGTAACTGATTAGTAGGTAGGTATACATATTATTTTCTATTCTAAATTATTAATAACTTTATTTCGATACTCTATTTGACAAGTTATTATATATTTGGATATTGTCAACTATTTATATTTTGATATTTTTTTATCTTGCGTTACTCTTGAGGTTAAGAATAAATGAACCTTATTTAGACAAATACATCCAAACTTTTCAGCTCAAAGGCAAAAAAAAAGTTACTTATACCTCTATACATAGACCCCAAAATACTAACTCATCTCCTGCACATTGGGGACTCTACATCAAAATTGTAACTTTTAAACTTTGGCGATTCGAACACATGTTTTAGGTAATAATTCGGCACTTAATAGTGCTATAAACAATTTTTATTTACCTTAGCTGAGTCTTTTCATTTACTTAAGTCTTTTCGCTTGCCTGTCAAATGATTCAAGAACCTCTAGACATCTGTCTCTTAGACATTTGTTGACAAGTTGCTTCTCGAAAAGCAACTTGGCTGAAACGTCGAGGTAGATATCGGCTTTTGAATTTATTGACAAGCGAGCGAAAATACTCGTTGTTTATAGTAAGCTAGTGGAGTCCAAACTGCAAAGTCTCGTTCACCGACGTAAGGTAGCAAAGCTATCAGTATTCTATCGCTTACATTTTGGAGAGTGTGCTCGGGAGTTACATGATATGATTCCTCCATGCCCTATTTACCATCAAACAACAAGACAAACTATCAAACGTCATCCATTTGTTCTTGAATAGCTCCAGTTTGCTCGAAACGGTTCGCTTCTACGTTTATCATCCGTATAGCAAAGGAGTGGAACTCATTGCCTGCGTCGTTGTTCCCCAAACGGTACAATCCGACTGTCATCAAATCTAGAGTGAATAGGTATCTTCTAGGCAAGCATGTTCCATCTTCGGCCACATCGTCACTTTCCATCATGTGAGATAGTTGTCAAATGCTTGACTATCCAGAATAAAAATATATATTAGCTAAATTACATTAAGATGTTTAGTGTTGGTTAAAAAGGCCGAAGTCCCCATTTCCGTGGTCCATGTAAGTCTTTGTCCGCACGCGTCTTCAGTCGGAAATGAAAAAATCCCAAGAAGCGATGTTTTTTTTTTACTTACTGGCGCTATGCACTTGATGTTCGTTTACAGTTCAATTCACACAAAAAACAAATTAAACTCTTTAAGGCTAATTGAAATAGGTTTTATTTGAAAAGAAATTATTTTTTTCTTTTTATTATACTAGCTGTACCCGGAATGCGTTGCGACGCCACGTTTAGAAAAAGTGTTTTTCCTCTTTCACTTCTTACCATAATAAAAACTTTTTAAATATTGTTCCATATTGTTGCAGTGGCGCAGTGGACAGGTCTCCGCCCTATGCGCCGTGGGTTCTGGGTTCGATTCCCGGCAGGAGCCCAAATTCTTTGCCAAGGGATATTTGTGCTTTTGGTTCTGGGTGTATTTGTGTGTGATATGTAAATGTTTCCGGCACCCACGATACAAGTCTTTGAATTTAGTGTGGGCTGTGAGTGTGAATGTTTATTTATTGTTCTTACAAAAAATACTTAAATCTCAGAAATGGGGGAGGGATGGGGGTTGCTTAAGATGCTTAAGAAATACTTAAAGACTCATACCTAACAAATATATAGGTATGTAAGAATTCTCTGCTTCCTTTACTCGGTCCTCAATGATCCAAAGTCACCAAGCTACCTCAAACAAATATTTAAATTTCTTTCTGAGACTCACGAACGGGAATTACGTTCCTCTCATAATTTAATAGAGCCACCCCCAGTCACAACACTGCATTCATTGATAACTCATTTGCTGTTGTGGCTGTACGGTTGTGGAATCAGTTACCAGAACATTTAAGGAAGGCTCAAAGTAAATTGATCTTTAAAAGACTTATTCATCGACATTACATAAAGAATATTTATCCTGAACAAGTTCAAGAATAGCAATTTCTATTTATTTGTATCTTATATAAGTATTCTGATTGTGTTGGTTATACATACATATGTAAGTAGTATATTGCATTTGTTTAAATATATATATTTTTTATTAATTTTCAAATTATTTGATCTAGTTTATTTATTCTAAAATCTAATTTTTTTATTTATTTTATGTACGCGTATCTTTTAGCTGCACGCCCAAACACTTTTCTTACACGCCCAGGAAAGCTGGTAGATAATGCTTCATAGCATTAGGCTATTCCTTGTACACTGTTTTGTGCTAAACTAATAAATAAATAAATAAAATAACAAAATATACAAAAAAACATTAAAAACGAGTAGTTTTGGAGGAGTTCGACCACAAACACCATGACACGAGATATTAATATGTATATTAGATTTTTTTAAATCTATGCTATTAAAGGTGGAGGTTCTCAATTCAAATGTCTGTTTTTTTTTTATTACGCGATAATTCCGCCTATTATGAATCGATTTGGTGATTCAATTTTTTTTTGTAGATCATAACTTTAAAGGTGGTCCCATATACATTTTTTAATTTTTTAAATCAACTATTTATCGAATTTGATTCAGCACCAATTTTATTTAAAATAGTTGAAATATATATGTGTTATTATTTCTAGTATCTATTCTAGTAACGGTATTTGCAGCGCACGCCCGATTAGCAGATTTTTTCCTACTTACTTGACACTTATCATTATATTTTGGACAATTCACACAATATCTTTATAAATTATAGCCTATGTAATTATTCCGATGTACACTATATTATTATTGAAAAGTTTCATTAAAATCCATTCTGTAGTTTTTGCGTGAAAGAGTAACATGTATGAATGTTTCATACATACAATCATTCGCGTTTATACTATTAATAATATTCTAGCGACCCGCCCCAACTTCGCACGGGTGCAATACGAGGTGGATTTTCCAACTATCATGACGCAATGACCATATTTAATATCCATTACAGGTTCATCATACTTTCCACACCCGGTAGCTATTAGGAAACCAATCGATATAATATCGGGTGCCCATTAAATCAAACTCGCACGACCTTACGAATTAAAAACAATGGTATTAAATTCCATTGAACACCCGGCGATAAATTTAAACAAAACAAAATACTCTCGGACCGGTAGATTTTTAAAGTATTATAATTGTTGAGGTTTAGATAATAAATAAATGTAATAGTATATAATATGATGACTAAATAGGACAAATTACGACCATGTTCATAAAGATATGTCGCGCATAAGATTATGGTGTGACATAATTATTATGTGAAATCTTCTTGCGCTATAAAATAAAATAAACCGTAAAATAACCGGCCAAGTGCGAGTCGGACTCGCGCACGAAGGATTCCGTACCATTATCTATAAAAAATCAAGTTTGTTTTATGGGAGCCCCCCTAAATATTTATTTTATTTTATTTTTAGTATTTGCTGTTATAGCGGCAATAGAAATACATAATCTGTGAACATTTCAACTGTCTAGCTATCAAAGTTCTTGATATACAGCGGACAGGTGACAGACGGACGGACGGATGGACAGTGAAGTCTCAGTAATAGGGTCCCGTGTTTACCCTTTGGGTACGGAACCCTAATAAAAAATTTGGTCGCAAATAATATTAAAGTAGTATTGTTGGTATTTTAGTAAGTGAAGAAATCGACAAATTAAGCAAAGGCATTATAATAATTATGTACTTATACTTAAAATATTGAATTGTGTGTATAAATTGTATTATGAAAAGTGGAACTTGTCACTAGTGTTATAAAAAGACTCGCCAAAGCTCATGAACAAAGACTTCATCAATGTGAACGTGACAACACATACTTAGTGAGAAGACTCAAGAGAACTAAACCTTTTGAGTTAGAGTAGTGATGAGACAGTGTAGTGAGTGCTATTAACAAAAGACACATTCTTAGTTTACTACTCTTTTTAGCAGCTTAAGCAAAATTAAATTACGTATTAGTTTTAAGGCTTGATCGTAATTATAATGGTATAAAGAAATAGGTGAAAAAACTTATATAAGAACGCATGATGATTTACTGCACGTCGCGTAAAGGGCAATACTATTTATTTTAAAAGTAGAAACAAAACAAACATACTAAAATCTACCTTCCCTACTACACCGCAAGGGCGTTATTTTTTTCACTCGACCGTGGACAGTCCAGATAAATGTTGATTACACGAAAACAATCGGTATGTTTTTAAACGAAATTGGTCTGTGAGACCCCATGAGGGTATGCAAGACCGGAAT
Source organism: Lomographa bimaculata (assembly GCA_948107665.1). NCBI lineage: Eukaryota > Metazoa > Arthropoda > Insecta > Lepidoptera > Geometridae > Lomographa > Lomographa bimaculata. The sequence continues at coordinate 12,201,427 of OX403610.1, read as the reverse complement.
TAAAAATAAATATGTAAAAGGGTTAAAAATTATACTTATTGAATTTTTGTTTCCGTTTTTATGTTTAAGCTTATAGCTTTTGACCGATCTGTTTGTATGTGTTTCGAAGCGACGATGAAGATGAGTGAAGGGCAGAAGAAAGTCATATAGAACTAAATTAGGTAGGGGTTACAACAAGAATCAGGTTCTCAGAACTTTCTGGTATTTTTCTAATAAACCTTGTACACAAATTTTTAAAGGCAATGCCGCCAGCATGATGGGAACGCTACTCACTAGTAGTGGGCTTGAACACTTAGTTAACTTAGTTCTTTGCTGTATATAGTTTTAGTTTAGTTTTAGGAAATATAGGCAATTGGCCAGTAGATAGTCCTGAGTCGTTAGAAACAAATAAACACTATAAATTTGCTCTTTTATATCATGCTTATTTAAAGTGATTATTCTCACCTAAAATAGAGCGAATGTTTAATCCACACTAACTTATAGGCGTGGCCAGTACCGCTATTTAAACCAAGCAAGGAATTTAAAATTGCCCTGTCTACCGTACCGCTGTGCCACACTTTGTTTAAAACCTACTCGTTCTGACCTAGAAACTAAATATAATCGGTATTCTATCGTATACATTTTGGAGAGTGTCCGCAGGAATTATACGAGTTAATTCCACCTTGTCCATTTTACCATCTAACAACAAGACAAACTGTCAAACGTCATCCATATATGGTTTACATACCTCCATTTCGCTCGAAGCGTTGCGCTTCTACGTTTATCATCCGTACTGCGAAGGAGTGGAACTCATTGCCCTCGTCTTTGTTCCCCGAGCGGTATAATCTGAGAGTCTTAAAGTCAAGAGTTAATAGGTACCTTCTAGGCAAGCATGCTACATCTTCGGCCGCATCATCACTTTCCATCAGGTGAGATGTGGCCGAATGCTTGCCTATCGGGCATAAAAAAAAAATTACTCAAGATAGGCAACCTTTTGACCACCATCTCACGTGACGGTAAGCGACGATGTGGTCGACGATGGAGCAAGCCCGCCTAGAAGATACCTATTCACTCGCGACTTGAAGACTCCCATATTGCACTCATCGGGAAACGCCGACTCGGGTAAGGAGTTCCATTCTTTTGCGGTTCGCACAATGAATGTGGAGGCAAAACGCTTGGTGCGCATTTTCTTTTATTTAAACGCAAGAAAATCTTTAAAAAACCCACTTCGCCGCTTTATCTTCTGAACCCTTGATCAATATCATATACGCATCATTGAGGATAACTCAAAACTACTGGTCAAATATTGATCCAATTTAAATGGGACCACATGATACTAAGGCTTCCCATATAAAATATAATAATTTAAACGTAAGCAAAGCTTAAAAAAACATCACTGCTTATATTTTGGTTTTGGCTTGATCAATTTCGATAAAATTTATATGGGACCACCTCTGTAGTATAATCTACCAAGAAAAAAAATATTTTGAGATTCGGTCCACAAATGGAGGAGAAATCGAAAAAAAAACAAACAGTCAAACAAACAACCTCCTCCTTTTTTGAAGTCGGTTAAAAAGTCAGTAAAAAATACAGTCGAATTGAAAAGCTAATCTTTTATTGAAGTCGAAAGAAAATTTAAAATATCTTGTTTATTATAACAGCTAAATTACCAATATCAAAACACAGTGGTTTTCAAATGTCCCCATACATAATGAAGTAACAAATCTGTCCAACATTTCAATTTGTGCCAATATTGACAGAAGACTAGCCTGTTAATTGTTAATAACGTGTCATTCGCCACAAACCTCATGCGAATTTGTCCAGCCCTCCAAACGAGTGTTTATATAACGTAGCGCAGCTAGAGTAGTATGCTTTTTTTATTAGCTTTCCCAATATCCAGGAGATTAAATTATACGTTAAGTATGTTAGTTAGTTAGTGTGGGGACCGGGATTCTAAAAATCTATCAGGGCGCCTGGTAGAGGCGACGCGTGATCAAAATGCTGGCCCTTATTTGGCTCAACGTATTAGCATTGCTATTCAGAGAGGCAATGCCGCCAGCATGATGGGAACGCTACCCACTGGTAGTGGGCCTAGAGTTACCTATAAGCTCGACGTCTTGTAGGTAACTTAGTTCTTTGCTGTATATAGTTTTAGTTTAGTTTTAGGAAATATAGGCAATTGGCCCGTAGATAGTATGATTATTTTGAATCTTCATTACTCGATAACGTGACGCAAAGGAGGGTAATGTGTTTATCAGCCTATGTACGTATGTATGTTTGTTTGTTCCTTCATGGCTTACTAGACATTAAACGCGTGAGCCGATTTTGACGATTCTTACGTTTTGAAGTAGAAGAATCATTAAAATCGATTTGTCTTACCGATTATCACTATAGTCACGACAGTAACCTAAATTTTATATGGCTACAACCAAATGACATTTTATTATGGGGAAAAATTAAAACAAATGATGGTCGACGTTTTTTATGACAGATAGGTAAGCATTTGGCCGCTATCTCACCTGATGGAAGGCGACAATGCGGCCGAAGATGAAACATGCTTACCTAGAAGATACATATTAACTCTAGACTTGAAGACTCCCAGATTATACTGTTCGGGGAACAAAGACGTGGGCAGTGAGTTCCACTACTTCGCTGTACGGATAATAAATGTAGAAGCAAAATGCCGAGCCATACATAACCATATATGGATGACGTTGGTCTGTTTGTAACTAATCTCCATTTTTCTCGATCTTGCTCCAGTACAATACTTTGTTGTAGAGTCTCCCTGTTGCTTATATTATGCTACTTGGCCATTTTTAATTAAGAATGATAGTTTTGGATCTACAACTCTTAAAAGTTTGTTAGCAACTATTATTATTTAGCCAGTGACTTACGAGTCCAATATAACGATATCTTCAGGATGCTGATGCGGTTTCCTCGCTATTGGTGCATCTCAGATGTTCGCTGAAGCGTGCACGGATGGTGTTTATGCGATCATACGTAATAAAATCGACTCTCTACGACAGCGAGTGCGAGGCAGTTGCAATGGCATCCTGGAGATGATCGTTTCCAGACATGACTGCCCCATACAAACGAGATGGATGCGGATTATGATGGGTGGAACATAAAATTTTACTTATATTATTTTAAACATGCCAAATTTTATTATTGTATTCCCTTTTCTAATATCTATTTCTCTTAATCATTTATGTTTGACATTATTGTAATTCAACTTCGGCAGAGCAGCGTAAACGGCGCAAATATGGAAACCTTGGCAGTGGTTACATATTTGAGCCGTTTGGTGTTGAGACACTGGGTCCGTGGGGACCGGGAGCTCATTCTATTTTCAAAATTCTATCAAAGCGCCTGGTTGAAGCGACGCGTGATCAAAATGCTGGCACTTATTTGGCTCAACGTATTAGCATTGCAATTCAGAGAGGCAATGCCGCCAGCATGATGGGAACGCTACCCACTGGTAGTGGGCTTGAGCACTTGAGTTACCTATAAGCTCGATGTCTTGTAGGTAACTTTAGTTCTTTGCTGTACATAGTTTTAGTTTAGTTTTAGGAAATATAGGCAATTGGCCCGTAGTTAGTACAGGATCATGAATTGTAATTTCTAAGTGCCTGATATGTCTATTGTGATTGTATATGAATTTTATATCTGAAATAAAATTACTATTATTATCCAAGTATTTATTAGCATCTCACGGCTCTATGCCCGGACCTTTGTAAGGCTTTAGCGGATCCGTAGCCAACGCCAAGAGGCTCTTTGGTATAATTACATTTTAATAATAACATATCAGGCGTGTCTAAACATACGACGGACATCTCTTATGTTAGAAGTTGACTCCGCTTTATGATTGCACACGCCTTTACAATTATTGTATGTTATTAACCATGGACTAGGCGACTAGGGGATGGATGATTATTATTATTTCTTAAATTGTCATTACAATAAAACAGTGATAACATTCTAACTATATTCGCATAAAGGTCTTATTACCGAAAAGGTGTATATTATACCCAGTAATTGATTGAACTGCCCGTTGGGTCAGTGGGTGAGAGCTCGACTTTTAAGTATGGATATCGGGTTCGATTCCCGGCGGTAACACAAGTTTTCTCCTCAAGGAAAATTTGTGTTTCTGGTTCTGGCCGTGAGTTATGTGAATGTTTTCGGCACTCACGACAAGTCGAACTTAGTGTGCGGGTGTGAGTGTGAAAGTGTTCATGTTTAAGTGTTTAATTACACCTACAATTTGCCCCTTAGCAAAGGGTTCCAATATAATTCATGCCGAAGTTGACGGTGTCATCTAAGTTGGAACATTTGCCGCTTTACTTAATGTACTATTATTTTTTTTGCTATGGCATTAAACTAATAGAATTTAAATGGAATATTTGAACGTTTGCTTTATTGATGAGTTTGTATAATGTGTCTAGTTCAAACTTGTTCAAACTTGTTCCAACTAGTTAGAACTAGTCTGTTATTCCATGTATTTATTTTGTGGTGCGATTGGATTTAGTTACTTGGGAATAGTATTCTATTAATTTTCAGTTATATCAGAATATCGTGAGGGATGAAACGATAATATTTTTTAATTGTGGGCCGAGAAGTTTCTCAGAAGGATACATATATAAATATATGTAGGAACAGTTGTTCTTACTCGTAACTAAGTATAAATCGAATTTAAAAAAATAAGAATAATAATAAAAAAATATAGAAAGAAGAATAACGAACAACCCTTTTCTATAAATGAATAAAACTTCTGTAATTATAATTTAATACCAAACAAAGCTTAAAAATCCTACTTCACCGCTTTATATTCGGAACCCTTGGAAAAATTACTAAAATAAGCATTATTGAGGATAACTCAAAAACTACTAGTCAGATCTCAATCAAAGAACAATGGCGAACTCCCATACATCATTTTAGTTGAAGTAAAATAGCATCGTATATAGATAAAAAAATATCTTACGTAAGGCCGGTTGCCTTCTGAGCTTCATTTTAAAAGAATTGTCGTTTTAAAAGGCCTAGTTATAGAGATATCAAACAAAACATATTTGTAGGTTATGTCTCAGCACACTTTGCCAATCTCTTTTTGAATACGCCAACAGTTGTGACAGTCGTGAATTCGTGATAAAAGCCCATTCCAAAGAGCCACCACTACGTTTTAGCCCAAGTTTTAGCTTTTTACAAGAGTTGGACGAGAAAAAACGTCGCAGTTTTGCCGCGAAAGTGAAAAAATGGCTCCAAAACTACAATAGAAGTTCTCGTAAAGTTTTTACCACTTTACTAGGGCATGACTTGGCTATAATCGGACCTTGACTATTACTTAACTTTGACTATGACTTGTGACTAGGGCTTTTAATATGAAATAAACTTGAAATATATTCTTAATTGACACTGGCTAAATGCACAAGATTGCGAAGCTAATATTAAAAGAAAAAAAGAAAAAAAAACAAACGTCAAATGTGAAAACGTCATTCATAGGAGTTTTGCCGCGAAAGTGAAAAAAAGGCGTTGTTGATTTTGTAAAATTTTCCAAAACCTGTGATTCTTCGAGTGTTAATGTGTAATAATGGTGGATTATTAACCGTTAATACTTAGTGAACGTGCATAAGTGTAGGCAAATCATACAAAGCTGAAAAACGTGCTTTTCACCTTCGCTCCAAAACTCTAATAGAAGTTCTAGTAAAGTTTCTACCACTTTACTAGGACATGACTTGACTACGACTGGACCTTGACTCTTTTACTTGACTTTGACTGTGACTTGTGACTAGGACCTATAATATGAAATACACTTGAACTATATTATCACTTGACACTGGCTAAATGCATAAGATTGCGAAGCCAAAATTAAGGAAAAAAAAAAAAAACGTCATTCATACGACAGTTTGGTATTGCCATGACATTTGCTTTTTCCCCTTAAATGTCGATGACTGCAATCGCAACCGCAGCTGTTTTTAGAAAACCTGTGGATGACAGACGGATTCTAGGCAGCTGATGGTTCATACATAAGTTACCATAGTATTTTTTGTTTTATGGATACATCATAAGCATTAGCATTACGACTTAGGAATATAGAGATGCACTAGGGTAAGGCAATGGACATGGTAACATCTTATTACATAACCACAGCAGGGAGTTTTGCCGCGAACGTGAAAAAATGGCGTTGTTGATTTTGTATAATTTTCCAAAACCTGTGATTCTTCGAGTGTTAATGTGTAATAATGGTGGATTGTTAACCGTTAATACTTAGTAAATGTGCATAAGTGTAGGCAAGTCATACAAAGTTGAAAACCGTGAGTTTCGCCTTCGCTCCAAAACTCCAATAGAAGTTCTAGTAAAGTTTCTACCACTTTACTAGGGCATGACTTGACTATGACTGACTACTTGACTTTGACTGTGACTAAGACTTTTATTATGAAGAATAGAAATTGTTAACATTTGTTTAATATTTCGACTGAAGGACTATGCATCCATGGTCATGAAATACACTCGAATTGAGAACCTACTCCTATTTTTTGAAGTCGGCTAAAACATGAAGTGTCTTATTTTAACTAAGGTGCGTCAAAATAAAGCAAAACATATTTAACAAACAAAAAGTCAAACGCATACACACACAGCTCCACACTTAGTTCAAGGACCTGTATCGTGGGTGACCTGTTTTGGAACAATATGTCTTCGAACTCAGTGGCGGGTTGTGAGTTTGAAAGCATTTATGTTTTATATATAACAGTATTAGTACTAACGTATTTGTGTGCGTTTTAAAATTACGCATTGCCTAAAATTCTCTTCATATCATAATATTATTGGTGTCGGGCTAAAATGTGATTAAAATGTAAAATTTACTGAATAGCTGAATGTTATTTACAGTGGTTCACATAGGTAACACTTAACAAACGTAGCAAACATCAAACATTGAGACTACATACGGGATAGGGGTTGTAAATAGTAGCATCACTAAAATTTAATCACACCTAGTTATTTGATTGTATTTATATAGCATTAGCCATGCTAGGCAGAACTATAATGGTAGATAGATAGATAGATAGATAACGCTTTATTGTCACACCTTCATAAATCACTTACAAAACATTTTAAAACTTAAATTAAAGTGTATAATCGGCGGTCTTACCGCTAAAAGCGACAATGATAAATTTAGAAAGGAAAAAAAATCGCTTGAAATGTTTCGGTAGATGACGTAACACGTCCCCGTAAGACGTTAATAATAAGGAAAAGTTAATTTTGTTTCGTCGCTTTGGGCAGGGCTTGAATAGCTCAGCGGTTAGAGCAATAGGGCATGACACCCTATGTCCGCGGGTTCAAACCCCGCATCAAGCGAACATTTTTCCTTTCTAAATTTATCACCATACCTAGTTATTTATTTGCTTTGTTTTCTTCGTTATTTTTGAGTTAATTTTAATTAATCTTATAATTCTTACTAATCCCCAGAGAATAGTGTTGGTTTTCAGATTCCATTCGGTCTGTCATTCTTATTACTACAATAATAAATAATTATTTTTCACTCAAACTAGTACCTATTTATCAATTACTGCTCACTCATTTGTTTTCCTACTTTAATTTTGCTAGGTGAATACCTACCCTCCGTTGTTTTTTTTTGAAATAGTAGCTCAACCAGATACAATTTTTTTTTGAACTTAGAATGTATACTGGTTGCAAAACCATTTTGCGCGACATCACGTACTCTTAAAAAATGAAATACGTAGGTATGTACGTCTTGGCACAGAATAAATAGTATAAGTATTTGATTTCACACGTAGGTACATAGCTTAGAAGCATGTACTACAGCTTCAAAGATAGAGAGATATAGCTATTAAATTCTTCTCAATTGGAATGCATTTTTTATGTGTGATACCTCAGAACTTTTTTTCTAGGTGAACCGATTTTGATGATTCTTTACTTATTTGAAAGGATGTGCTTCCTATCTGGTCCTATTTAAATTTGATCAAGATGTGACCAATAGTTTTGAATTTTTCTCAATATAATACGTATTAAATTCGTTTAATCTGATCAAGAATATTTCAGATAAAGCGGTAAAGTCGGTTTTTAAGCTTAGCTCGAGTTTAAATTAATCAAGTGTCATAACTGCATCCAAATTCCATTGTGTCACAGTGTTACACATCCAGTGTGACCGAACCAGTACATCGACCTATTGAAAACCTGCATTGAAACGAGCTCCACCTTAGTTACATTATTACTTGCCAATATCACTATGCTGACGCGATTGTACCCACTAACCTAAAAAAGCTACCCTCAAAAGTCCACTCTAGCATTAAAACATAAGGTCTATAATCCCCTGCCTTCCGTCAATTCCAATACCTTAGTTCGGCCGTTTATGATCCCTCATTTCAGTCATAATGTCTCGTCGAATCTCGAAACAATTTCGCTCGTGTTGGAATATGTATCGATTTGAAACGTAGTGTTTTCATTGAAAGGCTTTGTAGCAAAAATTGCTTGGTAAAGGTTTATTGTTAATCGGACTGTCGTTGGTTCGTATCCTCTCACTAATTACAGCTTACTGTAAATGCAAAATTAACATTTAATATCTTAGAGGGACGAGCGCAGGAGTTCGAATTCTACTATAATTATAAATCCGAAAGTTTGTGTGTAAGTGTGTCAGTATGTTTGTTCCCTCAACACGCTTTAACGGCTGAACGGATTTGGATGAAATTTGGAATGTACATAGTATATCATAAAGTTCATGCTTCAGCTATATTATATAATAGCCGTGCCCCGCGGCTTCGCCCGCTATTATCAAGTTAAAATGTAGCCTATGTGTTAATCCTAGGTATAATCTATGTGCATTCCAAATTTCATCCAAATCCGTTCAGCCGTTAAAGCGCGAAGAGGGAACAAACATACTTACACACTTACACACACTTACAAACAAACTTTCAGATTTATAATATTATATGAATATATGATATGATATATTATTATGTAATTATACTCTGGGTGGCAAATGTATTGGGCAAACGTGACGCTTACCATCGAGCGAGCAACTTGCTCGTATCGTCTCTCAATGACTTAAAAATATAAAAAACAGACATTACGGAACTTATTGAGGCACGAAAGTTTTAGCTTAAAGGCATTGAAGAATTTAAAAGAAAAATCATTAAAAAAACAAGAACATTTTCGCCGTTAAGTCTGATAAATTTTGGGATAAAACTTTTCAAACACAAAATAATTATCCAAGTCTGTCCACGTACGATACAAATACATATATACATGTATTAACTGTACTTAAATAACCCTAATTTTGAATTTGCACATTCAAATGAGCCCCAAGTTTTCCTTTTACACATTCAACTTACTCTCTTGTCCTTCTCCCGTACGAGGTAGGAACGGAAAAACTTACTTATACTTAACCTAAGAGTTCTTATTACCGACCGCCAGACGTCAATCCTCTTTGGGAGTGTATTTGTCACTAATCGGAGCCTTGTTCGTGAGTGAGTACTACGGTAAAATCATGGGCGTGTAAAATTACTGAGAACTATGTTCCGGCAGCTATCTTTGAGAGCGCAATCGTTCTAGGCCTAGCGTGCTTATCCATTCTCAACCACATACATCTTGTGAGAAAGTGGTCAAACGGTAGCCTATCACAGATAGATAGATCTTATATCAAACCAGCCACAGTAAATTGCACAAGCTCTCTCTGGCGACTACGTAATTGATTATATAGATTTACCTAGGTAAAGATAATTCCTGTATAAGTCATTTAAGATTGATTGAAAAAATATATAAATGGAAAAATGCGAAGCCGAGTTTCCAGGTTCTTCTCCAGATGGCTATAATTTTGCGAAACTGACAGTAAAGTCATTAACTTTCATGAATAAATCTTTGAGACCCATGTAAATAAATCATTTTGATTTAATTTGAGTATCGCCTTTACATTTCTAGCTCAAAATGGAGAAAAACAAGCCATTCCACTGTTGGTAAGAGTCATCTATGCATGAACCATTTGAGGCCTCTTCAAAAATTTCCCCTATACAATATTGTCGCAATTCCACAGATATGGATACAGATAGAGTGTCCACGCCTCATTGTTTGTCTCCACGACAAGAGCTTTGAGTGAAGTGGCCATTCAATCTGCTGTATTGTACGTATTAATTGCCAACTTGAGCTGTTGTAGGATATTCTGGGACTGTATAGTAGTAACGTGCGGTACGACTACATTGACATACAAGCATGCTACATCTTCGGCCGCATCTTTACTTTCCATCAGGTGTGATATTGGTCAAATGCTAGTCTATCGAACATAAAATAAAAAACTGAACGAATTTTCACTGAATATCCTTCTTAATAAGGTTTAAAATAAAGTGGTTTTAAATGCTGCCTTTACTAAGTAATTAATAATAATAATTTCCGGCGTATATTTGGACACGCCTCTTAACGTTGGCTACGACTCCGCTAACGCCAGACAAAGATTCGGGCTTTTAGACTCGGAGAATTTAAATAATTAAGTGAGATAATAATATGGTCCAATTCCTTATAATAGATGCCTCGTATTCATGTTAGGGATTCCCCTACATATTGTAATACGTGATACGTTATATTATACGTTGAAAGGTAAAGTTCCCAAAAAAAAGAGATAGGGAGGAACAATACCTCCCGCGGACTGCACGGAGAGATCACAAACTATGTATTGACAATAAATAATGTAAACCTAAAGAAAAATGCATTCGGTCGACAAATTAAATGCTGTCTGGAAGACAATGCTTTAAGTGATCCATTGTAGCCTTTATGTAAAACATTTTTTTCTTATGTACCATTTTTTAACGTCTCAATAAATAGTATTAAAATTGTAGTGTAATTGACCGAGCGAGCGTGTAGCGGAAGCGAAGCGTCTTCGTTTCAGCTTGGGCATAATTGCTTTCATATATCCGGCGGATATCCGGTTGTTCTCCTTTAAAGGTTGCATTTCTCAACCGATTCTCGTTAAATTTTTAGTAACTCTCACGATAGTTTTTAACTGACTTTAAAAAAAGAAGGTTCTCAATTCTACTGTATGTTTTTTTTTGTATGTACCCCGTCACTTGTTTTGAAACTCAGTAGTTTTGAAAGAGGTAACAAGGTCACCTAACTAAATAATTCTGAGGCCCTTAAACATAAAAGAAAACCTCTCTCTCCGAAATCGGTCAACCCACATGATTGAAAGAAACTTGTTCAAAACATAGTGCTCGTTAAATTCGCGGTTGGTTGAACTTTTTTGCGTGTCTTTGTGAATTTGTTAGTTGTTTTAGAGTATTGTGTAGTATTTAACAATTACATTGTTTTTGAAAGTGTCAAGCATTTACTTATTTTTAATTGTAAAAGCCACCTTTTTAACCAATTTAAACCGATTAGAAGATACCTATTCACTCTAGACTGACTCACAGATTATATCAATAGAATACAAATAACAGGATTTCAAATTATAGTAAATTTTAAATAGTTTGTTTAATATATGAGCCTTGCTCCACATACAATATATATTATAGAGCTATTAGGATTATGCATAAGATATATAAACACTGAAAACTTAAACTTGCCCGACCCTGATTGCATTTTCGAACACTTGTTTTGATATGAAATGTAATGTAATTAATACAGGCCATCATAGACAGGAGGTGTTACCGATAACACTTCTCTTTCTGACGGCAGTCGCATTAAAAGCAATCGACGCTTTTAAAGTTGTCAAAGCATTAATATAATAACGAGTAAATATATCCATCTCACTCGCACATAACAATGGAGAATTTTTGCCTACCCTCATGAAATCTTAATTGCTCGAACGTGCGTGGGAAGCCATAAAAACCGCCGTAAACCGGTTTAATGTGGTTTATTGCCGTCTCCTTCGCACGCAAGGAAGAATCGAACTTTATGGGGGTAGTTGGACATTTAAGATGGATTTAACTGATTGGAGATTTCTATTTTATTATTTAGTTTGAATCGCATCCAATATATACTTGTATTTTCTTTTTTTCTGCTAGTATTACTATCGATTATTGCCTGAAATGTTTCTAACTACGCTATCTATATGATAGAAATATGTAGTAAGATTGTCTTCCTTACAACTGCAACTAGTAGAGTTGTGCTGATAAAAAGGATGATGCCAGGGTAAAAAAAAAAAATAGTCCGTCAGTTAGATTAACAAAAAATATTGGACATGTTCTTTGTTTATCAAAGAAATAAATAGAAATTGACAACGATGAAGAGCATTACAGTTCGGGAGTGAGGGCTCGTGACGTCACGCGTGGCAATACAATAAAGTCGAACGGCGAAGTCAAATTTAAAGTTAAAACTATCGTATTACACATTATATTTCAATGTTATATCCGGCTTAAAACACGAAAATTTTGACTGTCACGCGCCAAGGCCCGAGCCGCTCGCCTCCGCGTATCGCGCGTCTGACTCATCCTGATGATGGACAACTAATTTGTCCCAAACTAGTCGACTACAAAGTAAGTCGAAATTTACGTGTTTTAAGCCGGATATAACATTGAAACAAAACGAAGTCCAAAGCGGAATTTCAACGCACGATTCGTATTTTTTTTATTTAAATGATAAAAGAAATAATTAAACGCAAACAAAGCTTAAAAAAACCGACTTCACCGCTTTATCTTCGGAACCCTGATCACATTTAATGTATTAAACACGTATTATTGACTATAACTAAAAAACTAGAAATCAGATCTTGATCAAATTTCAATGGGACCATATGAAAAGCACCAGCTTTCAAATTAAAAAAAAAAAACATCGAAATCGGCTCACAACGAAGTCGGGTAAACGAGAACATCGTCAAAGTAGTCCACAAAATAGGTATTATTGACGATTATTTCAAGAACTACTGCTCAGATCTTGATCATATTTAAATGGGACCAATTAGAAAGCAACATCTTTCAAACTAAAAAAAGAACTTTCGAAATCGGCTCAGGTGGAGAGAAGTTATGAGGTAACATAAATAAAAAAATATATATAATACAGTAGACTTGAGTACCTCCTCCTTTTTTGGGAAGTCGGAAAAAAATATGTGGCCAATATTTTTTATAATGTAAATACCGGCTCAATAGTTTTTTTTAGGCATCTTGCCTATTCGACGCTGAATCTAGTTTTTAGTTGCTTCACATATCATACCTCTTTCGCAATATTAATTGGGCCTGGCGTGTTTACCACCCTCGAACACACCACCACTTACTTATGGATAAGATGGGCCTAGAAGGACTGTAACTTAGTGAATCTGGTAATTAAAACAATTGACTGGCGCTGACTATTTTATATACTACTATATTTACTGGTACGTGTTAACCAGACAGTAATTGCAGTTCAAGCAGCTTCACCTTTCCTATAATGAATAGATTCTTTTTTACTGTTTTTCTGCATTAGGTACATATGCAACAATAATTTTACTTGATCATACCTACTATATGTCTGTAGATATAAGTACCAATGTTTTTGAGAATAAACTGAATAAACTAAACTATATTAAGTATTCATATTGATGTTAAGTTTTTATACATTTATGAGCGGGTAGGGGTCTTCCTAAGAACTCATCCTGGACAACGTGGGTATGTGGGCGATGAATTAAATTCAAATACGTATTCCTTCTAACAAAGTATAATTTCACTTCAATAATGGCGGAGTATCGAACGTCTACAATATCTCCGTTCATAATTACCACTGTGCGGTCGTTTCGCTCTGCGGTTGCGGTCTCTATGACGTCATAATATGGCCTTATCATGACGTGATCGGGTGTAGTTGTGGCTTATGAAGAACAACTTTATCTATTTTAGTACGAAGCGTGATTGATATAAGTTTGAGCTTTAAAATCTTGTATAAAATGTAAATTCAACAACGACTTGACGAAATTAAAAATGAAATTCATTCCATAGATGCTTGTATACTATTTAACCGACTTCAATAAAGGAGGAGGTTCTCATTTCGACTGTAATTTTTATGTGTGTTACCTCAGAACTTATTTTTAGGTGAACCAATTTTGATGATACTTTTTTTATTTGAAAGCTAGTACTGCCAATCCTTTGCAGTGCGCATAATGAACGTGGATGAAAAACGCTTCGTGCGCATTTGAGGAATATCCACCATACATCAGTGTCACAATGCAGTCTGTGTGGTAGTTCTATGATGGATTAGCGATGGAGAAATTAGATCGTGTATTTTCATAGCACACTCTACAAAATGTATCCAAGGTTCTGAAGCCCAGCTGGTCATTGTTGATGAGTCTCTGGGCTCATAAGGGTTTTTTATTATTACATACAATATTTTTTTATTGAACACCAATAAGAAGTTAGAAACAATAAAAATAAATAACCGAAAAACAATAATTGTTGTACAATGGGCGGCCTTATCACATTAAATAATTTCTTACATTTTTTACAATAATATCATTAAAACCACTGAGTTTGTCTCGATACCCTTATTCGCAACTTGGAAACATTCACATTAAGATTAAATAGGTAGATAATCCTAATACTATTATAAATCCGAAAGTTTGTGTGTAAGTAACGGCTGAACGGATTTGGATGAAATTTGGAATGTACATTGATTATACCTAGGATTAACACATAGGCTACTTTTTATCTTGATAATAGCGGGCGAAGCCGCGGGGCTCGACTAGTTACGTATAACAATAGCAAGCACCTATATCTATAGATGTCGATGCAGCTCACGGGCTCGTAGCTCAAATGGAACCGGCTCTGCAACCACCCCTCGCGCATGATAATGCTGTGCCTGATCATGACCATGCTGTGCCTATTCACTAATTAAATAAAATTTAGGGGATTTTATTGCCCTTTAATATTCTCCTGGGTGGAATTGCAATGCACTGCTCCCGCTGCAATCTAGTATGCCCCGTAAATACACAGGCGATTCGCGCAGGCGGATTTAGTTATGATAGCTAAATCATTAGCATCAATTTACTAGATAATACCTACGTCTCTCTCTCTCTCTCTACTTAAGTAATATCCCCATGTTATTATTTGTTAACTACACAACTTCTGCGTATTCTTGAAAACAAACAAAGCAACGGAATACTTTCATATTC
Source organism: Lomographa bimaculata (assembly GCA_948107665.1). NCBI lineage: Eukaryota > Metazoa > Arthropoda > Insecta > Lepidoptera > Geometridae > Lomographa > Lomographa bimaculata. The sequence continues at coordinate 12,186,384 of OX403610.1, read as the reverse complement.
CTCTTCAAAGGGTAAATGTAAACAAAATATGGATTTCGTATCGACTTGGTGCGTACAGAATGTTGGCAGTACGTGCAGTAACACATCTCCATAAGTTTTGTCATGAAGGTGAAATAGTAGCAAATTCTGATTTGGTATGTGTCAGAGTCGTCGTGACAAAAATATTTTCATTTAAGTTACCATAATAATAATTGAACTAGCTATACCAGGCATGTGTTGCAATACTACGTAACTAAATTACTACCTCCTTCATGTTTATGTTTGCCTAGTACTTTACCAAATCCGAGTGACGTATTCCTCGTCAATGAGGAAAATAATTTTTCTTTTGTATATTTTTTTTGTGAATTGAATGTGAATTTATTCCGCTAGAATATAAACCATTCTTGAACCCACCTGATCACACAAAAATTCATCAAAATCGGTCCAACCGCTTAGGAGGAGTTCAGTCACATACACACGTACTAAATAATTATAATTATAGAAAAACACCAATGACAATGCATGAACTTAGGCGGGGCAGTGAAAAATACTATCTACGGTAACATGTTTTGCCAAAATGGCATACAAATAGGGTGTGATGGATTTCAAAACCTAATAAATTCATAAGTCTATGTCTAATGCAATCGTTAAATTTTAAATGTTAATTATAAGATATAAAAATTATAAGTCAAATTAGCATCCATATCAAAATTGTTCAAATGTCATTAATTATGATGAATAAATCATCTTATCCTAATTATGTTGAACTGTCCCTTGGCTTAGTTGGGCGCACGATCACCTTTTAAGCAGGGGTATCGGGTTCGATTCCCGGCAGGAACAATAATCAAGAATAATTTATTGTGAACAGACAAATTATATTATAATAATTTATTGTAAACTTACAATTTTAATGATTTTATTTAAATAGCATTAGCCATGCTAGGACTAACTATTTTACATTCAAATTATGGGAGATTATGGGAGGACAGAAGTTTTCTCCCCAAGGAAAATTTGTGTTTCTGGTTCTGGTTATGATTGTGTATGTGATGTGAATGTTTCCGGCACCCACGACGAATTTAGTGTGGGGCTGTGAGTGTGAAAGCGTATATGTTTATGTAAATAATTCGTCTCAAGTTGCCATACTGCCATCAAACATCGCTATATTGACAGGGCTGGACTCAGAACTTTTCCAATTACACGGAGCACCGGGCGGTCACGGACTCGTTGTTTATATTTACCGAGTCTTTATAAACAACTCACTGGTAGAACTCCTTGAAAGAGGTCTTGGAAGGATTCCATTGAGGAATAACTATGGAGTAAAGACAATCTCAACATTAACATATAGACCCGATTTCACCGCTGCAACTGCGCTACGAACAGTTTATCAAACTTCAAGAAGAATATGAGGTTAAGATGATACACCAGACTGCATTTAGACACCGATATAATATGGTGGATATTCCTTATGCGCACGAAGCGTTTCGCTTCCACATTCATTATACGCATTGCAAAAGAGTGGAACTCCTTGGAACTTGATTTACAAAGCGCCTTAGACGCACGGGCGCGCTCCTTGCGCTGCCGACGTTGCTTGACGTTTTTTATAGGCTCTAGTGTAACAAAATTTAGTAAGCAGACAGAGCACGCGTATTTGTACAGTCGCAGCAGCAGCGGCCAAGGCGCTCGCACAGGGCGCGCGTATAGGGCGAGCATATGTATATCAAGTCCCTTTGCCTGAGTCTGTGAATTCCGTGTGTTCTGGGTTCAGGCCCGGCAGGAACACAATTTTCCTTCCCAAGGGACATTTGTGCTTCTAGCTCTTGGTGTGTTTGCGTGTGTGATGTTCCGACAGCTATAAATTTTGTTCGATAGCCTCGATATACATCTTTGAATACTCTATACTGAGTCATAATAATCGTTTTTGCATAATAATGTATACATAATTATATATTATATTTTTATGTACACATATATATATTCCTAAAATTAATTTTAGATTTCTGAACCTTTTCTTTATTGTATTTCTTATCTTCATTTATTGCACGCCGATGTATCTCAGATCAGGATGACTGGCAGAAGGGGATGGGAGGGATCTCCCATTGAAATGTTCAATGTGAAGATAAACTTAATCGCAAATGGAAAATAAATGATTTATTAGCTTCTATAACTATGTATGTATTACATTATCTATTATTATTATAACTTTAGCATGTCAGTTGCGAGTCTTCTAAGATGTCATTATTTTCACGGTTCTTTGGACATATTTAATGATAGATACGTTTACTAAACCATTATCGTGTTGCTAAACCATCTGTGAAGCAAATACTTTGTCAGTAAATAGATTTACTTATGATTACAATGAAATTCATTATAGCTACTCGTATCACAGAGAGTTTCACTGCAAAAGTTTAAAAATGTCTTTTAAAATGTGTAATAATGTTGGATTATTAAACGTTAAGGGGCATACGTTAATGTGAGCATCTTTTTTAACCACAGCCAATTATCCCCCTTACGCTTTTGCACATAAAGGTGTATATTGCCTAAATTACATCGTGGCGGTTACGCAAGGTCACGCGTGGCAATTTTTGATCTTTTATGGTTTTATTAAAATTTTGTCAAAAACGCGCCTCAAAAAAAAGGCAGAAGAAATCATTCGTCTAGAAAATATGCGTGTATAAAATAACTTTCAGTAAGTTTTGACATAAAATGGTAGAACGAAATGGTTACAAAAATACATATGGATGTTATTTGCATGAGATTTGAAATTCTAATTATCAGGTTTTATTATGAATGCCGAGTAAAACGGTTGCAAAAACACGTGTTTTAGATGAAGTTGTGGTATCGCCACATTAATAGTTATTAAACATGCATGAGTATATAGGGCATATTATACTTAGCCGAAACTGTGATTTTCGTTTTTGGTATAAAAAATCAATACCTATGTATATAAGTGTATTACTTGACTATTCAAGTTGTACAAAATTAAAAAAACAATCCATAAAAGAAAATGACTCTCTATTAAGTTTTTTGGAGTTTTCTTCTCAAATAGCACTAATGCTCTAGCACTTTTGTGAACATTGTAGCGTGGATTTTATATTGGCAATTTTTGATTTTAAATTATCATCATTCAACCTTCACAAGAGAACCAAAAACTATAGTCACCGCAAAGTTATGAACCATATTTTATGAAAAAATAACGGGAAAACTGATTTCAGTTTCACCATAACCATTCTTTTAAAAACACACAGGCTTCGCCTAGTTTGAGACCCATTGCTAATATCGCATTGTGCGAATGAGACGTTTTGCGTGCAGTAGACATTTTAGGAAATAGTAATTCTGCGACGGAGCCGCATAAACTATGCATACTCGCACACACCAAATATAAACTTTACACAAATATTCTTTAATATTTCCAATTATTTTTCTGCTATAATTAAAATAATCAAAATTCAAATCGTGTATTCACATGGGCCCCAAAGAGGCACTCATGAAAGTTAATTATTCTACTGCCAGATTCGCAAAATTACAGCCATTTCAAGAAGAACCTGGCAAGAAACTAGGCAGCGCATTTTTTAAAATAATTTCTTAACTGTAATACCTAAATATATTAACCTAGGTAATGAAGTTAAGCGCACATACACTATGGTATACAATTTAGTTATTTCTTAACGTTTTCTCGAGAACTCGAGATCGCTGTTTATTTGTGAATATTGCAAAGTCAGCTTTTACCGAATAAGTTTTTATTGTCATTCATCGTTGCATGTAATTACGTTTGATTTCGATAGCTACGTACGCCATCTCTTAGTTAAAGAATTAATCTCAGAGTCTTAATAGTAGTAGTAGTAGAGAAAATCTTAATAGTAAAAAATTAAGTCAATTGAAACAAGTGTGTATAGGCCACAATTTTGTTGGTCCATGTCATCCAATAAAGAATCGGATCCAGCCTCTTACGATTGCACCAGTCATAGCCTCGCTTCAATTAGCGCTCGCGTCTAATTGGTCGAAGCCGGTAGGCGTGTGCGCAGGTTTTTAAGAGGCTTGGGAATAAGAAGAAACAGATTTATGTTGGTAGTTTTATGGTAGTGCAATGGATGGTGACCGATTTTTGCATGATTTTACTTAAGTAATTTATTATCTAGATTTATGATGAATAAATAAGTGAAAGTCAAGGTGGCCTTAATTAGTCGAGGCAATTTATTTTACAAATGATGCCACTTATTTTGTCCGCCCTGCTAGCGCAGTGGCAAGTCTTTGCTTTTTTACGCCGCGGGTCTATTCCCGAGCATAATTTTCCTAACCTAGGATTTTTTTTTCTTCTGGCTCTACAGAGACATGATACAAGTCATTGACCTTAGTGTGGGGCTTTGAGTGTTGAACAATTTTTTTTAGTGACACTCGCACAATTAAGACTATTTGCCTTAGACGTAGGATTATCAAAGTCGGCTCACGTGTTTGGTCTCTAGAACGTTACAAAGGAACAAACATACATAGTATATATTTAAGTTTGTTCGATATCCACATAGATTTAGATTCCCGGCGGGAGCACAAGTTCTCTCCCCAAGGAAAATTTGTGTTTCTGGTTCTGGTTCCGATTGTGTGTGTGATGTAAATGTTTCCGGCACCCACGACACAAGTCATTGAACTTAGTGTGGGGCTGTGAGTGTGAAAGTGTTTTCGTTTATACATAGACTGATAAACACATTAACCTCCTTTGGGTTGCGCAGTCTGATAGAAATAGGCTTCTGCCTCCAATAGGGCCAATAAAAATACATGAAAAGTTCGCTTCATTTACAGTCTGCTTCGCCCGAAGCGAGGCGACGGAGATAATCTACTAACGGAGATGCATATTCAGCAGATAATCGGACACGGTTTTAATATTCGGAGGTACCAGTTAGCATAATTTTATAGGTACTTTTTCCTCCATTGTCTTTTCAAAGTTGACTCAGAAAAAATTGAGCTTTTTTATAAAGTTCTCACTCTTAGCCCAAAGCATCCTCGTAGACATAAGGGTATATAAGGTCACAAGCCTTTTTTCTTATTCAAGATAGGCAAACGTTTAACCGCCATCTCACCTGATGGTAAGTGACGATGCGGTCGACGATGGAGCACGTTTGCCTAGAAAAGGCCGCCGAGCTTCTTGCCAGGTTCTTCTCGAGATGGCTGTAATTTTGCGAATCTGGCAATAGAATCATTAACTTTCATGAGTGCCTCTTTGGGGCCCATGTGAATAAACGATTTTGATTTTGATTTTTGATTTTGATGCCTATTCACTCGCGACTTAAAAATTTCCCATAGGTATTGTATTTATCAGGAAACACAGACTCAGGTAAGCCATTCTAGCCTATCGGTATTATATCGTTTACATTTTGGTGAATGTCGACCACATCGTCGCGTACCATCAGGTGAAATGGTAGTCAAAAGTTTGCATATATGAATAAAAAAAATGTACGCGCAGTAATTAGTTACTTCCCCTATGCCCGTTTTACCATCTAACAACAAGATAACCTGGCGAACGTCATCTATTTATGGATAACATAAGTACCTCCAGTTTGGTCGAAGCGTTTCGCTTCTACGTTCGTCATCCGTACTGCGAAGGTGTGGAACTCATTGCCCGCGTCTCCATACAATATACAAAGTCGGTCACCGACGTAAGCCTATCGGTATTCTATCGCTTACATTTTGGAGAGTGTGCTCAGGAATTACATGATATAATTCCTCCATGCCCTTTTTACCATCAAACAACAAGACAAACTGTCAAACGTCATCCATTTATGGTTGACATACCTCCAATTCGCTCGAAACGTTTTGCTTCTACGTTCATCATCCGTACAGCGAAGGAGTGGAACTCATTGCCTGCGTTTTTGTTCCCTGAATGGTACAATCTGGGTGTCATCAAGTCTAAAGTGAAAATGCATGTTCCATCTTTGGCCGCATCGTCACTTTCCATCATGTGAGATAGCGGTCAAATGCTTGCCTATATAGTATAAAAATATATATATCTGGGAGTTTTCAAGCTAAGAGTGATCAGATATCTTCTAGGCAAGCATATGATGAAATGCTTGCCTAACGAACATAAAAAAATATTACAAAATTATAAGTAACATCTATTGTGAATGTTGTGTGATGTGAATGTTTCCGGCACCCACGACACAAGTCATTGAACTTAGTGTGGGGCTATGAAAGCGTTTGTGTTTATTATCTAGCCGTTTTGACATAAACTACAAAAAAAATAAGATGATACGGTAGCCATAAACTCTAAAAGCTTGATATAAATATATTAGGTACCGAAAAAAGAAATGAATTTAAATGAACTGCGAACGTAACTAGAACCTGTAAAGAAACTTGAAATTTGTTTTGACATGATATAGAGTCGGTCCCTTAAAAAAAAGAATAGATGAAAGTATCCAAAAATCAATCAGATCAGCGCAGATGCCTATATTTATTAATATATTATTGTTGACAATAATTTTGCATCTATAGTTTAATATGTCAATAGAATGTAAAAGTTATAAAAGTCGAATAAATAATATGAATTAGAATGTAAATCAATCAATCAAGCCAAACATTATTTGTTGATATAAATTTTGAGAATACAGTGGGCGTTATAAATAAGCTGAGAGTCGCACAACGAGCTATGGAAAGGGCTATGCTCGGAGTTTCTCTACGAGATCGAATCAGAAATGAGAAGATCCGTAGACGAACGAAAGTCCGGTGACTTTCGTTCGTCTACGGATCTTCTATGTCGGTACATAGCCCGGCGGATTAGCAAGTTCAAGTGGCAATGGGCAGGTCACATAGTACGCAGAACTGATGGCCGATGGGGCCGAAAGGTTCTCGAATGGAGGCCACGGATTGGCAAGCGCAGTGTCGGAAGTAACGAAGATCACATATATGAAGGTCGCAGGAAAAAGCTGGATGCAGGCCGCTAACAACCGCACTTTTTAGATATCTTAGGGGAGGGTAGGAGATGATGAGGATAATTTTGAGAATACATACATTATGAAGCCTTGGTTCCTGATGTAGTTTACACTGTGTTTAGAAAACCAGCGTCTTATCTCATTCAAGAAATATTTAATTATGCCAAGGGTTAGTTTACAGCTATTTACAATATATAAATGTCAGGTGTGTATGTGTGTGTCTGTATGTGTATACAAACATACGTGTGTGGTATTTTTTTTAGGGTCACAAACTTTTTTATATTTTATTCAAGATAGGCAAACGTTTGACCACTATCTCACCTGATGGTAAGCGACGTTGTGGTCGACGATGGAGCAAGCTTGCATAGAAGATACCTATTCACTCGCGACTTGAAGACTCCCATATTGTACTCATCAGGAAACACCGACTCAGGTAAGGAGTTCCATTCCTTTGCGGTTCGCGCAATGAATGTGGAGGCGCATTTGTGGTATTTATGAGAAAACATTTCCGGAGAAGTTATTTTAATTTGAAACGATTTGTTTTTCATCAATTGTACAAATACCCCCTAATTGAGAAGCAAACGACTCAGAAGGACATACTTCACGTAGAAATAACTATGAATTATGAGTGAGCAAAATGCTCACAGCTCACAGTTATCCAGTAGGTAACTACTAAAGGTCAGGTGACAAACGGCGGATTACCCAGAATCTACCGACCGCACTCGTCTGTGAAGATGAATGTACCGACTCTACCGACTCTACGTAAGGTGGTATGACAAGTTACACAATATAAAACTAGTAGCTCTGTGAGCTTATCCTCGCGTAGTTTTCGAAAAAGCTTTAGTTTTTTTTACGTTTTTAACCCCCATGTTTCCGCCATTTTGTAATTTTCCAAAAATTTTATAACGAATAAATAAATATTAAAAACCCGACTTCAATGCTTATATTTTGGTTTCGGTTAGATCGATTTCGTTAAAATTTATATGGGACCACCTCTGAAGTATAATCTATCAAACAAAAAAACACCGAAATCGATTAATAATTGGCGGAGATATCGCGTAACATACATACAGTCGAATTAAGAATCTTCTTTTTAGTAGTTGGTTGAAAAAATTTATACAAAATTATCGAACCTGCTTATGAAATTTCACGAGAATCGGTTGAGTAATACGACCTGTAGAGGACAACAACCGGAAATCCGTGGGACTTTACTAAGTAATTTTGTCCAAGCTGAAACGCGAAAGGAGAAGCTTCGCTAGCTCTACTCGTTTGGTCAAAATAGATGATAGGAAACTAGGACTTCAAGTATAAAGTAAAACATATAGATAAGAGCGTTTCGCTTCTGCGTTTATAATCGATTTGATATTCCTCTCTGCCGAGAGAAACTCTACAACGTCAGCGTCGAGTTTCTCACCAACTTCAAAAACTAATTTTTATATCCGTACTGCGAGGGAGTGAAACTCATTGCTTCTATCTTTGTTCTCAGTTAATTTACGTATATAGGTACATTTTTCTCTTAGGTACAATTGTGCTTCTGCCAGGAATCGAACCCAGGACCCGAGGAGTGGAAAGCAATTTGCTCACTAATTAATCACACATACTACGCATAAGATTATTCTTAGATAGAGTTTCACCAACACTTTGATAAACCTCCCCGTTGACGGGGATAAATAACTCCCCGTTTTTTACCCGAGGATTATGACGACGACCTCCTCGTGACACTGCAAAGAAGCGACGGATCATAGTTATTTGTGTAGACAGCGGCCTTGGGAGGTTGTATTGACCATGTTTTGTGGTTTTTTAGATACAAATCGACGTCCCGCTGTCCCATATAAGTGCTGGAACACAAGAATTAGGACATACCTAGAATAAAGCATCGTTTGCTGAACCAACATTTTGTGTGTGTTTAATTGTTGTTTAGAACGGGCGGGTCGTTATTGAACTTTGAACTGCTCGCTGGCGTTATTGAGTGCGCGTTCGTCTTCAAAGCAGCGGATTCTAATCTCGATGGTAACACAAGTTTTCTCCCCGCGGAAAGTTTGTGTGATGTGTATATCGGTGTCTGGTTCTGGGTACGGAGCGTGTGGGTGGTGTTAATATTTACGGCTCCACGATACAAGTCATATTACTTTTAGTGTGGGGCTGTGAGAGCGAAAGCGTTTATGTGTATGCGGGTCAGCTAGTTTGATATATAGTAACTGCAATCAACTTGTGATCATAGTTGATTTTGCGAACGATTTCCAGACCAGCCATGGAAAGTCGTGGCCGACTTTGGAAGATTTTCGGCATAAGCTATAATATATTATTTATCACTCTTGACTCTTTAAGCGACTACTGCATGCAGTGATAGTTGTGATTAATTTATTAGGCTGTAGTTTCAACATTCTTTTGTTTAAGACAACTTTCATCTGTGTCCCTATGACCACTAATGCTGCATGTGCTAAAATCCGTAGTAATAAAAATAATCTAATATATATTACTTTGATTAGTAACCTTACTGTTCAGAAACAATGTAATCTTCGTTTGAACCTAAGTCTTCCCATTGTAAAAAGAAATTATAAAGCCGGTGCGAGGAAGCGTAATGCACTGAATATCTAAAACATCGCGCCAAGAGTAGCCGTCGCGTAATTGTGATTGAATTTATTTAAATGTTGAAGATTTAAACATTTACTCCACATACAATTGTACATGATATACCTAACAAATAAAAATTACTAGTGGTCCCGCACTAGGCCAAACCTGTCTCGTGGGGGGGCTCAGTATTACGTTGAAAAATATATAGTAACTTAGTTTAATCATCCCTACTATTATTATTTGGATGATATGTGGTATGTAGATAGTCTGGACGCTGGAATGAGAAGTTACCTACTTTATCCGTATTACCGCAACGCGGTAGCGGACAGTATTTTACATATTTTTATTAGGTAATATTAGAATGTAGTAAGATAAAATGATTATAAAAAATATCCCGTTTTTTATCCTCCTCTAGCCAAATTTATTGTCACCGGAAACATACCTATCATTATTTTATTACAATGCTGGAACACGCATCAAAGATATGGTTACTGGCATTGGACTGGTTTTTTATGTCTGATGCTATTCTATACTAGTTCGCAATCGCTTGAATACCAGCTTACCTGAATCAGCCTCAGGAAATCATGTGTTCGAGCGAAGTAAGTAAAGCTTAAAATCTTAATACACAAATTCTTCGTATCGCTGACTGACGATCAATGTCCAGCTTAAACCATAAGTGATAGAGTCGTACAATTTCATTATTCTTTTCTGGTAGTTTACTTTCCGTTTATTTAGTCCTACATTGTCGAAAAGTAATTGAATTAGGCGTTACTTCTGGAAATCCATATCTATAAAAGTTAATTTATTGTATTGAGCGTTAATCCCGATTAGATTGATAGGCAGACAGTTACACATAGTTCGAACAGAATGCAAGCACGCCGCCAATGTTAGCGTTTGGCTAGTCAAAAGCTCCTGAGGATAGAAAAGAGGCGAAACACGTGTCGAACAGGACATAAAAGAAGCGAAAACGGTTTGGCGAGAGCAGAGGCTTCGGCGGAGTTCCCGATACTGATACTAACGTTAAAAATCCCACAGAATTTTAACGACTAGCAAAAAAAAAGCCACAGTAGGAGGGATAGTAGTAGACTCCGAATACACACCGCTAAAACTTATTTTTCAACTACCTCCTGTTACCAAACTATATGCATGGTTTATGATGTGTATGTAAGCGCATGTTTTGAAATAAAATATCTTTAACTTTAACGTAGGTACGCTCCCAACTTACAATACAACTTTCGCGGCGCATCTTGCTTGAACCCTATCAACCTAATTGGAATTAATCCTACTAATATTATAAATCCGAAAGTTTGTGCGCAAGTGTTTGTGTAAGTGTGTAAGTGTGCTTGTTCCCTCTTCACGCTTTAACGGCTGAACGGATTTGGATGAAATTTGGAATGTACATAGATTATACATAGGTTTTACACATAGGCTACTTTTAAATCTGAAAATAGCGGGCGAAGCCGCGGGGCACGGCTAGTATTATATATAATGATGATTTATTTATTAGCAAACATAACAGAATACAATCATAACAGGAACAAATTATAGTAATATTGGGTTGATCTAAATTGCATTCCTTAACCATTTATCCCCAAAAGCAAAAATCTAATAATTTTCATAAATCGCTAGAAAAGTTATAGTTTCATATAACAATTAAGTTATACATAAAATCATTATTATTATTATTCTATATTCATACATTTGACGTAAATAAAATTTCTTTTATTTGCCTCCGAAATTGATTCAAATTGAGGTAGAAATTATCAATATTCCTGTTAGAGACAAGAATTTCGTTGTACTGATGATGATAAATAGTGACACAGGCTAGTCTAGTGTCGGCCTTAGGGATCACAACACTGCATGGTTTACATATTACTATAACTATTGGTATCATCAATTTTACATGTATTCAACATATCTTAAATTTCTTCGTAAACCTACTACCTAAGCATGTTCATTATAACAATAAAAAATAGTAAACAATTAACTTTGCTCACATTGTTCAGTTTTTCTCTTCAATCTACAGAATTGATATTAATTCAGTGCTCAACTATAAATTCGCTAACTAGACCAATTCCTGTACAAGCCCACCGTTGGAGTTGCTAACCGACGCGGTTAGAGAGGTTTAATTGGTGGGACCCCTCGGGACGGAGGTATGAATACTAAATGCCTTCCCTTGGGCCACACTTCAATGTTGTATTTGGTTATTTATTTGCATGATGAACTAGATATTGAGCCGAATTATTTTTTTTCTCACCTAAAATTTAAAAAAGACTTAACTTGCTACTTAAATGTGCGGTTCAGCATTCACTTTGATATAGTTTGACGATACAGTTTGACGACCCAGTAGGCTCAGTGGACAGGTGTCCGCCCTCTGCTCCGTGGGTGCTGGGTTCGATTCCCGGTAGGAGCACATATTCCTTCCCAAGGGATATTTGTGCGTTTGGTTCTGGGTGTAATGTATGTGATGTGAATGTTTCCGGCACCTACGATACAAGTCTTAGAACTAAGTGTGGGATGTGAATGTGAATACGTTTGTTTGTTTGTTTAATTTGATAAATTATTATAACTAATTTTTAATAAAAATCACTGCATGCATCCTTGTATATTTCTTGCACACCATTTTCATGGTAGAATCTATGATTTGATAGCATTTTTACCACCTTGATAATGTATTACATTGTTGTAATAAATTACTTATGATTTCAATTTGAAGCGATGATATCAATATCAATATAATTTTGATTCAATTGGCACTTAAATGCATTCACTAAAGGTAATTAATAACGCTCATTGCTAGATTGTAAATTGAAAGCTACCGCTATCTTAACGGATAGAGATGAGGCGGCCGAAGATGTAGCATGTTGCCATCAGTTTGGACGCTGTGAGAGAAACATTGGCTGCTAAAATGACGAACCTAATTTATTTCCGCCGTATTTGGGTAATATAACAGGTGCTAGACCACAGGTGATTTTGGCCCTTCTTTAAGAAAAAGAAAGAGATAGCACACTTCTGTCACCCTAATACACCTGACGCGTGACGTCACAACAGGTGGCGCACAACCGTTGGAACCACAGTCTAAAACACCATACATCCCTAGTTTTGTATTCTGGTGGTTGGGAAGGTTAAATGTACGGAGTTATTTTTGTATGTGATGTGTTTTTATGGAACAGATGCAGGGCGCGTGCGGTCAAGTGTAAAAAGGTAAAAAATAAGTAATATTATGTTGCTTTCGTAGGTGAAATGTTTTGAGAATGACGGTACTCTACAGTTGTTATTTGTAGCTATTGGTGATATTGTTTATGTACTGTATCCCACGACACAGGACTTATCCTATTGTGGGATACAGGGCTCACTAACTATAACATTATGTGTACATATAATGTTATTCTGTGATAATATTTTTTGTAAATGAAATGAATTATTATTATTATTAAAAATATTATTATTATTATAATATAAATGTAGGAAAAAAAATATTACAAATTAATTTTTAATTTTTTTTTTCTCCACCTTAGGCTACTTCGTCACTTTCATCAGGTGTGATTGTGGTCAAACGTTTGCTGTGTGTTTAATGTAGTGTGGCAAACTAAGCGCTGTCTGCTTGGTAATTCTTCTTCTTCTGAGTAGGCTAGATGCCTGAAAAATTATATTCAATCCAACATTTACATTATCATAAAATATTGAATACAATTTTTTTTCTTATTTCAATTTAAAAATAATTAAACGCAAGCAAAGCTTAAAAAACCGACTTCACCTATTTATCTTTGGAACCTTGATCAGATTTAATGTATTAAACACGCATTATTGACTATAACTCAAAAACTAGAGATCAGATATTGATCAAATTTCAATGACACATCACATGAAAAGCACCAGCTTTCAAATAAAAACATCTAAATCGGCTCATAACGAAAGAAGTTATGAGGTAACTTTTGAAGTCGGGTAAACGAGAACATCGTCAAAGTAGTCCATAAAATAGGCATTATTGACGATATTTCAAGAACTACTTATCAGATCTTGATCAAATTTAAATAGGACCAATAATTAGAAAGCAACATCTTTCAAACTAAAAAAATAATTTTCGAAATCGGCTCACGTCGAAAAAGAAGAAAGAACGCTCTTTATCTTTGTAATTTTCTATTGATTTGTTAAATAAAATACATGTCCGATATTTTTTAGATAGATACAAATCTGTGTCTGCATATACACCATTAACTTAATCAATGCAGGCAAAGCCGAGGGACACAGCTAGTTATTAAATTTTAAGTTTTCTTCATTCGATAGAGTCGTAAATAGAAACAAACGTACATAGTCTAACCAAAAGTCTGATCCTGACAAAGTGAAACCGCGTTGATTGGCATATCCATTAGATGCATTCATGGAGATAAACTAAGAGTGAACCGCGGCCTCGCCTGTGTCGTGATGATCTTCGAATTTGTATTAGCCAGAATTGCCACAAGTAGTAAGAGACTGATTGATTCGGCACATGACCAAAATGCTGGTTTGTATTTGGGGCAGAGGATAAGCCTTGCTATACAGCGTGGTAATGCAGCAGCCATTTTGGGAACTTTGCCGAACATTAAAGATCGCCTAAACCATCTTTAAACTTTCTTTTTATAACTTGTATTCTATTAGATAGGAAAGCAACATATACTAAACAAAAAAAAATCAAAATCGGTTCACGTGGAACGAAGTTATGAGGTAACAAACATAAAAAAAAATACACTCGATTTGAGTACCTCCTCATTTTTTGTGAAGTCGGTAAAAAATCAATTTTACCGGGTTACTTCGGAATTTTGACCACAAGTATTTAAATCATTTTACAAATACCTCCAACGCTCTGTCTAGAAATGGCTGCGCTGATTTTCACCAAACATAGCTAAGGATAGGTACTCAAGATCAAGGCGCCTTTAAACAAAAAAAATATGCCATAGACATTTTTTTATGCGTAATAGGCAAGCATTTGAACACTATCTCACCTGAAGGAAAGTGATTACAATCCTACTTCCTAGTATATTAATATATTATCCTACTAATATTATAAATCCGAAAGTTTGTGTGTAAGTATGTTTGTTCCCTCTTCACGATTTAACGGCTGAACGGATTTGGATTAAATTTGGAATGTACATAGATTATACTTAGGATTAACACATAGGCTACTTTTTAACTTGATAATTGCGGGCGAAGCCGCCTGGGCACGGCTAGTAATATTTTAAATCCGAAAGTTTGTGTGTAAGTGTGTAAGTATGTTTGTTCCCTCTTCACGCTTTAACGGCTGAACGGATTTGGATGAAATTTGGAATGTACATAGATTATACCTAGGATTAACACATAGGCTACTTTTTAACTTAATAATAGCGGGCGAAGCCGCGGGGCACGGCTAGTATGAATATAGAGCCACGATAGACAAGCCCGACAGAGTTACAAATTCCACAGACAAGGCACATCACATAGCCGAACAGACACGGCAGATATAGAGCAAAACCGCGCTGACTGACAGATCCATTTGCTGCATTAGCCATGTATGGATATACGGTACCACTAGCTCTGTCCCGCGACTTTATCCTTGTTTATCGATTGGTCGATGATCAGCCAGACAGAGTTTTAGATGCCCAACAATCGTTAGGTACTAATCTAGTAATTCATAGGACAACTTAGTTATTTAGAAGATAAAATTAGTATTCAAATGAGCTCATCGATTTAGTGCGCTTTCGTCTTCTAAGGTATCGAGTTCGATCGCCGGTAAACACAAGTTTTCTCCCCAAGGAAAATTGTTTCAGGATGTTTTTTTTTTGTGCTAGATAGCAAGAATTTGACCGCTATCTCACTTGATGGAGTGACGATGCGGCCGAAGATGGGACATGCTTGCATAGAAGGGACCTATTCACTCTAGACTTGAAGACACCCAGATTGTACCGTATAGGGAACAAAGACATAGGCAATGAGTTCCTCTCCTTCGCTTACGGATGGTGAACGTAGAACCAAGATGCTTCGAGCGACCTGGAGGTATGTCAACCATAAATGGATTACGTTTGACAGTTTGTCTTGTCGTATGATGGTAAAAAGGCATGGAGGAATTATATCATGTAATTGTGATTGTTCGGCTCCCACGACGCAAGTCATAAAATTTTGTGTGAATGCGTTTAGTAAAACCGAAAGGTTGTGTTCGAGTGTATGTGAAATTAAATGAAAAAGAAATATATTTTATTGTAGAAACTGTGTTATACTTAAATGTTGTTATAATTTGATTATTGAATCAACAGCTTCTCCAACTATGAACGTGCCTTGTGCCTTTTGAACAAGGTAACTCTGTAAAAAGGGTAACTTATCCTGAATGTACGTAAATACAGCCAAACAACCCAGTCCAAACTCAACCGAATTCAATACATAGCTTTATGTATGGACCATAATGGGCAGTAATGGCCCACTAATGGACTCTGACTTGTCGCATAGGCATTCGATGTTCGTTAACGAATAGTGACGGAAATGAGATCGAACACTCTTGCGGTAACAATTTATTTTAAAGGATTCAGGCCTGTGTTTATCAACTTAAATTTAATCGCTGGTCATAAGTTACTTAATTTAAAAAAGAGGAAGGTCTACAATTTGATTCAAAACTTTGATTAACTATTTTATAAAACTATGTTTTTGACGTGGTAACGTCTTATAAATAGAAAAACACCGGCTGCACGCACGAAAAAGTGTCACGTTAAATGTCTAACAACACAAATTACAATAGAACTGTGATTGAAAACCAAACCTAAACATTGTACAAATTATTTCCACAAAAGGTCAAGCTTAAATGCCAGCTCGGTTCAAAGTAGTAACTATTATACAAACTGCGACAGTCACGCCATCTTGTACAGTAATAAGTAGGTAAACAAAGAGATTATAAACGACATAAATTATGTTACTTGGGTGCGTAAAACGAATTGTTTCCACATTAATTATACTATTATATGGAACTCCTTGCTCGATAAGTACAATCTATGAGTCTTCAAATCAAAATAGGTATTTTCTAGGAAAAACATCGCATGTAGTGTTTCGGCAGCTCTCCTTGGCCTGCTGTGATTATCTATATGACTTCAATCAATTAATCAAAACATTTATTTGCTAAAACATGTTTAAGCATAAGTGGATAATGTAGTAAGTAGGGTAAAGAATGTTTTTTGCTTTGTATTTGCAATTATTGAAGTAATTGAGTAAATTAAGTTCATAAATTCAGTACGATTCAAAATAAATTAAAAACATATAAACAATGCTTAATACATACCAATTATAGAATACAAAAAATATTCTATATCTTAATTATTTCTATGTTATATAAAAAATGTATTATTATATTATAAAAAAATCATCATCACTTTCTTACCAACAACATAAATTATGGTATTGGGCTTGACCACTTGAGTTATCCATTAGGTCGGTGCAGTGGATTGAACTCTTTTGCTGCATTCATTCAGATAAATATAATTTTAATTTACATTAAAATATAAAATAATTATAATATTAGGTTATACATGTATATATCGAATCAAATTACATATTCCAAACCTTTTGTATGGTTAAAATCTATTTAGTTATGCTCTTAACTTAAAATCGATCTAATTAAAATGACTAAATTAACTGAATAAACCCAAAAATAATTACTTATATGAAACCAATTTAGATTTCAATACAAATATTTTCCTAAAAGGTCACGGAAGTGTAAATGCCAACTCAATTCAACTAACTACTAAATATACTGTGGCCGTCACACCACCCTACACGCACAACATTTATTTAATTAATGAATTTAAATAATTTGAGAGGTGGTAGAGCATTTTGTGAATTGCTCGCCTGGCTTGCTACCAAAGTAGCTTACCACCATCAAGTTGAAAGTCTGCCGCCAATCCAAATACGGTGTTCCGGCAGTTATCCTTGAGAGTCTGCGTATTCCAGGTCTAGTGTGTTTACCAGCTTCGATCACATCGTCATTTACCATCAGGTGAGATAGTGGTCGAACACTAGACTGTCACAAATAAAAAAAAAATAAAAAAAAATTAAGCGAGGTGATTTTTTATGTTATATTTAAAAATGAAAAGCGAAACAAGTAATTTAAAAAATGCAGTCGAATTGAGAACCTCCTCCTTTTTTGTGGAGTCGGTTAATTATATATACTTAGATACTTAATTCTTATTAAGTAGGCGTGCTACATCTCGGCCGTATCGTCACTTTTAATCAAGTGAGATATCGGCTAAATGCTTGCCTACCAGATATAAAAAAAATGCATTTTCTTCCAGTAAATTTTTTTTTGTATTTAGAGTTTGGTGGTTGTGCTGTGCGTTATATAATACTAGCCGTACCCCGCGACGTCACCTGCGTTAATTAAATTAAAAAGTAGCCTATGTGTTATTCCGGAACCTAAACTATCTACATTCAAAATTTCATCAAAATCGGTTCACTCGTTACGGAGATACGTGGTAACAAACATTCACACACACACACAAACTTTCGCATTGATAATATTAGTAGGATGTTTAATAATAGATAGATTACAATTAATATTAATGTAAGTATAAAAACTAAAAATAAATGTACTATAAAATACTAAAAATGCTTTACTCACATGTAGGTATTGTATGTAAATATTTATGTATGTTTATGTGTTATGGTATTTAATATTTATATATGTAAGAGTATTTGTGTAATATGTCGTTATTTGTATTTAATTATATTATGTTATCTGTAATCTATAATAACGTTATAGTTATTAGTCAATAGTACACCCGACACTACCCCTTCTATCTGCATCTTGTCCATCCAAAGGTTGTCTGGAAGAGATCGCTTTAAGCAATAAGGCAGCCCATTGTAGACTTTCATGTAAAATTGTAATTTTTTTTTGTACCAATTCTTTTAAGGTGTCAATAAAGAGTTATTTAATATTATATTGTATTGTATTGTAAAAATACACGTACTTACACATTTAAGTTATAAACATAGCTTTTGTTAAAGCTCTGTGAGTTGAAAACTCATTTTTCAAAATAGCTGAAGAATATTTTTTTTCGTTTTCAACCTCCGTACTCGCCATTTAAAAATACCCCAAAAACTGAAACGACAAAAAAGCCCTAAATCTTATTATCGAACACATGTCGAATCTATATGTTTTCTATAAATAAATAACAACATCTAATACAATGTATATAAATTTAAAACTCTACTTAAATAGGGATTTCTCACTCTTCTTTTTTTTTTTCACACTCACATCCCCCTATCCCCTATCCACACTAAGTTCACTAAGTTCAATGACTTGTACCGTGGGTGCCGGGAACATTCACATCACATACACTTTACACCCAGAAAAAAACTTGTGTTTTACCGGGAATCGAACCCGATACCCGCTGTTTAGAAGACCACGCCCATCTAAGCTGTTTTAAATCGTTCTAACATATTATATATATTTAGTTTATTTGTTATGCACCACGAAGACCAAGAAGAGAGAAAGACATTCGAAGCGTTTTGCTTCCATATTCACCATGCGAACCGCAAGGAATGGAACTCCTTACCTGAGACTGTGTTATCTGACAGATACAATGTGGTAGTGTTTAAGTCGCGAGTGAATAGGCATCTTCTAGGTTAACGTGCGCCATCGTAGACCGCATCATCGCTTACCATCAGATGAGATAATGGTCAAACGTTTGCCTATACGGAATTTAAAAAAAACTGATTATTCGGGCAAAAGGGACCACAAGAAAAAGGACCGCGGTTCCTTTTACCCAATAGCGATTTTGAGTCGGTCAAATGGAACCGCGATCCTTGTGACATAAAGGTTAACATCTATATAACAACAATATTTATTACAAACAAATCAACTTTAAAAGTCTGTATTCTAAATTCCATCAGTAGAGCTGTAAGCTTGAACTGAAATAGGGCACGCCACTTCCAAAGCTTCTTCACCGAATTCTGGTGACCTGACGCACACATTCACAAAACTACCCTGTTACGCACACACACACACAGCCCGGGGCTCGACACTCGTTCAGTCAGTCAGTGTTGGTCGAGACTCCGTGCGAGACGCACGTGTCCGCGCGCGTTTTCCCTCCGAACCCGAGGATCGAAATATTTGGGAATTGAAATTCATGTGTCAGTATCCTATTTCCTCTCCAATAAGTACTAATTTCCAGTGCGTTTTTTAACAGTGATTTTCTAGTGTTGAAAGTGTGTGAAAGATTTTGGAACGTTACGTCAACGTAAGCTATTTTGGGTGATTTATTTTTTTTATATGCGGATGACCTCGATGTTTCTTCGGATGGATTGATGATACCTAGAATATTTTTCGAGGGTTCGAAAATCAAATCGTAACAAACAAATGATTCATTTTATTTATTTGGTGGCAGTTGTATTACCATTTTATAACGCCTGGTTAAGCGTAGGAAAATTCTGAAAATATTTTATGTTTCCGTTGGAAAACAAATTTTTAACAGATACAAATTCTGTTAAATACCTTTTCATTCTCACATGTAATGTATTCAATAAGCATCGTATCTATTAATCCCACATCACATAAATCTGAAATTTTGTGCGTGTGTATGTGATTATGTTTCAAACGATATACCTTGTAATGGCTCGATGGATTTGTATGAAATTTAGTGTGCAGATAGTCTAGACCCTAGCATAGACCATAGGTTTCAAATGTAGGAAAAACTGCGAAGTATCTGCAGTTAATTAATAACAAAATAATATAACATAAAATAATTGTAAAAAAAATGCTAGTACTTATTTGGCTCGACGTATTAGCATTGCAATTCAGGGGCAATGTAGACAGCATGATGGGAACGATATCCACCGGTAGTGGGCTTGAGCACTTGAGTTACTTATAAGCTCGATGTCTTGTAAGTAACTAAGGTCTTTGCTGTATATAGTTTTAGGTAATATAGGCCATTAGCCCGTAGTAAGGACAACAAAAAAAAAATTTTAATCATAGTTATAAAAATTTTGTATCAAACTAAGTTTCGAAACCTTTAGTATTTTTCACAATGATATAAAATAAGTTGCATACTTTCGTCAGAACTGAGTTTAACGATATTTTCACTACAAAATCAGCAAATTCCTCAACTCTTCGAAATTGAAATCATCGCTACAAGTGCTTTTGATAAGCTTTTAAAAGCTTTTATGTTAAAAATAATAACATGGTAACGCATAATTGTTGACAGTTATTTCAACGAATAATTTCGACATAATTTAAATCAATTCGATGTTTTCAACCGACTTCAAAAAAGGAGGTTCTCTATGTTTTATTCGGTATGTTTTTTATGTATGATACGCGATATCTCCGCCAATTTTATTATGAATCGATTCTAATATTTTTTTGTTCGGTAGATTATACTTCAAAGGTTCAAAGGTAAATGTTATTGAAACTCGATTGAGCTAAAAAGAATATAAGCAGTATAGTCGGTTTTTTTAAGTTTTAGTATTGCTTGCGTTTATTTATTATGTAAACTATATAAATATATATCTACATATATTTGACAGGTAAGCGTTTAACCACTATCTCACTAGTTAGTAATTAATGATGAGGCTGATAATAAATCACTTATTATAAGCCTGATCTGATTACTTGTATAGCTGGGTGTAGATTCACAATCTATGTACCGGGTATCGGATTCGGTTCCCGGTAGGAACCATAGTTTTATCCCAATAAAATTCGTACTTCTAGTTCTAGGTGTGATTGTATGCGTTATGTGAATGTACACTACGACACAAGTCATCGAACTTAGTGAGCAGTTGTTTATGTGAAAGTGTTAAATAAGAATGTGACTGTAGAGAGAAACGCAACATTCTTGTCATATTTGTGACAACTGTAATTATTTAGTAGCAATCAAAAATTAATTTCTGGTACATAGAAATAAGAGGGTTTTGTTAATCAAACCAGAGAAAGAGGAAATGATTATTGCTATTTACAAAATTAAACTATTAATATCGACTACATAATGTCTAGTTTAATCAACGTATTAGATACCTACTTATGTGAAGTTGTTACAACACTTATCACACTAATATCAAAATTGAAATTGTGTGTATTGTGAGTTTGTTTTCTCTTCAAATTGTACGGGTTTGGATGAAAGAACAACGACGACTCATGACCCAGTTGAATAAAAATAAAAATAGTCCCCGTTCATTGATGTCATTATGATTGTCTGAAATGCTATTTTTTCGCTGATTATTGTATAGGGCTCGTATATTTTTAGATGCTGGGATTTCTTAATTTAATTTTTTTAAGAAGTTGCTTATTCAACTTAACGCAGTTTCGTGAAATAAAACTCAATCCCATAGAAAATTATATACTCTACCCGAGCTGCATTCTGCATGACGAATGGTACGTTCCATTACACCAATGCGCAAGTCCACTAACTAACCACTATCGTGTTACTAAATTGGATACCATGCATTTTAAATTAATGTTTGAATTGTTTAAACCATTTCCTGCCTAAACGGGGTATTGGCAGAATTATGGTGCATGAAAAAAAAATGATGATGCTGCAATGAGCCATCTCTTAGAATAAGAACGCTTCACAAGTCCGACATCTCTATATATTATCATATTGACATTATAGGTTATAAGTAGGCACACAATATAACCTTTATCAATTATTTTCTTCCAACTTCTGTACAGTAAATAATCAAACAAACAAACGCATTCACACTCACAGCCCCACATTAAGTTCAAAGACTTGTATCGCGGGTGCCGGAAAGATTCTCATCACACACACATTACACCCAGAACCAGAAGCACAAATATCCCTTGGGAAGGAATTTGTGCTCCTGCCGGGAATCGAACCCAGGACCCACGGCGCAGAGGGCGGACACCTGTCCACTGCGCCAACTGGGTCGTCAAATACCATTTGTATATTGATTATTATAGCATGAAATATGCAATCATTGACTAAAAGTATCTCAAATGAACGTAGCTTGCAGTTGCCAAAAAGGTTGGGTCATATAATGTATGGGACATCGCCATTGTTCTTTGAAATGCACATAGCTTATACCTAGAAATAACACATAGGCTACTATTTAACTTGATAAACGCGTGTGAAGCCGTGACGCACGGCTAGTTGTTATATAGAAAAAAAACTTGTTATTCGGTAATGACTAGTTTATATCGTAAAAAGAACGTCGTCTCTCACTTACATAAAAAACCGTAATAAATGAAAAGTTGATTAGAAATTATTATTTTTCAGAGAACTTTTTAGTACTTTAAAAGATTTATAAGTCTAAACATAACCTGGAACATGATGCACTAAATGTTTGACGGCAGATTTTTCAACTTGATTGAATAGTAAACTTCGACTCTATTTCGGTACTGGGTAGCTAGCCAAGCAAACTTTAGAAAATGCTCTACAATTATGGCTTTTGTGACGATTTAACCTTCAGGAGAAGCCAAAGCTTGGGCGTTCGAAACCGCTATGACCAATTGATGAGTACATAACATTACTGAGCTGTCATCGATTGAAATAAATTATGTAGAAAAAAAAATATAATAATAATATATATGAAAAATAAGTCACAATATAAATATGATTTGCCTAACATAAATATCAGCTTTCGTTCGCGGTTTCGTCCGCATGTTTATCAGAACATCAGCTGCTTTATTAGTTAATAGTCTAGGCTGAAAAGTCTATAGTCAAGACATCTAGACTAGATGTTGATAGTCTGGAAAGTAACAGAATACAGGGAATATATTATTACGTATATATATACATATGTACCAAATTACATTCCGTTACAAAGGAGTCACGTTGCAAAAACACACACCCAAATTTTCAGATTTATAATACTAAAAACTGTAAATTTTTTTATAAACTAATTTATATGTTGGCTACTTTGTCACCGTGATTAAAGGCCATATTACGTAATGACGAAGTTGATATTTGACCTTGACGTTTATAGTTTTTGGATATGTCGGTTCTTTGACGGTGTTTTTATGAACAGTGCCAAAGTAAATTCTATTTTCCGTTGATTTAATCACATTGGGCATAAAAGCAAATCAAAATATTGACCAATCGTTTCCAGAGTCACTTGAGGTTTTAAATAAAATGAAATATATGAAATTGTGAATGTCCGTCTGACTTCAAAGTATCTCACAGGTCTTACTTTTACGTAGCTTGTTGTAACGCGGCTCAGACTTGAATCCAAGGAAAATTTGTGAATCTAGTTCTGTGTAGGTTTGTGTTTGTTTCCGGCTCCCACGACACAAGGCATCGAAGACAGCATTTATGTCCCGTGGTCTATCTATTTCTCGGTCTGTAATCAAATCTTGTAAGCTAAATTAGACCCACTAATTGATACCCGATACTCAAATTTGATATATTTTTATCTACGATGACATTACAACGACATGGTACCATGGAGCTGGTCTGATAATGGGATCGGAAAATGGCCATAGGAATTTCTGAACTAAACAAGATAGCCCCATCAAGTTTGGGCCCTTTTGATTCGTCTTGACAATTTCTCTGATTATATTACTTTTAAGTTCTAGTTTTTTTTTAATTTGCAACTGGTAAAACCTTGATTTTAAGAACACTTTTTAAATTATTAATTGTTTTGTTCAAAATTAATTGCAGAATAAGTTATACTCGTTGCCAGCGTATTTGTTTCTCGAACAGTAAGCTAGCCTTCTTTGGTAGAGTTATTTTTTTAAACAAGATAGGCAAACGTTTGATCATTATTTGAGATAGTGGTAAGCGACGATGCGGTTGACGATGGAGTTAGATAGGTTTGCAATGAGATTCCTATTTATTTGCGACTTAAGCCCATATTGTACTCATTGAATAATTTTTATGATGCTTATCTAATTAAGCAATTATTAGCCTCTACTTCGCGTGATGGAAAGTAATGATGCGGTCGAAGATCTAGAATGCCTGTTTGAAAATATGTACCTATTGGAAGACTCCCAGGTTATACTTTACATGAAACAAAATTGCTTACAATGAGTTCCACTTAGTCTACAGATAAGCATGGACGTGATACGCTTAGAGCGAACTGCAGGTATGTCTCATATATTTGGATAACATTTGTCAGTTTGTCTTAAGAGGGTAAAGGAATTATTCATTTAATAATAATTAGTCATGAAATTCCTGCGCGCACTCTGAAAAGTAGTCGTTATTTATGATGTAACGGTTCATCAAATATACAGTGCAATAGTATGTGCTTCATCATCAGCTGCATCGTCATTTCCCATGAAGTTAGCTTAATGCAATCCGTGGAAACATACGTTGATTTATCTAATCAGTAAATATCCACCCACTGTTGTATAGCTTCCTATTGTTGACGCAATGTTTCCCGACCTTGTACTCGTATGCTATCCTAGGAATACATTGTTAGTAAATGATTAATGTCAATATCTTTGTGTGTTATTTATACTCGATAGGCAAGCATTTGATCACTGTCTCATACGATGAAAAGTGATGCGGACTAAGATGTAGCATAGCTTACCGTAACCTTTATCTACGGCCCAATTACCTATATTTCCTAAGACTAAATTAAAACTATATACAACAAAGGCCTAAGTTACCTACAAGACATCGAGCTTATAAGTTACTCAAGTGCTCAAGCCCCCTCAACCAGTGGGTAGTGTTCCCATCATGCTGGCGGCATTGCCTCTCTGAATTGCAATGCTGATACGTTGAACCAAAAAAGTGCCAGCATTTTAACCGTAACCTTGTTTACTCTCTTACTTGACTTTGACTGTGATTTGTAACTAGGATTTCTATTATAAAGAGATTCTATTATAGAGAGATATTATTATGAGAGGTGGTAGAGCATTTTGTGAGTTGCTCGCCTGGCTTGCTACCAAAGTAGCTTACCACCATCAAGTTGAAAGTCTGCCGCCAAGCCAAATACGGTGTACCGGCAGTTATCCTTAAGAGCCTGCGTATTCCAGGTCTAGTGTGTTTACCAGCTACGATCACATCGTCACTTACCATCAGGTGAGATAGTGGTCAAACACTAGCCTGTCACAAATAAAAAAAAAAAAAATTATTATGTTCGACATGTAATATTTTTTAACTTGAAACTGGCTATATGCACAAGAATGCACAAGATTACGGAGTCAAAATAAAAAAAATACCTATTTAAATGTGATAGAGATGCGAAGTCAGATTAAGCTTGCAATTTTTGCATAGGCAATCCTTCAAATATGAGTACATTTAATTTAAAAATCATCACTTTTAGCAATTAACTTTAAACACAATGTGTCAACGCTACAAATCGTTTTGCATACAGCTCGTTAGTATTTAAAGAGATGTATTAAAATAAAGTGTCTCTAATTACGTAGTAAAAGTGTGCGACGCGACGTACACAGTCGCGTTCTCCGTGTGAATCATCATCTCTTGCTTCTCCCACTAGGATCCGCACAACATGAGGAATCCATGTGTATAAAGGTTTAACACGGGTTTTTGTGACCGGCCGCCTGCCTCTGCGTAACGCACAAAATTTGTGAATCTATTTTTAAAAGATTTTGACATGAGTTTTGTGACCAGCCACCTGCGTGACGTCAGCACTTCCTAACATGCTTTTGTGATTTACCGGAACCTCGTTTATTGATGGGCCCCTGCCCATGAAGTTGTCCTGCCCCTGCCCCTTACGACTAAAACTTTTTTTCAAAATTATATTTTTTTCAGGGGTGCGAAACATTTAACTCACAAATATCCAAAATATGTTATTAAGGTAGTTTATTAAAAAAGTAATATTATTGGAATCTTTGAATTACCTCCTCTATGATTGTCTGAGCCTGTGTTTCCCAATAAGTATAATCCAGGATTCTTTAAGTCACGAGTGAATAGATATATATAACATCTTCTAGGCAAACACGATCGCATTGTCACTTAGATACCATTAGATGAGATAGTTATCAAATATTTGCCAATCCCGATTTTTTTATTTTTTTTTTATTTTTAACAGGCTAGTGTTTGACCACTATCTCACCTGATGGTAAGTGACGATGTAATCGAAGCTGGTAAACACACTAGACCTGGAATACGCAGGCACCCAAGGATAACTGCCGGAACACCGTATTTGGCTTGGCGGCAGACTTTCAACTTGATGGTGGTAAGCTACTTTGGTAGCAAGCCAGGCGAGCAACTCACAAAATGCTCTACCACCTCTCAAATGTCACCTGATTAGCACCACCCGGGGACCACGTGTAGGGAGTCAGACTTAAGGAGTATCCTCCTACGGACGTGGGTGACTCAGCCCCCGAATAAAATAAAGAAATAATTACGATACTACGGTAAACTTTTCTAATTAGCTTGACAACGTAGGAAACCCCTTTTACTCCTACTTACTTATACTTAATAAAATTAATATAAAAAACATAATTTATAGGGTAGGCAAAACCGTTAGCGTTAAAAACTATTTTAAAGCGAATGAAATTTATATTTTTTTCAAATATGCGTCGGCAAGAAGTCATTCACCTGAGGCAATGCGTCATGCCTGGATATAATGTCTACATCACGCGACACTTTTAGATCTACGTTTTGCTGGATTTTTTTACTGTAGGTTTTCTGCAATGACAGTCACTGTCGATTATAAACTTAAATAATGTAAAATTTTAATTATAGTACCTGGATGACCGAGCTTTGCTCAGTTAAAAACACGGATAATACGACGTTTTCTAAAATTTAAAACTAGCTAGATCGATTTATCGCCCCCGAAAATGCCTTATACTAAATTTTATGAAAATTATTTTTTTAAATTTCATGAAATTCGTTGGAGCCGTTTCCGAGATTCAGATTATATATATGAAATAATGGCTCGTTTAAAGGTTTTAGATAGGTAATTGAAATTTTGTTGAAAAAATAGGTAGTCGGTATATATGTTCTACTATATCAATGTGTATAAATAATATGTGTTATACTAAATACGCTCTGCTATTCTGACTTTACCCCTGATGATAAAGGGTTGTTTTAAGTTTGTAGTGTGTATTGGTTTCTGTATATATGTGTGTGATATCAGCATCCCAAATGGCTGGACCCCTTTTAATTTACTGTTTTTGTTTGAATGGTGACTTGATCGAAAGTGTTCTTAGCTTTGGTGAAGTGAAAATTGGTGCAGTCATTTTCAAGATAGAGCGTCGTTGTCGTGATTTAAAAACATAAAACAAAGGGTGCCTATGTGAGGGCTGTTTATTTAAAAAGTAGGTTGTTCCTAGGCTTCCAGGTAAAAGGTGGCCTTTAATTTATAGTAGTATAAAATGCGTGTTTCCTCACATCGACCAAACTAATACCATATACATGAAGTTTACACTTAGAATATAATATCTTTGAGTTATCAATCTTTTGTCTTAAATGCCCGAAAAATTGCTATTGGTCAAGTATTTTATATTTACAAAACATTTTTATTAGCATGGATTTAGATTTCGTGGAATTAACTTACATTCAAAAAGAAAAAGGTTGAGGACCTCTTCCTCATTTCACTGAATGTTTTTCCCTATTTTGATGGGTATCTCATATCTCAGGCGTACGACACATTTGGATAACGTTTTTGTTGTTTAAGATGATCTCGTATTTAGTTACAGAAATTTTAATAAGATGGTATGTAAATTGCTATAAATATTGAATGATAAAACATTTTTCGTTAAATATCACTTAATATTATACTAACTGCGCGGTTTTACCCGAGTAAGTCCCGGATCCGCGGGAATTCCGGCGCGGGAATTAAAAAGTAATGTGTTAATCCAGGGTGTCGGCTACCTCCATGCCACATTTCATCAAAATTGGTCCAGTCGTTTGAGCGTGCAAGAAGTTACCAACGTACATTACCCTCACAAACTTTCGCCTATATAATATTAGGGTGATTAAAATATATCTGAAGAGCTATCTTAAGACTTCTTCGTTCGTATTTTCTTAACTAGATTTCTTCCAAATCAGTTGACGAGCTAATACCGACCAAATGTGCTTCACTTTTCACCTTTCCTTCGGTAGAGTTCTAACGAGGTATATTTGGCAGAGAAAGGTCATGAATAACTTGGTTATCTCTGAAACGAATACTAATCATTAACAAAACCCGCCGACTTTCTCACACAAACTTTCAAAATTATAATAAAAAAAAAATAACATCACGGACAGGACTAGACTTGTCGCCAAAAAGCCTGATATCGTGCTGACCGACCGGTTGCAGCGGCGGGCAGAGCTCATTGTCGTCATTATCCCGCATGATGAAAACCTCGTAAAGGCCGAGAAGGACAAGTTAAGCCTGGTAGAGATCGCTATTAGTGATAAGGCCGCCTGTTGTGATACTTTACGTATAAGCTTGTTTGTTACCTTTGTTTTATCTCATCTTATAAAGTGGATCAATAAAGTATTATCTATCTATCTAAGCAATTATCTTCATTTATATCATTGTCCCGATAGTCGTTTTGGCGAATGGGCTAATAGCGAAAAGACTAGATCAAAACCTCAAGAGGCTTTCGGTAAATGGTTGGACGGCGGGTCAAATTCAGCGCGGTAGTACTCCTGGACATGGCGCGCATTGTCAGGAGGTACCTTACTCTGCAGCACTGACCTACCGGCAGGTAGGTACCTACTTGGGCCCTGCCCCGCTGCTGAAGGCATTCTAGATTTTTTTTTTGTATTTATTTATGTTATTAATGTTTATTACTTTATTATTTATTAAAGATAACGATATTATTCTTAATGATATTGTGATTTCATATCTCTGAAAGGATAGCGACCGCTATCTCACATGAAGATTTACTTAAACCTTACTTTTTTTTATCAAAATATAAAATTTGTACTGGAATCTGCTCTCTGTAGTTCTCATAGAAAGCAATTCATATGCCTAGAATTATGTTTTTTTTTTTAATTTATAACTTTTATTTATAAAGCATTAGCCATGCTAATCTGTACTGAAGTAATAAGTTATTTTTCTAAGAAATAAGTTGTATTGAAATAATAAATTTAAAAACTGAAAAATGTTTTTCTTTATAATAAAAACTAACTAATTGAAATATTCCTTCTTATATCGACCAAAGTCAATTAGAGAAAAAACTTAAATCTATAACTTGCCTATAACGACGACGACCTGAAAGGCAAGGTGGGCTAGTGTCTGCCCTCTGCGCCATTGCGTCCCGGGTTCGATTCCCGGCTGGAGCATAATTATACTTCCCAGTGTATATTTGTGCTTATCCTGACTGTGATTGCATATGTGATATGTAAATGCTTCCGGCACAGGCTATATAAAGTATTTGAACTTAAGTGTGGGGCTGTGAGTAAGAATACGGTATTTGTTTATTAGCTGTATTTTTTTATGATCTATAAGAATGCATTTGACCGCAATCTCAACTGGTAGAAAGCGGCGGAGGATACATTTATTACAAGACGTGCTTCGCGGCTTCGCTCGCATTTATCAAGTTAAAAAGTAGCCTATGCGTTAATCCTAGGTATAAGCT
Source organism: Lomographa bimaculata (assembly GCA_948107665.1). NCBI lineage: Eukaryota > Metazoa > Arthropoda > Insecta > Lepidoptera > Geometridae > Lomographa > Lomographa bimaculata. The sequence continues at coordinate 12,156,489 of OX403610.1, read as the reverse complement.
ATGTACATTTCAAAACCATTCAGCCGTTATAGCGTTATAGCGTACACACAAACTTTCGGTTTTATAATATTAGAGTGATGTGAAGTGGGTCAAAACAAATCTGGTATTTGTGTAAGGTTAGTAAACTTTCAGAAATAATGATGCCAATATCCAAAAGGAAAATATTTCCGAGATTAAAAGCAATCTATTTCCTCAGGGATTCGCATTGTTTTGTGTATTTCTATTTGTCAAAGGAAATACATTTTTAGGCAACATTTCTACTTGCGATACAAGAGCGCTGATGTTTTAATATAATTTAGGAAGTAAAAGTGATTTTAAGGCCAGAAATCCTTTCTTAGTACACACCTGTACTTTCTACTACTTTACTCTACTGTAAATTCTACCCCTAAGAGGGTTAAATGGGGTGAAAACTTTTGTATAAAAGTTCTTTGTTTTTGAACTTATAGCGATAAAAATTGGTACGTAAATAGTTGATGTAATATAAAAAATACCTTAACAATATTGATTGCCAGGGGTGTATTAAGGTGGTGCAATGGGGGATGACAGTTCATGTCAAAAATTATTTATTTATGAAGTTGTACTGATGGAAATTTGTATAAAAATATGATGTAATTAATATTTTTGGCCAGGGGTGCATCACGGTGCAATGCGGAATTAAAGTTTATATAAGAAGTTTTAGTGTTGCAGTTAAAGTGATGCAAATTGTATCTGAGTAGTAAAATAGCTAACTAATTAACCGAATTAAAGCGGGTTAAGCCGCGGGGCACGGCTAGCGTTAAATTATAAAAACGAAAGCAAAGCTTAAAAACAGACTAAACATAACATAACACAACATAAACACTTTCACACTCCCCCACAGTGAGATTAATGACTTGTGGAGTGCGTGCCGGAAACATTCACATCACACAAACAATCAACCAGAACCAGAAACACAAAATTTCCTTGGGAAGAAAACTTGTGTTTCCTCTATAAGGCAAAGATTCACAAAATCAAGCCAACGGGCAGTTCAATAATTTAAACGCAAGCAAAGCTTAAAAAAACCGACTTCACCGCTTTATCTCCGGAACCTTGATCAAATTTAATGTATTAAACACGCATTATTTTTCAAAAACTAGAGATCAGATCTTGATCAAATTTCAATGGAAAGCACCAGCTTTCATATAAAAAAATAATCATCAAAATCGGCTCACAACGAAAGAAGTTATGAGGTAACTTTGAAGTCATCAAAACATCGTCAAAGTAGTCCACAAAATAAGCATTATTGACGATATTTCAAGAACTACTGATCAGATCTTAATCAAATTTAAACGGGACCAATAGAAAGCAACATCTTTCAAACTAAAAAAAATATTCGAAATCGGCTCACGTGGAGAGAAGTCATGAGGTAACAAACATAAAAAAAATACAGTCGACTTGAGTACCTCCTCCTTTTTTGTGAAGTCAGTAAAAACAAACAAACAGCAAGCAAAAATATACAAGAAGATAGGTTTGCTTCAGTTTCCCATTATCAAGCAGCCAAAATTCCGTAAATATCATTTTTTGCGTAAGTACACACGAATCCCCACAAGCAATAAATCACTTAGCGGCGATACATCACACGGCAATCGCGGAATTGACGCAAAACGGCGACATTATGAATATTTTTACCATAATGTGTAACGGTTATCTTAACTGCCTGTGTGGCCTTTTTATGTCGCTTTTCCTTTTTGTTATGTTTTCAGTGACCTTGCAAAGAGTTCTGAAGTTACATGGGTTACATGGGTTCTGAAGTTTTTTTTTTTTTTTTTTTTTATGACATATAGGCTAGCATTTGACCGCTATCTCACCTGATGGAAAGCGACGATGCGGTCGACGGTGGGACATGCTTGCCTAGAAGGTACCTATTCACTCTTGACTTGAAGAGGCCTAAGTTATACTTATCGGGAAACAAGAACGAAGGCAGAGTATTCCACTCCTTTGCAGTTCGCATTATAAAAGTAGAGGCAAAACGCTTGGTTCTAATCTGAGGAATATCCACCATAAAAGGATGTCTTGTTTTAGTACGCCTTGTTGTCCCATGATGGAAGGGAGCTGGAGGAATCAAATCATGCAGTTCCATCGCACACTCTCCGAAATGTATCTTGTAAAACACGCATAAGCTAGCTACCTTGCGCCGATGTTACTTGGGTCATCGCCGCATGGTAGCCAGTCTCTCGTTTTTTTATCGGATACATTTCGGAGAGTGTGCTAAGGAACTGTACGATCTAGTTCCCCCATCCCCGTTCTATCATCGGACAAGCAGACACTGCTAAGCGACACCGCTATATGGTGGACATTCCACAAATGCGCACTAAGCGTTTTGCCTCCACATTCATTGTGCGAACCGCAAAGGAATGGAACTCCTTACCCGAGTCGGTGTTTCCTGATGAGTACAATTTGGGAGTCTTTAAGGCACGAGTGAATAGGTATCTTCTAGGCAAGCTTGCTTCATCGTCGACCACATCTTCGCTTACCATCAGGAGAGATAGTGGTCAAAAGTTTGACTATAAAGAAAAAAAAAAAAAAAAATACGAATAAATTGGGCGTAGGATAGGACCGATATAGCGCCGTGTTGTGACGACTCTCACTGGAAATTTAGAAATTAAACTATGTTAGTAAATAACAGAATCAGAATCAATAATAAATTTATTGAATACTAGCCGTGCCCCGCGGCTTCGCCCGCTATTATCAAGTTAAAAAGTAGCCTATGTGTTAATTCAAGGTATAATCTATTTACATTCCAAATTTCATCTAAATCGTAATCAACCATAAATGAACGGACTTGTGCTTGATACAAATTGAGCAACGGAACTGAAAATGAAAAACCTGTAGTCTTGATGGCATCCTATGTCCTGTTGTCGGGCTGTCTAAAGGTCGTATTTCTTAACCGATTCTTGTAAAATTTTGTTAGCTGGTTCAATATTTTTTTTGTCAAATCAGTTTTGGGAAAATTTTCGAAATGATGCGGAGGATGAGGAGATACGGGATTGAAGTAAAAAAAATTACATTTCAGCCAATTTGAAAACTATATACGTGAGCTTGACTTTTAGCTTTTTCCTTATTTTTTTTAGCTCACAGTGCCGTTCGTTTAAAAGATATTAAAAATAAAATTAATACTGCCCAGACATCAATATCATAATTCCATTATTCTCGACAGTCGGCTAAATAAAACATAGTTATCTGGCGCCATCGCCGATGCCAGAGATGACCTACTTTTCTTTCTAAATTAAAACGTGACCGATCGGCAAGAATTCCTCATTTTATTGTATAAATCAGATTTTCATTTGATGTACTAGTAAAAAAATACAATTTGAGATATATTTTTTTGCATTCACGGTAATGCTGATGATTCTGTTCCGTATAGAAAAAAATAAACCGTATAAACCATAGAAGAGTTTAGAAACAAAAAAAATCATCCCTCTTTTTTGTTATAACCCTATGTATATCATAAGATAATTTTCCAATGAGAATACAATTGATTTTTTTTTGTAGAAAAAACAATACAATTTGTTTTTTCAAACAAAAAAAAAATTATATATCAAATTTGGTGGATATGCACATTTAAAATGGTGCTACTCTACCTTCACCGGAGGTAGGGAGTAATAGTATTCTGTACAACGGAGGCTTAAACTTGTGGTAGGACTCAAAACCGTGACCAATCCCGATCGAGGACAGGATATCTTACCACTACACTATGGCTTCGTAAATCTACATTTTCTTCTACTGTCTTTTGTCTCTCTTACAAAGTGATATCTACTCTACCCGAGCATAAAATCTCCACATTTTTCCTTTCTCTATTATTTATTCTTTCAATATACTTCAAAGCGTCAAAGTTGCGAACTCTACCAATGTTATGGTACATTAATCATTAATTTTTCGAATGTAGAGTTCGGGAACTTCCCAAAAGTTCTCGATTCTTTCGTTTTCTGTATAATTTCTACATCAATATTGTATTGGAGGTCACTGAGTTTGCGTAAATGGTTTTACTTTTTTGGGGTCCGTAAATTAAAAGCCCTTAAGATACGGTCTTACATTATTATTTTTTATATGTGGGTCCTGGGTTTGATGCTAGACAGGGACACATTTTTTTTCCCCAGGTAGGTAAGTTTAGAAGTTATGAGGGAATAGATACATACATACTCACATACGTAACGGTCAAAATCTCTTTAGTTTCGCGGTAATCGAGTTAAAAATATTTTATGTCCCAATTTTGACGAATCAAAGGCCCGAACGTGAACTTGAATGGTATTTATAAAGTAAAATGTTAATTATGTATGGAACCCTCCAAACTTTTTAATTTTGTACTAGATCGATTTATAACTATTTCGTAAAGAACTTTCCTCTTGATTAGCTCCTGTACCTTTTGTAGAGTTTTTCGTAGAGTTATCTTGTTGTTTAGTTAGGCTCTCTTTGTACCGAGTTTCTTTACATAAAGTTCTATTTCTTTGTCTTTGTACATTATTTTATGTTTCTATGGTTACAACGATTAGAACTGCCCATCGGCATAGTTGCGTGAGCGTACGACTTCTAAACATGTTGGGTTCGATTCTTGGCAGGAAAACAAGATTTTTCCCCAGGGAAAATTTGTGTTCCTCGTTCTGGTTGTGATCGTATGTGTTTCCAGCATCCACGATCTCCCTTAGATCTCTGATAACTTATCACTATCTCACCTGATAGTAAGTGATGAATGTAGTCAAGAATGGTGAACAATCAACAAAACAAACAAACGCATTCACATTCACAGCCCCACACTAAGTTCAAAGACTTATATCACACACTTCACATCACACACACATTACACCCAGAACCAGAAGCACGAATATCCCTTGGAAAGGAATTTGTGCTCCTGCCGGGAATCGAACCCAGGACCCACGGCGCAGAGGGCGGGTACATGTCCACTGCGCCAACTGGGTCGTCAATCGTATAATTACTATATATATATAAAGATCTGAGGTATTATATTTTACTGTTTATTTTCCAATATACAGTAAAATAGTTAACGGTATAACTTAAATCTAATAGATGCATAAAAAATCAAAATGAATAACTGTCCCAAACTCTATATTATTGTTATCTTGCTCTACCATTCTCTACCAAGGGAAGTTTATCTTATCGTTTGAACTTGCCCTTTGACAAAAGGTAGAGTCGGTCAATATTAGAGAAAGGAAATGGGCACTTTGGTAATTCATTGCGACGGTCAACTTATTGTGATTGTTGAAATGTTAGTAAGCGTTTGAAGGCTTTTATTTCGAGTGCTGGTACGTAAAATATTATTATCATCGTACAGATGTTTATTGAGAGTTTGTGTGACGGTATATATTACGGTTAAAGACAGAAATCTATCTATGTGTAACTGATTTCTACCGATTTCACAAAAAAGAAAGAGGTTCTCAAGTCGACTGTATTTTTTTTGTGTGTTACCTCATATCTTCTTTCCACGTGAACCGATATTGAAATTTATTTTTTATTTGAAAGATGTTGCTTTCCGATTGGTCCCATTTAAATTTGATCAAGATCTGATCAGTAGTTCTTAAAATATCTTCAATAATACGTGTTTAGTATATCTAACGTGATTAAAGTTCCGAAGATAAAGCGGTGAAGTCGGTTTTTTTTAAGCTTTGCTTGCGTTTAACTATTCTCAGATACACTAGCGTTTAGCGAGTTTAGATAGAATTTGCACATAATTATGCTGTATTCTTATCATTAACTTATACATAATAAAATATACTTATATGTTTTTTTCTGTATCAACACACTTGAAAAAAATTACATATTACTATTTAAATCCAGTTACAGTCTTAGTAAAATTTGAGCAAATTATGTCGTTCAGGTCATGAGGAAATATCTTGTTGATGTTGTATTTGAAATTGCGATCTACCGATCACTTCGGGCCCGAACACAACAGAAGCATACACCACAAACTTGACAAAATCATTAATTCATACAAATGAGATAATTATATCTTACCCAAAGAACCGACTGAGTCGAATGTGAATATAGCAGTGACCGCTCTGCCATTGACCGCTATTTCTGGCCCCGTGATATCACTCCGCGGTAAACATTTGTGATTCTAACGCATAGAGCAGCTTTAATAAGCCTACTGTTACATATTCTACACCAGCAGCCAGAGGGTCAGCTTATAAACATAAACCCTTTTACACTCACAGCCCCACACTAAGTTCGATGACTTGTGTCGTGGTTGCCGGAAACATCCACAGCCAGAACCAGACACAAATTTTCCTTGGGGAGAAAACTCGTGTTCCCACCGGGCTTCCAACCCATGTTTAGAAGCCGAACCTCACCCAACTAAGCCAACAGGCAGATATACGTAGAAAGCTTTTAGTGCTCTGCATATAGCATATAATAATGCGATTCGGATAACTAGGGCCGGCTCGCTTTTGCAGTGCCTCTTAAATGTTTGCAGAGACGCGAGTCCATGGCTTTCACGCTATCCTAGATAATAATAATAAGTTTATTAATCCATTCGTAATAATCAGTAAAGATAATGTTCCGGCTGTTATCCTATATTATATATTCTGTCAGCTTTATCATTGTCGATCATATCATCACTTACAATCAGGTGAAACAATGGTCAATCGCTAGCCTATAAAAGATAATAATTAAACGCAAGCAAAGCTTAAAAAAACCGTCTTCATCGCTTTATCTTCAGAACTTTGATCAGATTAGACGTACTAAACGCGCATTATTGACGATATAACTGCTGATCAGATATTGATCAAATTTAAATGGGACCAATAGGAAAGCGACACTTTTCACGTGGAACGACGTTATGAGGTAACAAACAGGAAAAAAAAACAGTCGACTTGAGCCTTTTCCCTTTTCGTGAAGTCGGTAGAAAAATCATTGAGATGCTTGATTCTAAACTTAAATTGAAATTGACCTATGATGAGATGTAATAAACTTTTGAGAAAGTAACATGACGAAAGATTTTTGATAACCCAAGGTTAAATTAATCGAAAGCTTTTTGATAACCTCTACTCTTAATAGAACGATATCACAACTGAGGAAGTAAATTGCGCAATATTGTTTATTGTATAATATCATGATGCTACTCTTTCCACAAACTGTATACTGAGAAAATGTCTCGTTGCTGTTACTTACATTATAGTTCTATTAGTGACGACTATAATAATTTAGTAACAATCACAATTATTATTTGGTACTTATTTTGTAAAAAGAACGTAGTAACTGTAATTTTGAGTAGAAAATATATATCTGAAAATTTTGGTAGTCTAGTTGTCCCACATCTTTTTTATCCGTGTTTTTATTTCACCACAACTTTTATTATGCGAATTGCAAAGGAATTGAACAACCTGCCTTCCTTCTTGTTTCCTGATAAGTATAGTATAACTAAGGCCTCTTCAAATCAATCATGAATAGGTATTTTGCAGGCAATCAGGTGAGACGCGGTCAAGTACTTATTCTCTATTATTATGAAATCTCAACCAACTGTTAGGGACTTAAGTAACAATAATATTTGTTTCTTAAGTCTCTAAAGCGATAATTAGATATAACGTTTATATAATATGAACTAACACAAACTATGTACTTTGCTACACCCTATTTGATACAGGGTCCATATCAATAATATGTTATTTCTTCCAAAAAAAATTTGTTGTGTATGTGTTGCAATAATAAATAAATTAATAAAAAAAACAAATTAAAATGTTTGTTTATAAATACAGCTGAATCTCAGCACAACATTCTTACTTAAGCATACTTTTAATGTATCATTGTACGTGAATATCCCAATATACAAATTAATCTTCGCACTACAGTGCGAAAGAAGAAAGAATAAAAAAAGTGAGCACATGCTTTTCCATACATGGAAAAGCATGTGCTCACGTTTTTTTTATTCTCGATAGACAAACATTTGACCACTATCTCACCTGATGGAAAGTCACAATGTGGTCGAAGATGGAGCATGCTTGGGAAGGAGATACCTGTTCTCTCGAGATTTTAAGACTCCTTGATTGTACTTATTGGGAAACACTCGGGCAAAGAGTTTCCTTAGCAGTACGTATAATAAATGTGGAAACAAAACGCTTCGTAAGCCCATCATATCAATAAAGGTACTGATGCCATTCATCTTATCCAAAAGTTGGCATTACACATTCGATTGTAACATACGCCTTTGGATAGCCAATAAAACCTATGATTTACATATAAGTTTAATTTTATACAGGTACAAAGAACCTATTCATAAATATTATAAATAAATTAACTATCATAGATTTTACTAGATAAAATTATAAAAAAAATGTTCTCAAAATTAATTATTTTGTGTTGTAATAAAACACAGCCGCTTCCAGTTATTTCCCTTTCATCCAATAAAATCACATCACAACCCATTAGTTTAATTGGAGGGCATAAAAAATTCAACTCAGCAATATTCAGAACACTGTATAGATGTAGGTCTCCGGGTCAAGCGCTGAGCTGAAACCAGGGCCGCACCTAGGAAAGGGGAGTAAATATTTGGTTGACTAAAACTATTTATTTGTATAACAGTGTCGTACTTTACTTACTACGCTCTTTTAAACTATACCCCATACAGGCAGGAAAAAAAAAATTACAACACATGGGCAGAAAAAAATTAGCTTTCACTTATATGTATACAAAAAAAACGCATGAACAAAGATTCTTACCCTTAAATAGAGACAATAAGAAAAGTGTTAATGGACACATTTTTAGTTTAGCAATGTAGCAGTTTAAGTTAAAGTTAAATTACTGATTGACCATAGTTTGGTTAGATTGTAATTATATTAGGGCACTTCGCAAGAGGTACTCTAGAATTAAAAAAAAGAACAAAAAACTTACATGTATGGATACGCCCTTCATATTTTCATTTATATAACTTTAATTGCTATTTCCAGCTTTAGGCTACCGCTATACATATTCTCTGCGAATTTGAAGTTATTCGCTTGTTTAGTTTAGATGATAAATGCCTCTGACAGACGAACAGACGGACGGATAAAGTGCTGAACCACCCAAGTCAACTTAGAAACCTCGCATCGTTCAGATAATAATTCGTTACAATGCCATTCCTGCATATTATGAAAAGTACAACTCAAAAATGTTTGAACTACATTGTTTACCCCCACTTACTTACTTGTTGCGTCCCAGTGAGGCTTAAGTGCAGGCTATGAAAACTTTAGGTGTAGAAACGTGACATGCATTTCTAGTTCTGCATTGCATATTGAGACGAAAGTCGAAGAAAACTTGCACGTTCACACTTCAGAAGGAAATTCAACGTGGTCGACACGATATCTATTATCGTGTACCTACATAGAATTACATAGTTGGCCAGGATGATAGCTTTTTTATGATAGATAGACAAGCACTTGATCACCTGATGGATAGTGAAGATGCAGCTGAAGATGTAGCATGCTTGCCTAGACTACCTATTCACTCTAGTGAGATTCTTCATGACTCCCAGATTATATCGTTCAGGAAACAAAGACTCGGGCAATGAGTTTCTGTCTTTTCGCCGTATGGATGATATAGGTAGAAGCGAATCGCTAGCGAATTAGAGGTATGCTTTTATCAAAACAAGTGGCAAAATTAAAATTATGAAACATACTCGATCAAGTCACGTTCGAATCGAAACAAAACTAAATCAAAATAAAGCATTGCTGTGCCATGCCATCGTAGCATACAAAAGGACACACAAATAGACTGACACGAAATTTTTTCGCTGGAGTTTAATAAAACAGAAGTAATGTTTTGTTTCAAATACAATAATTATTTTAGTCTATGAACACAGTTAAAGAAAAACTTGAAAGGTGTCAAGAGATACCCGGATGGAACGAAGTTCAATTTCCGTCTAGCCCCCTTTCGCAACGCGCGATATGGAACTTTCGTTCCAAAATTAAAAGAAACATGCAAAAACCAACATCACGCGGTGTTCCCAGGCGGTCACCCATCCAAGTACTGACCGCGCCTGACGTTGCTTAACTTCGGTGATCGGACGAGAACGCGGTATGACTTACAACTATACCAAAAAGTGCCGTTACAACTTTTGGTCTTAATTTTTTCCGTCTAGCCCCCTTTCGCAACGCGCGATAAGGAACTTTCGTTCCAAAAATATAAGTATGGAATATGCATGATGAAATGGTTATTTCTCATACTTTACAAATTCACCAATCTAGATTTTTTGACTGTTTCTTCGAGTTTTTTTTGTCTTGTATAATTTTTTCCTGAACTAGACATTAAAGCGAACAAAATGAAAAAATCAAAATAAAACGGTCGTTACCTGTCTTTTTTTAACCAACTCCAAAAAAGGTGGAGGTTCTCAATTGCACTGTATTTTTTGGTGTTTTGATGATCTTTTTTATTTCAAATCTAGTGCTTTCCATGTGGTTCCATTTAAATTTGATCAAGACCAGTAGTTTTTGCAGACTTAGTAGAGTTAGCCACATTAATAAGTATTTTATTTATTCAAGGGTTCCAACTTTAAGTTAAACTTTGCATGTGTTTACATTATTCTTTCTCTCTTTTCACAGTTAAAACAAAAAAAAAAATCAAGTACAAATGTTTGGAAGCTACAATGCCACAGACGTTAATCAGTGTGTGTGTGTGTGTGTGTCTAGATACTTAAAATATGTTACACTTAGTACATACACCCTTCTGATTAGGTAGGCGGTAAAAAAACCTTTGTACCATGTATTGTGAAATAAGTATTAAATATTGGATATTTCTGGAGTTTACCGTAAAGACGTAACGTAGTATGTATGTACGTCTTCGAACATATAAATGTTAGCGATAACGTGGGTGGAGACGGTGACCTTCACTAGTTTGATCCGCACCATACGGTAAATGTAAACGGGTAACATTTTGTAATACTTTTAATATGACTTTTACATTATTATAGGAAGTACTTTGAAAATGAGAACATGTAGTTTATTTTTGAATTAGTAAATGTATATGACTATTTTTTTTTATACTTTCATACTCACAGTCCAAATTGCAAAGTCTCGATTTAATGTCGCAAGCTTATCGGTATTTTATCGTTTATTAAATGTGCGCAGGAATTACACGATTTTTACCATCTAACAAAGAGACAAACTGGCAAACGTCATCCATTTATGGTTGACATAACTTCAGTCTTGGTTACCGACGTAAGGTAGCAAGCCTATCGGTATTCTATCGCTTACGTTTTGGAGAGTGTGCTCAGGAATTACATGATATAATTCCTCCATGCCCGTTTTACCATCAAACAACAAGACATACTGTCAAACGTCATCCATTTATGGTTGACATACCTCCAGTTCGCTCGAAGCGCTTTGCTTCTACGTTCATCATCCGTACAGCGAAGGAGTGGAACTCATTGCCTGCGTCTTTGTTCCCTGAGCAGTATAATCTGGGTGTCTTCAAGTCTAGAGTGAATAGGTACCTTCTGGGCAAGCATGTTCCATCTTTGGCCGCATCGTCACTTTCCATCAGGTGAGATAGCGGTCAAATGCTTGCTTATCCAGTATAAAAAAAAAAAAGTTAGCTCGAAGCGTTTCGTTTCTAAGTTTATGTGTAAGTGCAACTGTAGATTTAGATTATGTTGATTTATAAACAAAAAATAATCAACGAATGGAGGATTTTTCTTTTCTTTTTTATTTGATTTTTTTTTTTGTCTACCTACTCTTTTTATACATTCTAATTTAAATTTGGTGAAGAATTAACTCGGAATCCTACTAATATTATAAATCCGAAAGTTTGTGTGTAAGTATGTTTGTTCCCTCTTCACGCTTTAACGGCTGGACGGATTCTGATGAAATTTGGAATATACATAGATTATACCTAGGATTAACACATAGGCTACTTTTTAACTTGATAATAGCGGGCGAAGCCGCGGGGCACGGCTAGTTTAATATAAAAACGTCTGACACTGTGTATTTTATTTGACGGTACAAAATTCTGAACAAAAACATTATACTACTTTTGGTCGATGAACACCCTAGACAGTTCTAAACCCTAGAAAAAAAAAGTATGAAATATGATCTGAATTTAAATATTTGCCAGAATTTCTATTTTACATGAAATCTACAAAATATTTGAATGAATAGACAAATTTGTAGAAGGAGCAGTTATTTACGAGATATTTTCTTGTTAGCTAGTGTAGTGACGAGAAGCTAGTGGCGTAGACGGTTACCATTTGCCAGTTTCTTTAGTGATACGTATAACCCAGCCGTGGGAAATGGTGTGAGAATAAAGCTATTCAATGTATATTTCGATTTTCATAGTACATTGAACTGTCTGGGTTGATTTCTGTATAGAAATTTATTTGTCTAGAAAACAACTTATTCTCAGAACTTAGCTAAGTCTCACTGAGATTATTTCCCAGAATTTTGTCTTATAAGGTACTCGTAAGTTCATTAAATTAGAATTTTCAAATATTAAACTGTTTTTCGTCGAAATATTCTGTTTTGTAGGAAAAATAGATGATAATAATACCTCCCAGAAAATATTAATTAACAAAATGATATGTTCATTGCTCGAGGCTATTGTATACAGTTTACCTATCTCATGACTCTGTTGGCGCAGTGGTTGAGTATTTGCTGTCTACGTTGCGGGTCCAGGATGCTCACCAAGGGTTTGGCTAGCTTCTGTTCTTATAGAGACTGCTAGCGCGCCTCGGTGAGGGACTGGAGGGATTTTTAGTGGGTTCGAATAGTTCGGTCCCCACACACCGTTTCCTTCACCCCTGAGAAGAAAGAAAAGTTCTTGGCTTCCCCCCCTTCCAGTAAAAGACGTGGACCAGAAAAATTAGGTGCAATGCCCACAATTTCCCTCGGACTAGCGTTTGTATCGTACGTAAAGTGCTTTGGAACTGTTTTTTGAAAAAAAAAAACTGGAACTAGTTCTTTGCTTTTAGATAACAAGATCTTAAATAATTCAAGAATTAGATACAAATTATATTAGGTATTATAATGGAATAATTCGTCTCGTAGATGTTTCTAGTTTCTGATTACTTGAAGTCAGAGCATAATTATCTTATCTGCCCATTTTTGATAACATCATTTAATTTTTACATCTGTAAAAATTAAATTAAAATGTGATAAGATTTTATTAATCCATCAATTTTCAATAACAATTGGAATCAAAAAAAGCGTCAAACCAAATAAAAGTTTCATTTTGCTCTGGTGAAAGAAATGTAGGACGAATACTGTCACACTATTTTGTGCTTTATGCTGTACAAAGCTAAATATATTTTTGCTTGTTAAGTTATGAAGAAGATTTTCATTAGACGGAGTTCGTTTCGGTAGCATGTTTGATTTATACGCGGTTTAAGTCAAAAGATTTGAGATGATATCAACAGTGAAATGAATTTAATTTATATATGATTTCTTGTCTATTGCCAAAAAATATACTGGCTTTGTTTTTCATATCAATATAGTCGAAAAAACCGACTTCACTGCATCTCCGTTATCCTTGATCAGATCTTAACAATTTATTGGACCAACTTAATACCATATACTTTCAAATAAATAAAAAATCATCAAATTCGGTGCACCTAGAAAAAAGTTCTGAGGTAACACACATATAATTTAAACGCAAGCTTAAAAAAGCCGACTTCACCGCTTTTGATTTGGTTTTGGCTTGATCGATTTCGATAAAATTCATATGGGACTACCTCTAAAATATAATCTACCAAACAAAAAAAACATCAAAATCGATTCATAATTGGCGGAATCATCGCGTCACATACATACAAACAAAAAGAACATAGTCGAAGAATTGAGAACCTCCTTTTTTGAAGCGGGTTGAAAATACAGTCGAGTTGAGAACTGCCTCCTTTTTTATGTCGGTTAAATAACACAATTTTCTAAATACATAAACCTTAGTGCATCTTGTTCTCGATAGAGCTCAAAGTAAACTTAAACATCTTGGCGCGACGCCAGCTGACCGTCGCTTGTTGTTGTTGAGCTGGTTACACTCACAAATGAAAACATAGTCTTTAAATGGAAGAATGAAAGACAGAAAGAAAGAAAATGCATTTATTTGCATAAAAAAATTTTGGTACCAAAAAAAAGTGAATATTTTTTATTTTTTCTTTCACTATCTGTCTGCATTTAACCAATTACAAGAAATACATTTTAAACGAGTGTTAGTCAATAGTCACAGTTAAAGTCCACGTCAAGTTAAAAATCAGGGTCCAGTCTAGGACTTCTATTAAAATTCTGTAATAGACAAACAATTTTTTACAATAACTAGCTGCACCCGGCGTGCGATGCAATACCACGTTTAGAAAAAGTGTTTTTACCTCTTCCACGTTTATGGTCGCCTGGTACTTCAATAACATACTAAAAACTTTTTTGATATCTATATATATAAAAGAAAGTCGTGTTAGTTACTCCACTTATAACTCAAGAACGGCTGAACCGATTTAGCTGAAAATTGGCAGGGAGGTAGTTTAGAGCCAGGAGAAGGACATAGGATACTTTTTAAGAACGTACATTTCTTTAAATTTTTTTTTTACATTAATAATGGGTGGGGGTGAAAATACTTTACGAACTACATATTCTCATACCTACCTACTAAATAATATATATAAAAAAAAACATTAAAATCGGTCGAGCCGTTTTATAGACCACAAATACCACGACACGAGATTTTTTATTTTAGTTCCGTGTTGTTCCATCAAAATTTCACAATATAGACAAATTCTTTAATTAATGTTTTTATGAGAAAATCGCGTCTTTTTGCGCTTTAATTTCACTTATTTATTAACACAAAAACAAAAAAAACAAACGCGTTGACACTCACAGCCCCACACTAAGTTTAAAGACTTATATCGTGGGTGCCGGAAACATTTACATATCACACACAATCACATCCAGAACCAGAAGCACAAATCTCTCTTGGGAAGGAAAATTGTGCTCCTGGCAGGTATCGAACCCAGGAGCCACGGCGCAGAGGGCCTTGCACAACGCGCCGACTGGTCATTATTTGTCGAACACTGTATATCGAACAATGTACACTATTGCAATCTAAAAAAAAAAAATGAATTGCATGCTTAGTGTCATCACAATTATCGGCGAAGACAACATTATCTGAGTAGGGAGCAATATCAAATTATTAGAAATGAATTTCATAAAAATTTCAAAAAATTAGATCATCATATTTTTTTAATGGTAAATGACGTTTTCTAAGAATGAAACCTAGCTAGATCGATTTATTGCCCCCGCTTACTAAATTTCATGAAAATAGTTGGAGCCGTTTCCGAGATCCTGATTATATATATATAGGTATATACAAGAATTGCTCGTTTTAAAGTATTAGATAGAGAGATTAGATATTTCAATATAACATTATTTTGACTAACCTCGACGTTTCGGCAGGGTTACACCGAGAGTTGCAGAAGATACCCTCTTGTGACCAAAGTTTAAATAACATCTATATAATACTAGCCGTGCTCCGCGGCTTCGCTTGCGTTAATTAAGCTAAATAGTGGCCTGTGTCATTCAGGAACCTTAACTATTCACAATCTAAATATTATCACAAGTTTTCTCCCCTAGGAAAATTTGTGTTTCTGGTTCTGGTTGTGATTGTGTGCGTGATGTGAATGTTTCCGGCACCCACGACACAAGTCGTCGAACTTAGTGCGGGTCTGTCAGTGTGAATGCGTTTATTATTATTATTTTATGTATTTATGAAAATTGGTTTATTCGTTACGGAGATACGTGGTAACAAGCATTCACAAACACACAATAACTTTCGCATTTATTTCATTATTAGGATAGGATAGGATTAAAAACAACACTAAACCATTTTAGTCACACAGATAAAATATAAAATATAAACGCTTACACACTCACAGGACCACACGAAATTTGAAAACTTTTATAGAACGCGTCGAAAACAATCACATCACACATACAATCACACCCAGAACCAGAAACGTAACATATTATGTCCCCACCGGGAAACGAACCTGAACCCGGCTTAGAACACGGATGCGAACTAAACTAAGCAATAGGAAAGTTAAAATAAAAATTATTTTATTCAGAGTGCAGTGTCGTTATAATTTTCTAATCTCCAAAAGTCCAAGCTACGAAGCGCCGATAGAACGCCGTAAACGTAAACTTACGCCACTTGGCGTGAAGCCAGCTGACCGTCGGTTCTCGTAATATACCCAGTTACTTACTTCTTTTGACTCTACTGTATGCTGTATTTAAACTTCGGTAAAGATCTTTATAGAACTACCCGCTGCTAGTGTAGTCGTTAATATATCAGCCTTTGATAATGTATTTACCCGGACAGATTTTAGGTATGTACAAAGATGGGGAACAAAGATGCGGGTAGTGAGTTTCCCTTCTTCGCTGTACCGATGATAAATGTAGAAGCAAAACGCTTTGAGTGGATATGAGGTATGTCAACCACAAATGGATGACGTATGCTATATATTCGGCCAAAAAATAAACGCAAACTCAAACGCAAATGGATTCACACTCACAGCCCCACACTAAGTTCAAAGATTTGTATCGTGGGTGCCGGAAACATTTACATATCACAAACAAATACACCCAGAACCAGAAGAACAAATATTCCTTGGGAAGGAATTGTGTTCCTGCAGGGAATCGAACCCAGGACCCACGGCGCAGAGGGCAAACAAATGCTTTCCTATCTAGCCTTAAAAAATGCTTTTGAGTAACGCTAAATTGTATATCCGGTGTTATATTTTTATGCCACGACTGTGTCACTGAAAGTCGCTTTAAAGTCATATATCATTCTTACTCTATTATTAATCTGCGCTTTCGTGTTTGTAGGTCGGCATCAAGTGACCTTTGCAAGGTATTTCAATTAGCTGCTTGTCTAATTTTGACGAGGCATATCCGGTAAACAGAGGAATATTTGTGTGACCGGTTTGCAATAGGGACGAAACGGGAATTGGGTTGATGTATCAATAGAATGTGGCTTAGTTTATAGATACCCAATAAGTCATAACTAATTTTACGACATTCTGAGGGATATTTTGAGTTACTAATTTTTTTTTTATGTGCATTAGGCAAGCATTTGACCACTATCTCACCTGATGGAAAGTGATGATGCGGCCGAAGGCGTGACATGCTTGCCTAGAAGATACCTATTCACTCGAAACTTGAAGACTCCCAGTTTATACCGATCGGGTAACAAAGACGCAAAATCAAAATCAAAATCGTTTTATTCACATGGGCCCCAAAGAGGCACTCATGAAAGTTAATGAATCTATTGCCAGATTCGCAAAATTACAGCCATCTCGAGAAGAACCTGGCAAGAAACTCGGCGGCGCATTTTTTAAATTAATTTTTTTAAAAAACATTCTTAATTCTAATACATAATTTTCTTAACCTTGGTGTTATTATGGTAGTCGCTAGAAAGAGCCTGTGCAGTTTGCCTCCATGCATCCTTGTCCACGCAGGCAATGAGTTCCACTCCTTCGCTGTACGGATGATGAATGTAGAAGCAAAACGCTTTGAATGAACTGGAGGTATGTCAACCATAAATGGATGATATTTTATAGTTTGTCTTGATAATTGAAGATTCACTGACCGCTAGCGTAGTCGGGTGCTTCTTCACCTCTAGGTAGCGGGTATCGGGATCGATTCCCGGTAACACAAGTTTTGTGCCTGAGGGAAATTTATGTTTCTGGATGATTGTGAGTGTGATGTTAATACAACATTGGAATTTGTGTGGAGGTGTGAGTGTGAAAGCGTTTATGTTTAAGTTTGTTTAATGCTGGCTAGCGTAGTTATCTCCATGTGCGCCTTCTAATTAGCGGTTATCGATTCTCGGTAACACAACTTCTGTCGTAAAGGAAATTTGTGTTCCGGTTTTTGGGTGTGATTGTGTGTGTGATCGAACATCGAACTCAATGTGAGTGTTTTCATACTCATACTGATTTCGATGACTTAGTTGATAGACTTAAAATATAAAGACTTATTTGTATCTATTTTTTAAGTTTTAAGCAAAGTCTCTCTGGAACATTAATCTCTATTTATTTTTTTTGGTTTTATCCCTGAAGTGTGACAACAAAAAATAAAATCAGTGCAAGTAAGACTCGGCCATTTTGTGATAAAATGTTTTCTTGTAATATTTTCAACTGCCCGGTGGCCAAGTTGGGTGAGCGTTCGCCTTCTAAGCAAGTATCGGGTTCGACTCCCGGCGGGAACACAAGTTTTCTCCCCAAGGAAAATTTGTGTTTCTGGTTCTGGTTGTGATTGTGTGTGTGATGTGAATGTTTCCGGCACCCACGACACAAGTCATTGATCTTAGTGTGGGGCTGTGAGTATGAAAGTGTTTTTTATGTTTATGAATTAAATTTTATTTTCGGCAATGTATTAACATAAAGAATCGATTAAGAGCATTAAAAAAATGCATTATTCTCTATTTGCAAAACGAATTTGGAAACGCTCAACGAACGGGGTATTTTTCTTCCGTCTATATCTATAGACGGATGTTTTCCCTTACTCTCTTTAAAGCACTTGTTTCACCGCCTGCGAGCAACGATAAGCTATCAACTATTTTCTTATACTAGAAACGAACAAAAGATAAAGATTCCGTGTCAAAAAGAGACACGTATATATAGTTGATAGCTGGCCGCTCACAATGTCGGCGAGATCTCTCTCTCCACTATCTCGTCTCAGTGACAACAACTATCAAAGGTAAAACTCACTCAGAGATTTTTGCTCAGCGATGCGAATCAGCGGTCAGAAGTCACGCCGCGAGAGACAAGCCAGCGATCATTTCTCTACCAGTGCGGATCTGTGGCGAGTAATCGCCCGCCGCACTCGCTCACTAGCCTTATAACCTAGCGAAACAGCTATAGGTACTACAAACTCGCTTCTCGCTGCTCGCCAATTCGTATCTTACTCTAACTCTAATCGTTTCTCGCCGGTGGTGACAAGTGCCTAAACTTGCCCTGTTTACCCTTTTCCCTATAAACTTGACCCAAATATTTATTATCTAACCTGAACATTAAAAACCGTATCAAAACCAAATATAACTGTCCATCATTTATTATTCAACGTCCTGAATCGTCCGCCATCTCATCGACAAAACATCAACGCAAAATAAACATTCAAAATTCAATCTTATCGCGGTGCAAACAGGAATTATTTACTACATGCGTCAATTTAGCAAAAAAGCTCACGTTTTCATTGGAAAATCTACTATACGCAATTCAAAACAAGGTATAGTTTACATTTTGAACGAGAAATCGCATTCAAAATTGTGCCGTCACGTGTCTAACAAAAGTAAACTTTGTCATCATCAAAATTGGGTTTGAATTTCTCTGGAACGCATATGGGTCATCGTTTTATAAATAAATGTATGACTGGCAGCCAAATGCTTCCCCGAAATTGTTATAATTCAGTTTGTAGTTCAAGAGCCAGCGTGCATAATGGTTACTAATTAGGTTGTGTAAACCATTGAAACAACTGAAGTTGGAATTTTGGGTATAGCTGGAAAACGCATCATGTAGAAAATCATTCAATTTCATAATACTGTTGAAATTTGACTGTATCTGTAAGTACAAAATAAGATCGTATTAGTAAGTACTAATACGATCTTATTTGATTGGCATCTATATATATAAAAGAAAGTCGTGTTAGTTACTCCACTTATAACTCAAAAACGGCTGAACCGATTTAGCTGAAAATTGGCAGGGAGGTATTTTAGAGCCAGGAGAAGGACATAGGATACTTTTTATCCCGTTCGACAGCATTCCCGTGTGACTTGACATGAAACGTCAGTCATTATCATTTTCTCATACGTCACACGGATTTGGTATAGTACTAGGCAAACATAAACATGAAGGAGGTAATAATATAGTCACTTGGCATTGTAACGCATGCCAGGTATGGCTTTCTAAACATGCACATTCATTGACTGTTAGGTGGAACGAAGGTCGCCGGGACAGCTAGTTCTTAATTAAAAGCTTTATTAAGATTGTAATTTTTTTTTTTTTTCTTTATTAAGATATTGCCGTGCCCGCGCCGCAGCTCCGTCCACGTTTATCGAGTTAAAAATAGTCTTTGTGTTAATCTTAGGTGTTAGCTATGTACATTCCAAATTGCATTCAAATCCGTTCAGCCGTTCACAGCCATCACAGTGTGAAGAGAAAACAAACATACACACGCTTGGAGAAAATACTCATGACCGCACAGTGAATCGAACCCGATACTACTGCAGCCATCTACGCCAGCGAGCAGTTCACCAACTGTGCCTAACTAATGAAACTGTTGGTTATTAAAGTAATTAAAAGTTTTCATTCGTGTCATCCAACCCTTATGTGATTAAGGCTATATATCCAATACATATCTCACAGTTTATACATTATAACCCAAAATGGCAATAAACTAGACGATATACAAACTTAATGTGTGTGTTAGTTTGACAACATTATAATTTATATCAGAATCGAAGGCGGAGTTAAAGCATAAGCGACGAGCGATTTGAAAAGCGGGTACGAGAGAAAAATAATTTTATATCATGAGGTACCTAATTTCAACTTGATAAGATGATTTTCACATAAAAATGTTACACTAAATGCTCTTATACCTCACCTAGGTTATAGGAGCATTTAGCTAAAACAGTAGGATATAGATATTAGAGTCTAGGTCTCAAAAAAAACTAGTTTTATTGTTCAATATCATTTGAGCCCTATGTCATCCGATGGAAAGCGATGATGTGGCCTAAGATGTAGCATGCTTGCCTAGATGATACACACTCTTAACTTGAAGACACCAAGATTATACCGAATATTATATTATGGTATTCAGGTAGCTTTCCCAAAAAGTTAGTTCCTATTCTAAGCCAAGCGTGATCACCATCCTCGTCTACATCGTAACAGGAGAGATGATGGTCAAACTCGAGCATAGAGATTGAACTACACACTTATATAAGAACAGTTGGCGCAGTGGGCAAGTTTCTGCTTTCTATGCCACGGGTCTTAAGTGCGATTCCCGGCAGAAGCACAATTTTCCTTCCCAAAGGACATTTAATTTTGTGCTTCTGGTATGATGCTGTATGTTGATGTTTTTAGCACCCGCGATACAAATTTTTGAATTTAGTGCGGGGCTTTGAAAGCGAATGAAAGTGACATTTGTAGAATTTATTTATAAATAATAAAATTTGGGACAGTCGTATTAAGTAGGTACATTTGTAGGTATAATAAAAATCATAAAAGTTTATATCTATGAAAATTTCTTTTATAAAAGTCAAGGCTCGTTTAGTAGCAAAAAGCTTCCAAAAGCAATATGATTCTTTAGGACTCGCAATTTCAGTACAGTTTTTACGGTAATTTATGTCATTTGATACGTTTAAAGTGGCAATAAAATCGAATGTGCTGATCTGTTAGTAATATAGTATTAAACATATTAGCCTACAAGGGTATAGGGTTGAAAAACAAGTTATTAGGGACGACATTCGAAGGAACGTCGCTAGTGATGTCAAGTATTACATAATTAGTATTGAAATTCTACTTATTGAAAGGTACTGCAATTCAAGTGAATGATACTCGGAAATGATAGCATGTTCGTTTTATGCTCAATAGCATGTACTTATATTCTACATGCTTTTGTGAATAAAATGAATATGTATATTATACAAGTCTATGTACTAAAAATTTAAAAAACTCGACTGCAAAATATGCGAACCTTCTTATTATATAATTTTATGTCCTTTATTTTGATACCCTACTTGATAAGTTTGGTTATTTTTTACTATTTCGCTATAATATATAAAACACTAACTTAAACTGTCGAAAGCCATCCATCCGTTTGGAAGATACGAGGTAATAAAGAAAATATCAAATCTACATACAAGATACGCGTGAAAAACATTACCCTTTCTTGCCAGTCGGGTAATTACTCGATAATAATGCCAAACATAGCTTTTCTCACCTTCGACCTAAAAATCAACAATAACACACACTAAATAGTATTCGAGTAAGATATTTCATCTAAATATAATATAATCATTAAAAATAATGTTATTGAGCTGGTTTAAAAAAAAAACAATTTGGAGTTTTGTCTATTTTTCGGACGCAGCGATTGTCGCGCCCTTTTATGAAAGATTATTCTATATTTGTATCGACCCGCATTGAGATACGTAACTTGCAGAATTCCTAGTCTTTAGTGACTTAAATTTGACTTAACTCTTAACTGCTAGGCGACTCCGCCATATGATACATATTTCACAAAGGCGCACGAAGCATTTTGCTTCCACATTCATTGTGCGAACTGCAAAGGAAATGAACTCCTTGCCTGAGTCGGTTTTTCCTGATGAGTACAGTATGGGAGTCTTCAAGTCGCGAGTGAATAGGTATCGTCTAGGTAAGCTTGCTCCATCGTCGACTACATCGTCACATACCATCCGGTGAAATGGTGGTTAAAAGTTTCCCTATCTTAAATAAAACAAAAAATATTTATAAAAAGGCTTATGAAAGTGTGTATGTTTTCAAAGTAGCTTGCAAAAAATGTTTGCAATACTAAGGGTAAAATAGGTTAAAAAGACAAAATAACCATTGATCCGTGTCTTCTTTAGCCCTTCTTTCTTCTTTGTTTTAACGTGATCTTTAATAAAACATGTAACGATTTAATCTCAAAATAAATTACTTAACTTCTCGTAATTTCAACAAATTCATTAATTACTTAACAAGTCATTCAAAGTGCAATACACTAAGAACAAGCAAACCCTCTTGTACCATTTGTCAATTATAAATCATCACACCCTCCATGAAAGATCCCAGAAGGTATTGGGTTTTACATTATGACATAGTACTTTAGTAAGAGTAATATTTTTCATCAAGTCCCGAACATTAAACAACAACACTTGCCTTCTAGGACCATGCCACAGTGATGGTAATAAATGATCTCTTGAAAAAGTGCAGATGTTTTTGTTTTCTGTATTGTGACAAGGGGGTATGATGGCATATTTCTGCACCCCAATAAAGCTGAGTAAGCGTACACGACACGCGTTTCTCGTTAAGGCGATTGTATTTAGGTAACCTCCCCTCGTTGGGAAATGATAATGCTATAAAAGCAGTAGGACAACTCTACTTTCTGTAGTTTTTATGTTTTAATATTAGTTGCTAAAGATGCATCATGTAAACAAGTCAATGTACTAGAAATTTAAAAACCCCACTGCAAAAATGTGAACCTACTTTTATGTCATTTTATGCAATCCCTTTTTAATTTCCTATACCTACTTTTGATTGATGTTTCACTTTTGATACCCTACTCAGATAGGTAAATCTATTTACTGATAATCGATAGGTTTGGTTATGTGTTTTTATTAACGTTTTACTATTACGAGCCAATAATCCGCCATTAGACATTTAGAACATATAAATTAGGAATGTACTTACCTTATAACTAGTATTAACAAGTGGCGGGTATAGGTGGGTAATCCAGCCGCAGGGATCGTCGATGAGTCTTAAATACATAAAATAATATTAGATCAATATTTCCTAGTTTCAAACTTATCTAATATAAGTAGTACTAGTTGCGCCCCGCGGTTTTACCCGCGTAAGTCCCGGACCCGCTGGAATTCTGAAATAAAAAGTAGCCTATGTGTTAAACCAGGGTATCAGCTACCTCCATACTAAATTTCATCAAAATTGGTGCAGTCGTTTAAGCGTGAAGAAGTAACAAATATACAAACACACTTTTATTAATTTTCACTTATTTATTAATTTTCACGAACTTCATGTTTATATGAGAAAACCGAGTCTTTTCGCGCTTTTATTTTCAAAATAGCATTATTTTGACTAACCTCGGCAGGGTTGCACCGGCCGTGGTCATGAGAGACTGTGATAGATTCATCTCGAATCTCGATGTACCTATTATTGCCCTTTATTACCGCCTTCCCAAAAAAGGAGGAGGTACTCAGGTCGACTGTATTTTTTTTATGTGTCTTACCTTATAATTTCTCTCCACGTGAGACGATTTCCAAATTTGTTTTTAGTTTGAAAGATGTTGCTTTCTAATTGGTCCCATTTAAATTTGATCAAGATCTGATCAGTAGTTCTTGAAATATCGTCAATAATGCCTATTTTGTGGATTACTTTGACGATGTTCTCATTTACCCGACTTCAAAAGTTACCTCATAACTTCTTTCGTTGTAAGCCGATTTTGATGATTATTTTTTTATTAAATCATCAGCTTTTAGATGATTTTCATGTGGTCCCATTGAAATTTGATCAAGATCTGATCTCTTGTTTTTGAGTTGTAGTCAATAATGCGTGTTTAATACATGAAATCTGATCAAGGTTCCGAAGATAAAGCGGTGAAGTCGGTTTTTTTAAGCTTTGCTTGCGTTTAATTATTTTGCTAGAGTATCCATACTGCTATACTTCCCCCTATTTTCCGATACAGAAGGGTAAAAATAAACACGTTTAGATTATTTCTTAATTTGCAACGATTGAGTTTCGAAGGGATGCGTATTAGTTATTCATGTTTATTGGCGGCGTATTTACTTAGCTGGGAGATGTTTGGAGTTACATTGAAATGCGATGATTTAATTATGTTTTGTAAATTCATTTATGTTAAAAATTCTTAGTATATAAGAGTTAGCCACGGACTGGCAAGCGCAGTGTTGGAGGACCACAATGTGGACATACGACATAATGAAGGTCGCAGGAAGAAGCTGGATGCAAGCCACTTACACTGTCTCACAAAAAAGCCTCTTTTCCCTCTTTCCAATTTTTTCTGTACATTGCCGTGTTTGGCCAATCCTTGCTGTGAGCGTCTAATTTATCTTGCCAGCCATATTAGAGTTGGGTTTATAAAATGATAGAGGTTATAAAATAATTGAAACGCAAGCAAGCTTAACAAAACCGATCTCAAAAACGACTACTCAGAACTAGAACAAATTTAAAAGTGACCACCACATGGGGAGCACCAGCAACAAAAAAAGAATAACTAAAATCGATTCACCTAGAAAATTTTAGGTAACACACGTAAAAAATTCAGTCGAATTGAGGACCTACTATTTTGAAGTCGGTTAAGAAATTAGCTTAATTGCATAAATTTTCAAATCGTCATTTGAGTTTCAGTAGATTCTGTGCTACAAAGGAAACAACAATTTATTTCAACGTTTTAACTCCAGAAAATATTAAAAAAAACAGTCTAATGCAAAATGTAACTTCGACATATCTGCTCCATTTGGCTTCGAGTCAAACGTCAAAAGCCATTACGTTTCTTAGTTGAACGGAATCTCGAGGGCGCAAGGTTCAATTCAGCTTGACAAGTTCCTAAAATATATTGACCGTCCATTCTCATTAGTGCTCAACTTTATTACAACGTGTTAGAGTCTGAATTCATTTGTCAATTTATTGGTATTGCAATTGATGTCTCCAAGATTTGACTTGCCTAGCAATCTTACTGCCTTAAAATAAGGTATATTTTGGATTGCATTCATTTTGATTGTTCTGTGAAACAGAGTTAAACTTGAGATAAATGACTTCATTCTTATTGCTATACATTTAAAGTTAATTTTAGAATAACAGAAGTATCTGGCACAATATTGTACATTTAAGATTTTTCACTGAGTTTTATGGAAGGATAAATTGGTTTCTCATACAAATCAATCAAACCGACATCTAAAACAATGAAACAAACAATGAAACACCGACCAATTACCTTGTTATTTACATGTGTGTATACACACACTCTTTGACACTCAAGCTTGCAATCGTTTGCAGACTTCAGCTGGCTTCTGACGGTGGATTATTACTCATGGAAGACGATCACGAATAGCCACGCACCGCACACAAGGCTCTTCCAACAGTGCGTGTTAGTCTGTGTGTCTTGAGATCCAAAGCCATTTCGTTATTCCAAAATGCATAGTCCTTTGAAGTTACCGACTCGCCGCGGATCGGACGCACCGCACCGGACGTGTCTGCGCTACCACGGACGATACTTTTCCCATGGTGCGTGCTGGTCCGCGTCCGTCCGCTGTATCACGCACCGGCGGAAACCAGTTATAGTGAGTGATAGAAAGTAGGCGTCGTGCTATTTACTCCGGAACAGCTGAACAGATTAAAATTAAATTTTGAATGGAGGTAGCCTATCTTATAACCAGAAGGCAACGATAAAACACGATATTTATCGAAGAGAAACTTTTTTTAGGAGGGCTTTGGAATTGTAATCCCCAACCTTTTTTTTTTTGAATTTTGATTTTGATTTTTGATATATAATATGTGATATGGTGTACCTAATACCGAAATAAATGATTTATTATTATTATTATTATTATTATTTTTCTGTGTGAAAAAGTGGGGGGGGGTAAACACTCTGATGAATAAGTAAAATGTTTCCCTGTAATACAAAAGTTTAACTTCTATCGTGTGTCTTTACAACACACTCAGTTTATTTTGTTTACTCGTACTATTATTTCTTCTCGTCACAGTTTCATCTTAACATAGGACACCACATATTCTGTATAAACAAACAAAAACAAACGCATTCACACTCACAGCCCCACACTTAGTTCAAAGACTTGTATTGTGGGTGCCGGAAACATTCACATCACACACACATTACACCCAGAACTAGAAGTACAAATATCCCATGAGAAGGAATTTGTGCTCGTGTCGGGAATCGAACCCAGGACCCACGGCGCAGAGGGCGGAGACCTGTCCACTGCGCCAACTGGGTCGTCGTTTTAGTGTGGTAGGTGAACCATGTGTCCGTGTGTGCGTGCTTGTGTTTCTTGAATAAGCTGCCTATTGGCTTAGTTGGGTGGCGCATTCGCCTTCTAAGCAGCGGGTATCAGTTTCGATTCACGGTGGACACACAAGTTTTCCAAAGGGATATTTGTGTTTCTAGTTCTGGTTGTGATTGTGTGATGTGAATGTTTCCGGCACCCACGACACAAGACTTCGAACTTAGATGGTGTGGGGCTGTGAATGTGAAAGCGTTGATGTTTGTTTATCACATAACACACATTTTTAAAAAGGCGAAAATTTGTCAAATCGTTGGACCAATTTTGATGAAATTTGGTATGCAGATAGGTGACACTCTGGATTAACACATAGGCTACTTTTTATCCCGGAATGCTCACGGGTCCGGGACTTACGAGGATAACCGTAGGGCGCAGCTAGTTGTAGAATAAACAGTAAACTGCTAACAAAAATATTACATAAATAACTTTCATACGAAAGCAATAAAGGAAATTTATTGCTTTCGTATTAAATGCCACGTCTAAAAAGACAAACTGTTAAACGTCAGAAATTTATGGTTGACATACCTCCAGTTCGCTCGAAGTGTTTCGCTTCTACGTTCATCATCCGTACAGCGAAGGAGCTGTAGCTCATAACCTGATTCTTTGTTCTCCGAGGGGTATAATTTGGGCGTCTTCAAGTCAAGACTGAATAGGTATCTTCTAGGCATGCATGTTCAATCTTCGGCCGCATCGTCACTTTACATCAAGTGAGATAGCGGTCAAACGCTTGCCTATCTATACTAATATTATTAAGACGTAAAGTTTGTTCGTTTGTATGTCAAAGGTAATCTCTGAAACTACTGATTCGATTCTGAAAATTCATTCACTAATAGATAGCTACACTATCAGTGAGTGTCATAGGCTATGTTTTGTTGGGATAAAAGTTAGTTATCAGTTCGAAATAATAATATTTGTAAGACAAGTCGGAGAAAAATTTGCTAACTGGCCGCTTTATCGGCGTATGGCAAAAATATTGGCCTTCATGAGTTTCACAAAAAAATCCGCGACTGCATATATCTAACATATATATTTAGCCCTATATGGGGCTGTGAGTGCGAAAGCGTTTATGTGTATGCTTTTGTTTACCCGGGCTACGCCAGGCGGGTCAGCTAGTCCAGCATAAAAAAAACATTAATTACATACGAAAGCAATAAAGTTAATTTGCCGCAAGAAAACTGAGCCCATCGAGACAGTAAAGGTTACTTGTATAAATAAAAACATAATTCGACAAGGGAAACAAAATGTCTGTTTTGTGTAACAGATATAATTGTTTTGTGAAGAAGCAATAATCATTATTATTTGTTATTAATATCCTTGCCTGGGGGTTGGTTTATGTTAGGGCAAGGGCTGTTTTTCATTTGGTAAAGTACAGTTGCTATCAAAAGTAATGTAAGCCAGGTTTTATTCGACTTTAATAAAAAAACGTTTGAAAATAGGAAGCTGACTGATTTTATTTATCTTACAACAAATGTTAAAGACTACATATTATAATATTCGAAATTGAAATAGACAAACTTAAAAAAAATATATTCCATCGACTAAAAATCCATGCACATCAATGTGAAAAATGTTGCTTACATGGCTGAAGTTATTTTGATTTTAATACCAAATTACTGAACCGGTTTTGATGAATTTTCTATACGACCAATCTGAAAGTTATTATATATTTTTAAATAAAATAAAATATTATTTTTTTGTCGGTATATAAATGACGGAGATCTGAGGTAGCAAACATAAAAAGAACAACACGAATTGAGAACCTCCTCTTTTTTTTAAGTCAGCTGAAAATGTTCCATGTTGTCTAATATATAAAATTCTCGTGTCACAGTTTTCGTTGCTATACTCCTCCGAAACGGCTTGACCGATTTTGATGAAATTTTTTGTGCTTATCCGGTATCTATGAGAATCGGCCAACATCTATTTTTCATCATCATCATCATCATCACTTTTCATCATTATCAACGCGGGTGAAACCGCGGGGCGCAGCTAGTACTTTATAAATGTCTTTCATTTGTTACTCGCCGTGCACCGCTGCTTCGCCCGGTTTTATTAAGTTAAAAAGTAGTCTATGTGTTATTCCGGAACCTTAACTATCTAAATTTCATCAAAATCGGTTTATTCGTTACGGAGATACGTTGTAACAAAAATTCACACACGCACACACACAAACTTAAAAAAACTCTAACATTTATAATATTACCTAGTTGGATGTAATTTTTTTATGGATTTTGGAACCCTTTTATTTGATATCTATCTCAATTGTATTTTCTTATTTTATTTTTTAATTGACTACCTTACTAATGAAGCAATAAGGAGAGTTATGATTTTAGCACCGTATGTATGTTTGTTTGTTCCCTCATGGCGTTATTTTTACTATTCAGAATTCAGTGCATAAAATAAGAACACATAAATAAAAAAAAGAGAGGAAGATCTAGGGTTCACACAAGTTTCAACCCATTTTTGGTACCGAAAAAATGTTTCTTCATAATCCAGAACTTAATTACCACAAAGTTATATGAATTATATAATACACAAAGCAACACAATTGCTATTTCTAAAATTATTATACATTACACACCCTATTTAGGACCTAGGCGCGCTCTGTCGACTGTTAAATTTGCATTACGACGATGAACGGCCGCGGAGGTCAGCCGTCCGTACGATGGCGACATATGCAACGACAGGTGGCACGCGGGGTGGGGGTGTTGAACTTTGCAATAGGGTGCTAAACGTATTGTCGATTATTTTGTGATATAGATTCACAAATGCCAGTAACACTCGTAGCGCGCTCCGCCTGGTCAATTGTAACTCATTGACAAGGTTAAGCAATGGGCAATCAGGCCAGCGCTTGGATGGGTCACCGTTTAGTGGGATTATCAACTGAGTGCTTCGGAGAGCACGTTAGACTGTCTGTCTCGGTTGTTAGTCGTAAGACAACAGTCGTTAAGCCATGTGCAAAACAAACGCGATCCCGTGCTGTCTCTCCAGTTCGTAGCTTGGACCTGTCTCTCTCCAGTTCCTACCTTAGAGCTGTTTCTCTTCAGTTCGTAGCTTGGCCACCAAAACAAGAGTACGCTGCTGATCTCGATCCCGTGATGTCTCTGCAGTTTGTAGCTTCGAGCTATCTCCCTCCAGTTCGTAGATTAGAGCTGTCTGTCTCCAGTTCGTAGCTTGGAGCTGTTTCTTTTGAGTTCGTAGCTTGGCCTCGAAAACAACAGTACGCCACTACAATGGTCTCGATCCCGCGCTATCTCAGCTATCGCAGTTTGCAGCTGTCTCTCTTCGTGTGTGTTCCTCTTTCATACCAAAAGTAACTATTAGAATTGTTTAGTTAAAATTCGAAAATGTTAGATAATGACCTGTAATAACACATGGGCATTTAATGCGGGCGAAACCGGCGAAAAAAAGTATATAAAACATTAAATGATCCCAAATATAGTGTTCTATGTAGTTTTTTCTGACCATTCCTTGACCTCTATCGTATGTCCAGTTAATCCAAAGCATTTTAATGTAGCCGCCGACAGCCGCCATAACTCCAAACAAACGAAATACAAGAATTCGCGGGAAATGGGCCGGATTCCATGTAAACAGAGAGGCGGCGGTTAGTTTGACTGAGCAGTTTGTGAAAAGGGGTTACAGGGGGTAAACAGGCTATTTTAAATTTGCGATTACGACTAAAGATATGTGTACGTACATAGGTTCTTTGAAAATGACGTAGGTATATATATGTATGTATGTATATGTCATGCATTTTTCAGGGTTTCGCATTTCGAATTTAAAAAACAGTACTTTAATAACATCGATTTTTGTTTCTATATAGCTTACCCGAACTATTTAGACCTAGCCTGGCTAATGGTATAAAAAATGTAGTAGTGATATTAGACTTTTATAAAAAAAAAAATCTTAGTATTATAAAACTGTATCAAAATGGCTTGACTCTAGAACACAGTCTTTTATCTGTGATTCCAAAAAAAATTAGAAATGAAAAAAATCGCTTGATGCGAGTTACCCGAATCTTATAAGGCTTGGGTAGCTCAGTGGTTATAGAAATACAGCGTGTGACACCTTATATGCTGCAGGATAAAATCTCGCATCAAACGATATTTTTTTACATAATAAATTTGTACGCAAGTCTGTCTGTTTGTCTTCTAGGTCAAAGTAAACAAAATACTCCGAAGTGGTTGCTTGTATTTCCAAAGTCGTATCTATAGAGTACCTGTAGAGTACTGCCCGTTCAAACCCATTGTCGATCACAAAGATTGAAAGCGCTTCGATTGGAACTTGACTAAGGGGTTGGACAGATAATGACAAAAGGTATATAATATCAGCTGAGATAGTGGGTAAAGACAAGCCTATTCGTATCCTACTCCTACTTAATATTATAAATCCGAAAGTTTGTGTGTAGGTGTGTAAGTGTGTAAGTATGTTTGTTCCCTCTTCACGCTTTAACGGCTGCACGGATTTAGATGAAATTTGGAATTTGCATAGCTTATACTTAGAATTAACACATAGGCTACTTTTTAACTTGATAATAGCGGGCGAAGCCGCGGGGCACGGCTAGTAATACATAAAATAATAGACTCTGAAATAGGTCACTGGCTACTTTTTTAAGTGAAACGTCTTAAGGAAGGGCTTTGAAATTCTTAACCCCAAACTTTTTGTATGACGAAAACTGGTGCAAGTAAACACTGTGATGAATATTTAAAATGTTGCACTGTGATACAAAAGTTTGACCTCTATCATGTGTCTTTACGATACACCCTGTGTGAAACTTATTATGGGAATATCACCTATTTTTTATTATCCTGTACGTAGTTAAAATAGTTTACTTTAACTAACCTACGCCTCCCCACGGTCATTCCCACAAACCGCGGAAAACGATTCATGCAGCTGAAACTAGATTGGGGCGGGGACTACCACCTAATCTGTGGACGGCCTGAGCGAATCGAGGCGCGATTGCGATGAGATCGAGTTTAGATCCTACTGTTTGGCCTTGAAAATTGAGGCTACTTTTTTTTTTTTATCGTCGATAGGCATGGTATATGTTGTCGTCATAAGATACTTACTAAGTATATACAATTTTATATTTATGTATGTGTATTGTACTTTTTATCTTATATTTTATTTTTGTACGATAATATTATATATTTATATTTTGGTATATTTGTTGTATGTTATGTGTATATATGTTGGTATATTTTAAATCATAAATAATAGATATTAACCCCTTATACTGCACTACCACGAATTTTTCTGCACCTTTTCGGTTGACTGGCAGAAAATGCTGTATTAGCATTAAGTCCTCCGTGTACATATGTATTGTGCAAAAGAATAAATAAATAAATAATATGATTTGGTTTGTAACTTTTTTTAATATGCTGAATAGGCAAGTATTTGACCACTTTCTCACCTGATAGAAAGTGACGATGCTGCCGAAGATGGGACATGCTTGATTAGAAAGTACCTTTCACTCTAGTCTTGAAGACACCCAGATTGTACTGTCCAGATTTTGTTGTAAGAATTGAAAGAAACATGATGAATGTTAGCGAGTTGTCACGCAGAATGTAAATCTGATAAATTTAATAACCAATCAATGTAAAATTATGTATTGGTGGTGAGAATAAACTGCATGATTACATCCAAACTCCGTGGCTTCGTTGGCATTTATGGAAGATAGTGTTGATACCTATATTTTCTCATTTTTCGAGAAAGTCTACTTTTTGTACTACAGGTCCTGATTCGATTATTGATAAAAGCAAAAATTTGGTTACATTAAAATTTGTGCTTGTAGTTGTAGGTGTGTTCTTTTTTGTCTAATTGATAGACGTAACAACTATGTTGCTCGTCTGAACGTAAGCGTAGGTAAGCAAAATCAAAATCGTTTATTCACATGGGCCCCAAAGAGGCACTCATAAAAGTTAATGATTCTATTCATCAAGCGTATACAGTTCATACCATACAGTTCAGTGCCACCCAGAGTTTTGAACAGAAATATTTAAAATCGTGCTTGACAGAAACATCCTGGGTAGGCCCATCACCCTGAGATATCTTTAAGCCCTGTAATTTCACTGGAAATATTGCCCTCCAAACCGAAAAAAACGAATATTTGCATTGATATTAGCGATTGAATTTCTGGAAATTATGTGGAACTGCCCCAGGTGGTCTCTGCAAAAGACTCCTACCACTGAAATGCATGTATGATTTGAATGTTTCTAGCACCCACAATACGAGTCTTGGAATTAGTGTGAAGCTGTGAGTATGAATGCGTTTCCTTATTTGTTTAATTTGACCTGATTCCAATAAACTGTAGAAGTATAGAACAATCACGTTCACATAACGATGTTTCGGATCAACACGGGTGAAGCCGCGAGGCTCAGCTAGTAGCTTCGATCATAAGTACACATGTGTTCGAAAATTGAAGATAAAAAAGTTTTATTTTTATGGTTGATAGGCAAGCATTTGACCATCTTGCCCGAATGAAAGTGACAAAGCAAGTGAAGATGTAATGCTTGCCTAGAAGATACCTATTCACTTTAGAATTGAAGAATCCCAGATTATACCATTCAGGGAACAAAGACGCGGGCAATGAATTTCTCTTCAGGGAACAACGAGTTTCTCTTCTTCGCTATATACGGATGATGAACGTAGAAGTAAAACACTTCGAGCGAACTGGAGGTACGTCGACCATAAATGCATGACATTTGATAGTTTGTCTTGTTGTTAGATGGTAAAAAGGGCAAGGAGGAATTAACTCAAGCAAATCCTATGCACACTCCAAAATGCAATCGATAGAATATCGATAAGCTAATATATAACTTGTACAGGGATATAACTTGCTTGATAAGCTTTATACTTTAACATTTGACTTCGGTTTGCGCTCAGTTTTAGAAAAGGATTAAGTGTTCAGTACATGCATCCTGTAGATATGTGTTATACTTCTAATTGTAATCTGCAGTGGAACGGCCCGGATGAATGAGATATGCCCTAGTTTCAAATGTACGTGAATTTTCAGTTGAATTTTGTACTCACGTCATACGAGATTTTATTTTGATGAAAGTCTTAGTCGTAAGGCTATGTGCATATATATAGGCAGATATATATTCACTTAACAAATTATCTGTTACAAAACAAAACAAACAAACGCATTTACACTCACAGCCCAACACTAAGTTCAAAGACTTGTATCGTGTGTGCTGGAAACATT
Organism: Lomographa bimaculata; assembly: GCA_948107665.1. Taxonomy (NCBI): domain Eukaryota; kingdom Metazoa; phylum Arthropoda; class Insecta; order Lepidoptera; family Geometridae; genus Lomographa; species Lomographa bimaculata. The sequence continues at coordinate 12,122,546 of OX403610.1, read as the reverse complement.
CACATCACACACACATTACGCCTAGAAACAGAAGCACGAAGGGGGAATGGGAAGGAATATGTGCTCCTGCCGCAAATCGAACCCAGAACCCACGGCGCAGAGGGCGGACACCAGTCCACTGCGCCAACTGGGTCGTCTCTGATACATAACTCAATTTTGACAAAATCTGCATTTATTATCGTTATTATTTAATTCATTCACAGAGATACCTCATTTCCAATATATTTACTCACACACAACATCTAAAACGGTTTTTAATTTTCATTTATAATTATCATGGATTTGATTCGATGGTAGTGCAATGTTAGTTTTTAAGATATCAAAACCGTTGTTTATCAGAGATAAGATAAATGATTCGAAGCTTTTTTCACAAAGGTGATAAATTTATTTCACTCGTGTGAGATTTTTGAAGTGAAACTTTTTATGGGAGGGCTTTGAAATTCTGGTCCGCAACCTTTTTTTTTGTGATGAAAAGTAGTGATCACAATCACTTGGTTCCCACTTCTCTGTGTCTTAACGACACATCCTGTTTTTTTTTATTTATTTAAAATCTTCACACGGTTAGCAAAATTTTTTACATGCGTAATTTGTTTTAATTGTTTAATTTAATTTCCTCAAATACTAACACCGCAGCAATATTCGATTCAAAATAAACGAATAGTCAATGTACCGTCAGCTTGACCTGAATTCCACACCGTTTGGCGTATGATGTATGGCTAGATGCAATTAAATTACAATGTAAACCAACACAGGATGTGGTCTCTGGCAAGATTTGGTCGATGACTGGGCCATAGATAAGATGCCATCGATAATCAATTATTTATTATTCTAATTCTAATTTGTGGTAAGAGCGATATTGCCTGCACTGGTGCCCCGCTTAGGGTGTATTGTGCATTTCCCCCAGCCAGGAATACTCGTGTATCTCGATTTTGGTTGATATTTAATCTTATCAATTATTTGTTTTTACATATTTGTATGCAAAACTCTCTTATCTAATGGAAAATGATGCTGTCAATAATAACTGCCGGAAAATCATTTCAGTCTATTTAGTGAAACTAAACATTAGACTACAAGACGAGCTGCCAAACGTCAGCGATTTATGGTTGATTTACCTCATTGGTTGATTTACCCACTCGAAGCGTTTACTACTATAATAAGTTGAACGTTGAACTGTCCGTGGCATTGTCGGGTGCGTGTTCGCCTTCGAAGCAGGGATATCTGGAGGAGCACATCAAGTTTACTCTCCAAGGGAACTTTGTATTTCTGGTTCTGGGTGTGATTGTGTGTATGATGTGACTATTTCCAGCACCCACGACACAAGTCATCGAACTAGATTGGGGCTGTGAGTCAGAAGGCGTTTATGTTATGTTTATTCATATAGCCAAATTTCTTACAAAACAAAATACAGTCCCTATTTCCAAAACATGCATCTTGCTTGCAAATGTTTCTACCGCAGTCCCAGTGAAACAATTTCTCTTGAGTTCCGTGAACTAAAATAGTAGTTCGGCACAGAAACCATCTATTTATAATAATTATTTATAAGCCAGACGCGTAACGTATACCTATCTATATACGTTATGATGACGGAGCCGTGACGCATCGACGAAACGATGATGGTATAAACTTAGTATAAACTAGAAACTACTAGCAGATCCCGCGGTTTCACTTACTACAAACGCGTTAATCTTTTAAAAGTAGTTGTTGTGTTAATCCTGGGTATAAGCTACTCTACTCGTCACTAGATTATAGAGTTCCACGGATGCTTAATATTTTTTTTACGAAAACATTAGCCTACGGACAGCCGTAAAACTGTAATAGATAAAAAAAGATACTTCGTACCACGCCATCTATTGAAACTAATTCGAAGTGGCTATTCAAACCAATTCGGTTCTTTTTTATCTTTTGGCTGTTCCTTTAGGTTATCTCTATTTTTTTAACGACTTCAAAAAATTCACTACGACAATACACTACGACTTCACTATATTTTTTTGTGTAACCTTAAAACTTCGTTTTGCGTGAACCAATTTTGAATTTTTTTGGTAAGATGTTGCTTTCCAATTGGTACCATTAAAATTTGATCAAGATCTGATCAGAAGTTCATGAAATATCGTCAATAATGCGTTTTTAGTACATCTAATCTGATCAAAGTTCAGAAGATAAAGCCGTGAAGTCGGATTTTTAAGCTTTGCTTGCGTTTAATTATTTCAAACCACGACTGTATTGAGACGATCAAAACAAGAAAAAAAACAGTCAAATCGTTCAAAATATTTTGTTCTTGTGTGTTCTGCTATGCATAGTTAAAGTTTCTGTGAAACTAACGCACAACTACGTATATTTATTAAAATATCTTCAATTTAACTAGAGTAAATAATAATAACAAATATAAAAACACAATAAAGTAACAAAAAATTTGTTTAACTATTTACTAAAATCAGAAAAGTAACCAAAACAAGCCGACTTAACACAACTATTAAACAATCATTGTGTTAATCACTACAAAAAAAAATGGCTCAACAACTCACGAAATTACTACAAGAAAAATGACGTGAGCCATTTTTCTTGTAGTGATTTCGTGAGTTGTTAAGCCAATTTTAGTGCTTTCAGATAAAAACAAATGCATGCCTACAATAACCTGCAACATTTCACGTCACATTAGTTATGTTAAATTGTTTCAATCCATCCAATCATCATCCAATCAACAATAATTACAATCAAACGACAAAGTGTTCCCTGACGTGTAAACCGCGTCTGCGGTCTGCGTGCTTTTATTAATATTACGTACTAATTGGTTGCAAAGTACTTATTGATAGATATTACAAAATTAGCAACCATTTCAGTCACACTAACGGTTTTCAGTAGGTGCCGTCAATTTGTAAAACATCAAAGATTTTGCGTAATAATTAAACACAAGCAAGGTTTAAATAATTAAACGCAAGCAAAGCTTAAAAAAACCGACTTCACTGCTTTAGCTTCGGAACCTTGATCAGATTTAATGTATTAAACACGCATTATTGACTATAACTAAAAAACTAGAGATCAGATCTTGATCAAATTCAATGGGACCACATGAAAAGTCCAGCTTTCAAATAAAAAAAGAATCATCAAAATCGACTCACAACGAAAGAAGTTATGAGGTAACTTTTGGAGTCGGGTAAACGAAACCATCGTCAAAGTACGCAATACACATCACAAAATAGACATTATTGACGATATTTCAAGAACTACTGATCAGATTTTGATCAAATTTAAATGGGACCAATTAGAAAGCAACAACTTTCAAACTAAAAAAAAATTCGATATCGGTTCACATCAAGATCTGATCAGTAGTTTTTGAGTTATAGTCAATAATGCGTATTTAATACATTAAAGGTTCCGAAGATCGGGTCGGTTTTTTTAAGCTTTGCTTGCGTTTAATTATTTGTGAAGTTGGTAGAAAATGTAATTGAATGGCATGAATATTGAGAAAAATAAAAATTAAAGTAACGAGCTATGTCAAGTGAGGTTCAATGATAATTGAATAGGTTTTTAGAAATCATCTTAAGGTTTCTTTTACCATGTTTAATTTTGAATTACCATCTAGGATCTAATTATAATAAAGATGTAATAAAGTTCTTATACAATAGCTTAATAATAATTCTTACTAAAAAAAGTGTTAAATATATAGAGTTCACTTTTGACTTTTTAATTTATAGTATCTTGACTTGTTTCTTATTATTCTAATTACTGTGGGCTGATAAGGTCTGCATTGACGTCCCGCTTGAAGTGTATTGTGTATTTCTTTCTCCCAGGAATGCTTGTGTATCCCGATTTAACAGTGCAACATCAAGTGTTCCACAGTTTTATTTCTCCAGCAGGCAGCCACGACACGGACTATACGAATGGTTTCGCTGGGTACCGTTTTATTGAATTGTCTCCATAGGTACATAGGTATGTCAAACGTCTCAATTGGATGCAAGAACGTGTTTAAAAATTCACTTCAAAAGAAAAAACAAATGGAATAAGATAATAATAAAATATAAACAAAGCAATTTATATAGAAACTCATTCGCCTTTTAAAAACAGTAAAAATTAAAAAGCAAATACGTACAGCACTCATTTCGATGACAGCACTAGATATATTTCTCTGTTATTATCATAATGAATTAGCAAAAAAAAATGAGGCTTACCTTGTCAAAAAAAGGATATTTTTTTCCTACAATTCACATGGACTTACGTCATTATTCTGCCAGAAGTATGACGTCATTACATTACCGTACAGAAAATGAAACGCAAACTTCACTCAAATATTCATCTCAATTTTAAACGAAGGGAAAATGAATTATCTTTTCGCTTTAATTGTACTCAAAATAAATCGTCGCAGAATAGTATCGACGTGGGAGAAATGTGAACTAAAATTAATTAATTAGGTGATAGCTAAAACTTCCTTTTCGCCACTTGTTTATATTAAACTAGGCATCACACTTATATTTTGTAGTAGTAGAGTCTTTTGCAGAACTTCTAGCAGTAATGTGCAAACATTACTGTAGATAGATATATAGATAACGATTTATCGTAACACCCTACATAAATCACTTACAAAACATTTTAAACCTTAAATTAAAGTGTACAATCGGCGGTCTTATCGCTAAAAGCGATCTCTTCCAGACAACCTTAAGATGGAGAAGATTTTAATAATTCGGTGAAACGGGGGTCTAAATACAAAATACTGTATACAGGATTGGAGTTCTAGTAAAGTTTCTACCACTTTGCTAGGGCATGACTTGACTATGACTGGACCTTGACTCTTTTATTTCACTTTGACTTTTGACTAGGATTTTTGAGTCTGATATAAAATACACTTGAAATATATTATTACTTGACATAGGCTAAATGCACAAGATTGCGAAGCCATAATTATAAAAAAAAAGCTCTTGGTGATACTAAAGTGTAGTGGGCAAGCATACATTTACCACCAGGCGGGTTACTCGTCTAGTCTCTCAATCACGAAACATATCTGAAAGTTTGTGTGTATTACTATCGGTTAATCCACCTCAAATTCAAATTCAAATATGTTTATTGCATATCACATAACACTTCTTAACATAAGGTCTAAAATATAAAATTGTAGTTCCTGTGATACCCCGTAGGGGCGCTGCAACTTACGAGAGGGTACATTTATCTTAATTATATTTTACAGCCATAAACAACAATATCAAATAAATATTTTTATACTAATTGCTAATTGCTAATATAATTATTTATATATAATTTCTATATTATTCAAATGTTTAATGTTATATTATATGAATTAGTTGTTTTTAAGTAATTATGCTAATTAAATATATGATTATTGAATGTATTGTATTTCATAATAGTAAATTTATTCAGTTAAATGTATCATTCAAGTATTCGTTAACTGTATAGTAGCATTTTGTTACAAGTAAATGTTTCAATTGTTTAATAAATTGTTTGTCTTTAGTTACATTTTTAATTGTTTGAGGTAAGTGATTATATATTTTTATGGACATCTCCAGCGGGCCGGATGATAACAGTTTCAGTCGGGAAGCTGGTGCTACTAGTTGTTTTCTGCGGCTAGATCTCAGAGAATATTTTGCAGGTTGATCTTCGCGTTTCTTATAAAAATCGGGATATTTTCTTACAAATTTACAGACTTCAAATATATAAATACAAGAAAGGGTAAGAATTTTATGTTGTTTAAAATGGGGTTTGCAGGTATCGGTTTGTTTGATATGTACAAGGATTCGTATCAGTTTCTTCTGGGCCGTGAATACAGACGGCGCATCTACGCTGCCACCCCAGAGGGTGACACCGTAGCTGAGTCATTAAATGAAAAGTTTATGTCGATGGGTCTTTTTTGATGTGGGTGAAATGTTATTATTTTTGTTTTAGTAAAATTAATATCTAAGTTGTGTTCTTGTAGCCATGTTACTGTTTTGTGAAGAATAGAGTTGATCTTTTCATTTATGTTCGAATTACTATTGCATGAGGTAAGGAGAGAAATATCGTCGGCGAATAGGACACATGGTTCTTTCATAATTTTTGGCATTTCATTGATGTATAACAAAAAGAGAAGGCAACCGATTACGCTGCCTTGTGGAATGGACGCATTCACTGCTCTATTTTCAGATCTTACAATTTGTATTTCACTAGTCGCTGAGTTATAATATTCTATTTCTACTAATTGTTGTCTATTTGTTAGGTACGATGTAAACCATTTATGAGGGGTGCCGCGGATTCCTATACTGTACAATTTATTTAATAGTATGTACCTCATAAGTACACTCGAATTTATAAACACAATTTTCGGAAAACAGTACAGATTCGACAACGCCATTTTTTTTCCTTTTGCAAAAATCGTAGACGTAATCACTATGCTAAATACTGCACCACACAGGCGCGGTCTCCACTGTACGGGAGGCGACCGTACCCGCGTCCCCGCACGCAGTCGTTTAAACCGGTAAAACCCTTATTTATTTAGTCTCTATAACAACTCTCCTTAAGCGCCATAATCTGATGCTGTTTTTCATTTGCGTTATTCCTCATTATCATTTAAATTTTCTTTCTCGGTACCGACCTTTGATCCGTGGTTTAATGATGGATTACTTTTGATGCTGACAGAATGACAATTTGTCAAGTTAATTAATAAATAATATTGGTTTATTTACGAATTTAGTTTAAATTGAATTTGCCTGTTTTTGACTTTATAATAAATTGGCTTATACAGTCTGCTCTTATATCTATTGGCTCTTAAATATTTTAAAACCAAACATTGTTATTATAAAATAAATACTTAGTCATAAATTGAATGCAATACTATTTATGTAAGTTCGAAGTAACTAATTAAATGTGACTAACTTTGTTATTAGAAATATAAATTTAGACTTGTGTCTTGACCACGATACAAGTCTTTGAACTCAGTGAGGGGCTGTGACTGTGAATGCGTTAATAAAAGGATAAAAACAATTAAAACAAATATTATTAAATTAATGTATCCATAGATTTAACACGTAGAAGTTATTCATAGGTTACAATATCCCAGCATAGTTACTTAAGCATTACACATTATAAAGGATTTATACGATTTCCCTCACAGTTGTTTTCTTGCATTGTTACGAGACTAGTTTCGGAACAGTCGGTGCTCTTTCGTCAGTTAAGTAGGCGTCGACCGTTCGGCGTAGACGTAACTTGTATGAGTTTTGAGGAACTTTCGAAATTTGAGACTCACTGCATTGAATTTTATGGAAACATTTATCTTCTTTTTCTTATATATAAAAATGAATTGCTGTTCGTTAGTCTCGCTAAAACTCGAGAATGGCTGGACCGATTTCGCTAATTTTGATCTTGAAATATTTGTGGAAGTTCAGGGAAGGTTTAAAAGGTGAGAAAATATAAAGAAATTGCAATAAAATTAGTAAAAAGTAGTATTTTTTTTCCCATACAAACTGTTCGTACCTGTCAAACAGGAGATGTTTCTGAATATTTGACCACAGACAATTGGCGGTATGAAGTTCGCCGGGTCAACTAGTATCGTTATATATATTTTCAAGTCAACTAAATTGGTTATACAGAAAAAAAATATTATAAAATACAGCACTTTTGAATTATAATCTGATTTTCGAACCAACAATTTTTTGACCTGTTCTGGGCAGATTTAAATAAAAGTGTACTTTATCATATCGCTTTATTGTATAGTAATACATTACTATATGATATAATAAAGTACTAAAAAGGAAGTCGTTAAATTAACAACTTCTAGAATAAAAACTAAATTAATTTCATTTATATTATCACTAATATCATCTTCTTTTCTTTTTCAGGCCACACTTCGAACGAAACCGACTCACCATGCTCTAACAAACCCAATCGACAATAGTGTAAATATAGAGTTCAACAAAAGTGTAAATAAAATAAATAGTGTAACAATAGTAATACATAGTACAACAACAGTGTAAATACATAGTCTAACAATAGTCTCAATACATAGTTCAACAATAGTGTAAATATATAAAGAAAGTGCAGTGTTGTGATGTAAATGTTTTTGTGACGTGTTGTTGTGTTACGAACAAGAGATGGCGTTGAAAGCGATTCTTGCGGGCGCCATATTGGCTGTCATCGGGTGGCCTTTAATTTCTGCTGAAAAAGGTAAGAGTATATATATGGCATATGATAACTGACTTTTTAAAGATATATAATTTTCTAAAGATAGTAACAGAAATAGCGAGCCGTCTAAAAAATATATCATTAGTTTAGATGACTCAATTAAACGTTACTTGGCTTAAATTTTTTGTGTTCAATGGCGCAGAAGGAGGCCGTGGAGTGGGCCAGAGAGAACGATCCTCGAATCTGACCCGTTCCGACGCAGACAAAATCTTTATCCCTATAGTGGGTTCACTTGTGGAGAATCAGAGAACTCTCAATCAGCTTGCACAGCCCGATACGTCTGGGGGTGGCCTTGGTGAGCAAATTGCATGCGGGCCTACCGCCGGAGCAAGATAGTGACTGCTAGCGCGACTCTATCCCTACGTGACACTGCTCACAGGGGGGGTTTAAGTGAGTTCGAGCCCCACAGATCCCTTTCCTTCACCCCTGGGAAGGAAAGGAAATGCAAGGCGTAATCCCCCCTACAAAAAAAAATGTCCTTTATATGGGACCGAAGGTGTCTACAGTGTTGTTTTTCCATGATATGTATTATGACCTCGAATTACTAGTTGTCTAAATATTTATATGTTAAATGTTTGTAAGCTCTGGACCCCAAAAACGCACTATGAAGGTTACTCATAGTATCTAGGTTTAAAGAAATTTATTCTCAAAACTGACAAAAAAGTCACTTACATGAGAACAATGCTAAACTTATTAGTATCAGGCTACATTCGTCATTCCGTTTTATTTATTTTTTTTAAATAATATCTAATGAATTTTTGACCTTAATCACAATATGTGATAAATGCTTTTTCTAATCGAGCACTTTAAAACGAAAACAAACGCCGTCCATTTTGCGACAGGTTATAACAACACACTGGAAATACGATAACATCCGAATCACGTGAATGGGGACAAAACGGATTCAGGTGCACGTAGAACTAGACAGTGCAGACGGGCGGGAGATAAAACGCTTTTACACTAGACCCCACATTAAATTTAAGGCTTAATATAATTATCTTATGTGCCGGAAATATTCACATCACCCATCATTGGAGTCAAGAGCATGAATTATCCTTGGAATGGTATATAGTAGGTAACTTCTAAGCAAGCACGTTACAGCTTCGGCTGCATCGTCACTTTCCATCAGGTGAGAAAGAGGCAAATGCTAGCCTTTCTAACATAGAAAAATGGGAAATTGAGATCCTGCTCGCAATCGAATTTAGTATCCGTGATGTAGAAAGCAAATACTTACCGACTGTGTTATTTACTTAAGCTATTCATTGAAAAAAAACGCGGTTTTATTTGACCAAATAATAAATACATATTCTCTTTAAATTGAGTCCAAAAGCAAGCTTATGGAAGTCAAGTAAATTACAAATGGCTGACGCTGCACCCTTGCCCTAGTCACATTGTACCGCACACTAATATTATAAACCGGAAAGTAACTTCGTCTGTCTGTTACTTATGTTTTCTTTACTAAACCACTACGGCTTCACGCTGAACCGATCCTGATGAAAGCATAATTATGGTTAAAGATTTTTTATTTGCCAGAGAGACAAACATTCGACCATTATTTGATGACCCAGTTTGCGCAGTGGACAGGTGTCCGCCCTCTGCGCCGTGGGTCCTGGGTTCGATTCCCGGCAGTAGCACAAATTCCTTCCCAAGGGATATTTGTGCTTCTGGTTCTGGGTGTAATGTGTGTGTGATGTGAATGTTTCCGGCACCCACGATACAAGTCTTTGAACTTAGTGTGGGGCTGTGAGTGTGAATGCGTTGGTTTTGTTTGTATTATCTTACTTGATTGAAAGTAAAGATGTGGCTAAAGATAAAGGTCTTACTCGTATATATTATTATGTTTGTTTTCTCTTCACGCTGTAATGGCTGAATGAATTTGATGGAATTTGGAATGCACAGTCATAGCTTATACGTAGAATTAATACATAGGCTGCTTTTTAATTTGACTAACGCAGGCGATGCCACAGAGCACAGCTAATAACGAATATAATAATTTTCATGAATATACCGTACAACTCATAAAACATATAACCAAATTAATTAATAAATATTATTATTAATTTTCATTAGGTTAAATTTCTTGTTCTCTTTATCATAGCAACTAATGCTTTTATCCAGTTACCGACTGATCTATGGTAGTAGTATGTTTTTTTTTTTTAAATCTTTATTTAAAGAGCTTAATCAACAAGTTTATGTCGCTCTATAAGCAAACACAAGAGATATGCTATAAATTACACATAAAAAAAACAACTAAATAATATTATTTAAGAGTTGACAATGAGCCCCATGATCAATTGACACTCATTGTAAACTCTTAAGGCGACGTCACATTTTTCATCACCAGCTTATACAATTTATATAGCCTTTTGGCTTCTTTCGAGAGAGGATCGGACAAAATGCTGTTACAATCACCAACTCTTCTAAGATCTATTGGGATGCCTCTCCGAACAGCCCCACCGCGTAGACATTCCGTGAGGATGTGCATAGCATCCTCCGGAACCCCGCAGTCAGGGCAGTTCGGAGAAGCAACCTTACGCATCAAGAATGCGAACTTCTTTGACGGTATATGCCCGGATCGAAGCCTGAAGGCTGCTACCATATCTATTCTATTAAGTTTACTATCTACTAACCAGGGTATTCTTGGAGCATGTGGTTGGATAGTCTTATACCAAATTCCCTTCTCCTTGGAACGTTGGTCAAAGTATTCTTGCCATAAATCGTAGCATTGTTTTTTGATAATTTGGAAGCAATCGGAATATATTGGAAGGGTATCATTACGTAAACCATCATAACAAGCTTGTTTTGCAAGTATGTCCACCTTATCATTATCTCCAACATTACAATGAGAAGGGATCCACTGAAGTATAACAGACTTAGAATCTCGCTGGAGTTCTAAAACAAGTTCAAGGATGGAGTAGGCTGTCGGTGTGCCTCGGATAACTGATCTTTTTTTAAATAAATGCTTCCACTTTCACAGCGCCACTAAGTTTGATAACTTGTGCCGTGGGTTCTGGAAACACATCACACACACAATCACAACCAGAACAAGGAAAGTAAATTTTTCTTGTGGGTAAAACTGGTGTGAGGGTGTTTTAGGCAGGGTTCTTATAAAGACTTTTTTAAAACCACATTGAACCTCACACTAATGCAATAAATGTATAATTATGTGTAAATGGGCGAGTATACTTATATTTGCCCATTTACACATAATTAATTATACATTGATATAATAATAATAATTTAATTTAAACATAATTATACATTGAATACAAAGGAAAGGAACATACCTACATACTTATGTAGGTATGTTCCTTTCCTTTTTACGCTGCAATGACTGAACGGATTTGTATAGAATTCGAGATATACATAGCTTGTACCCAGAATTTACATAAAGACAACAAAAATTTACTCAACATTCTACGTAAAAAATCTTTATTATAAGACGTGTAAACTAAGTTTGTCAATCATTGAGTATTTGATTAAAACATAGGCTAGTTTAAGACTAAATTAACTCTGGGAATGTCGCAGCACGGCTAGTTACATGTAATTGCTTAGACTTAACAAAATACTTTCACCAAAAAATCAGAATATAATACAGAAACTTATATCTCAGACATCGCTCACCCCAGCGTTTTTTCACCGCCCGTCTGCGCTCTACCAATCAGTTCACCGCCGAAATCGGCGTGACGTGGTCTTAAAAGCTTTTGGAGATTTTTCAGTGTCCTGTAGCATTGCAGTGCAGTGCGAGGCAATGCTTTTTGGAGAATAACAATGCTGAACTTCCGCATTTATTAGTAGAAACAGGTAGAGACAATAATGTATACGTACTGATAATTACGTACTGACGAAATTTTTCGGTATCGTAAGCGATACGTCACTATTTCTATGAGGTATAAGATGATGATTCAGCTTTTCAGCGGAAGTAACGCTTTCACAGTCACAGTCCCACACAGATTCGATGACTTAATGTGTTCGTGGGTACCGGAAACATTCACATCTCGCACACAGTCATACCCAGAACTACACAATGTTCCCTTGTGGAGAAAATCTATGTTCCCATCGGGAATCGAACCCAATAGAAAGCGAACGCGCACCTAACTTAGCCAACAGGCAGTTCAATAATGAAGACAAAAATTGTAATATGTCTGCGATTGGCTTAGTTATGGTTACTAGAAGCGATCTTCCGATCACTTTTAGCGATATTACCACTATTTTTAAATAGCTAATTGTTATGTGTTAATGAATTCCATCATGCCCATTTTACCATCTAACATCAATACAAACCCTAACACATAATTTATTGTTGACATACCTCCAGTTCACTCGAAGCGACTCGCTTCTACTTTTATCATCCGTACGCCGAAGGAGTTGAACTCATTTATTACTCTTTTTTCCTGAACGGTATAATCTGGGATTCTTCAAGTCTAAAGTGAATAGATGTCTTCTATATATTAATTGATAATATACTATTTAAATTTTATACATTCAACTGACATTCTTAATTATTAATTTTACTTACTTATTTGACATCTCACCATAATTTATATTATATTCTCTATTGACATGATATTCTGACTTATATACTAATTGATTTTATTTATATAGCATTAGCCATGCTAGGCAGAACTATAGTGATAAATTTAGAAAGGAAAAATTATCGCTTGAGGCGGGATTTGAACCCGTGGCCATAGGGTCTCATGCCCTATTGCTCTAACCGCTGAGCTACTCAAGCCCCGCCTGAAGCGACGAAATTAACCTTTCCTTATTATTAACGTCTTACGGGGACGTGTGACGTCATCTACCGAAAGTTTATCGAAACTACACACACGTCCCCGTAAGACGTTAATAATAAGGAAAGGTTAATTTCGTCGCTTCAGGCGGGGCTTGAGTAGCTCAGCGGTTAGAGCAATAGGGCATGAGACCCTATGGCCGCGGGTTCAAATCCCGCCTCAAGCGATAATTTTTCCTTTCTAAATTTATCACTATATACTAATTTTCATCCAATATTCCAAAATTTGTAATGTTACTTATTTGATATCCACATTTAAATATTTGTACACCGGAAACGGTAGAGTATGTGAAACTAATACTATGTCCTACTATTAATTACTTACCCATACTCTGACAAATAAACACATTTTGTTTTTGATTGATTGATAGACAAACATGCTTTTTTTATGTTGAATAAGCAAGCATTTGACCACTATCTCACCTGATGGAAAATGATGATGCGGCCGAAGGTGTGACATGCTACATCTTCGGCCGCATCTTTACTTTCCTTCAGGTTCTCAGTTGAAGGAAAAGTAATCTAGCATTAAATGCAATCTGAATTCAAACTTGCTTCATTAACTCTTATACAAGTATACCTTTGTTTCCCATCCAATATTAACGTTAATCAGGAATTGCAACTGCAGCAGTAACTGTAATGTATTGGAATCGACAGGCGCTGGCAAAATGCCAAAAACGTAATGGACCTTTGCAAGGGCTATAGTAAACAAGCAGTTAGCAGCCACTTTATAAACAAAGTATATATAGACAACATAATAATACT